>JARWLC010000020.1:21310000-21792500 GCA_033318265.1 Phyllotis vaccarum | reverse complement strand
GTGGCATCATGTGGCTGGCTCTAGGTACATAGGCACATCCATTCTCTCTTCTGACTCTCCCTTCTACCCCCCACATCACACATGACTCCAATGGCTGGAGGCCACTCACACTCTAGTTAGAAGGACACTATGTCTCTCTCTCTATCCACCAGTACAGGTTCTACAAGTTCTTCTGGGAGTAAGGGGGCGGGGACTTCTTGCCCAGGCCATTGTGGGATATTGAACTCCTTTTCTTCTTTTTAACATTATTTATTATGTTATAGTGTTCTGTCTACCATGTATCCCTGCATACAAGAAGAGGGTGCCAGATCTCATTACAGATGGCTATGAGCCACCATGTGGTTGCTGGGAACTGAACTCAAGTTCTCTGGAAGACCAGCCTATGCTGTTAATCTCTAAGCTCTCTCTTTAGCCCACCGGACTCCTTTTCAGACCTGCCCCTGCCAAGTGGCACTGTACATATTTTTTGCACATGTGCTTCTGCAGAGGGCCTGCCTTCTATTGCAAAGGTCCCTGAACTTACTTTGTCATCCCCCCACCAATTTTACACATGCATTTTGAACATATCTGTTGCCCTGTTATTTTGCATATTGCCTTGCCTTCTGAATAAATATTATGCACATGGATTTTGCACACAGACTATTCTATAGTACACAGCCCCTCCTATAATTCACAGGCCAAATCTCAATACACATCAGCCCCATCCACAATAAACAGCCCCTGTTATAATACCCAGGATCCTCCCATAATACACAGGACCAACGCATATTACACAGTCCATTTAATAATACACAGGTTGCTCCCATAATACAAATTCCCATCTCATTATGACCCTGAAAAGGGTCTGACATGAAGGCTGTATCCTGAGGGATGACTGACAGGATGTCTGTGGGTAAATCTTGAGAGATGATTGACAGTGGTGATAGCTTGGATGTAAGAACCTAAAGCAAATTATTGAAACTGAGGAAGATAGAGGCCCCTGAGGAGACACTAAAGCAGTAGCAAGACTCTGTGTAGTCTATATGGAAACAGGCATAAAGGCTTCCCTGATGCCTGATGGAGAAACTGAGGCAAAGATAGTATTTCACAGGAACTGACAGAATAATTGAGACAGAGAAAGGCCACCACATGAAATGGAAACCAAGGAAGAAAGAGGCTTCTGAGTGATGGGTAGACTGAGGAATTGTGAGGCCTTGTCTGTGACTCAGGGGGGACTTAAAGAGATGTCTATGCAAAAATCTGAAAACTAAGGCCACCACAGAGTCTGATGGTAAAACTGAGGCAGATAGAGACCTCTTTGGGGTCTAACAAAAAAGTGAGTTGGAGAGAGGCCTCTGCATGACCTGATGAGGAAACTGAGGCAGAGAAAGTCTTCTGTGGAGTTAATGGGGATACCTAGGCCGACTGGCCTCCTTGGGTTCTGACTGGATATTCAAGGAATATGAGGGGTCTGACAAGAAAATTGTGGCAGAGAAAGGCATTTCACAGGAAAATTGAGGCAGATTGTGGCCTCTGTGGGATCTAACTGGGAATCTAAGAGAGAGAGGCCTCCAAGGGTTATGACAGGGAAACTGAGGAAGAGTGACCTCTAGTGGGGTATGAGGGGAAAACTGAGGCAGGGAGACTTTGAATGAGGAGGAAACACTCTATTTAGAGAGAACTGAGGTTGGGGGAGCAAGGAAGAGAGTGTGCCTTGGGATTGTCTTTACTCCCTCTCCATCGCATGAGTATGGAGGATTGTGAGAAAACCACACAGGGAGCTTTATTTATTTAGTTATTTATCTTAAATAATTACAATTTATTTCTTCAACGGACTACACAAGCCAAGGGATAATCCTGATTCACTATGTTGTGCATGTAGGAACCCAATTAATAACAATGTTTCAGATAATTAGAAGTGAGTTTTAAAAAGCTAGAGCCAGAGGGGAAGGTGAGGCCCAGCAGTGTGGGTGGGGCAGTTATTGGAATATTAAAATTTTAGTGTTTTTAAATTGAAAAACTTAAACTTTATTGCCCCACCCACCCAAGGATGAAGGACTGAAAAAAATTTAATTCTTGAATTTTATTTAATGAAAATGGAGTTTTTCTTTTTCAGGAGAGCTGATCAAGCCATTGGAATTTAATAGTTCAATATAGTTAAATGCAACAGTTGGTTTTTAAATTTTATTTTTTCCATGCAGTGTGGACATATCTGTTGAAAGTTGAAATTTTAATGATTCTTTTAAAATGGAAATGTTATTTGTATCCACTCAGAAGCATTGAACAATAAAAATTTGAATTTTCAAAATTATTTTACATGAAAGAATTACATTTTATAATTTCAGGTCCATGACTGATTAAAAGTTATTTCAGGATGGAGACTCAATTAAAATTTAATTTCTAAAAAACACTTTTTACATGGAAACCATATTGTTTTCTTCAGAATGGACTGAATAAAAGTTATAATTTTGATCAGGGAAAAGATGAATTTTATTCAATCTCTGGGATTTTTGAACTGATGTAAAATAATTAAAAGTTAAGGTTCTTGGGTTTGTTTAGTTTTGTTCTTTGGTTTTTGTCCAAAAGATGAGGTGTTTTTTATCTTCTCATGGGAGGAAAAACAAGAAATTAAGATATCAGAATTTTTTTAATAAAAAGTTATTTGGGCCTTTTGGACTATGGGAAATGAAAATTTCATAAGATTTAGAATGGAAAAGACTTTATTTTCAGGAGGAGAGTCTGCTGTGAGATTTAATTTTCCACATATTTTGGATGAACAAGGCTGGTTTTATTTTTTTTGTTGTTGTTGTTTATTGAGTGGGGGTGGTGTAGGGGGAAGGAGCTAACTCAAAGTCAGAAATTTCATGTTTTTACATAGAAAATGTTTTTAAAATTTTATTTATACTTAAATGAGGTAGTTCTTTTCACAATTGAAATTTTTTAAAAAATCTTTAAAAGGACTTTATTAAGTGTGATAATTTTAATGACCTGGGTGGCCCTGGCTGTTGATTCTCAGTGTAGAAGGCCCACAATTGACAGAGGGGAAGGAGGAGATGATGGAAACCAGCCAGAGCTTTTGAACCCACCAGGAGCTAGAAACATGACAGGCTGGAGAAAAGGGGAAATGTCCAATTTAAGCGTTTTAATATTTATTTATTTGCTTATTTACTTATGTAATTATTTAGTGTTATTTTGTGGGGGACTGAACCAATTTTAATTTCATGTTTAAAAAATTATTTATTTAAAGAAAATGGTGTTCTTATCTTTAGAAGGGATAATTGAGAAGTAGGAAATTAAAAGGTCAATAACTTTAAATGGAACAGGCAGTTTTTAAATTTTAAATTTTGTTTTTTTAATTGCAATGTAGAATTATCTGTTAAAAATTGAAATTTCAATATTCTTTAAAATTTTAGTAGGTAGTAATTTATTGCCCCAGAACCATAAAACAATTTAATTTTCTAAATTGTGTTATATGGAAGAGTTGCAGTTTTTTGAATCTCAGGACTACAGGTCAATTAAAAATTATTTTCAATAGTGAGTATTTAAAGTTTAACTTATTAAAATTATTTTAAATACAAAAAGTGTATTTTTTCTTCAGAATGGATGATTAAACAGTAAAAATTAAATATTTTCTAAAAGAAAATGTTCATTTTTATTGTACCCCCACGACATTTGAACAGATGTAAAATAATGAAAAATTAATTTTTTTAAAAAATAGACATTTTTATCTTCTCAAAGGAGGAAAAACTAAAAATTAAAATATCAAAATTTTTGTAATGAAATTACTGATTTTTTGATGATTTCCTGGATGTTTTTTTATTATGGCTTTTTTACATGAGTGTTTTATTTTCTATTGACAACTCTATATTCGCCATTGTATTTTCTTGCCAGAGATTCACTCTATCATCTCTTTCATTTTGTTTATTTTTAGAATTCATAGTTTCTCTTTGTTTACTCAGATGTTCTATTATTATTAGCATTCCCTCAGTTTGTATCTTCCTCATAGCTTCTATTTCAATTCTTAAGTCTTGAAATGCTCCATCCATCTCTTGATGGTTTGTTTTTTTTGGTGACTTTGCTTCCTTCAATGGATTTATTGATTTTTACCATGATTTGCTAGGTCTTTTCAATTTTTCTAAGGAAATTCTTAGTTTTACTTTAAAGATTTCAAATCATCTTCCTTAAATTATTTTTAAGGTCATTTTCTTTGGCTTTCTCTACATTATGATGTTCAGATCTTTCTGTTGTCAAACTGCTAGTTTCTGGTGGTGACATTTCTCTTTATGTATTATGTTTATTCTTGCACTGATATGTACCCATTATGTCTACAATTGGTACAAGTAGTGTCTGTGTTTTAGCACATTGTTCTTGATCTAATCTGCTTTGCCTGTTTTTGTAATTATTTAACAGGAATATTTTTATTGGGGGGGGTTTCAATCTGAGCTCCTGGCCTAATCAGAGCTGGCAAATTCAGTATCTCTGTGTGGCTCAATGGTCTTAATGTAATGGGTTTTTTTTAAGGCAGGCTTGTGAATTTTACATTGCAAGAGTCCAAGTAAGGGATTATTGTAGATGCCTGTCAGTAGAAGTCTTCCCTGATGGCCTGAGATTTGTATAGCCCTGAATGGGGCTAGATGGCACATGTTGTGCCCCTGTGGGACATAGGAATATTAATTGTTGAGTTATTTGAATTAGCTGCCATAGAACTCCAACATAGCGCACCAACAGCAGATATGAAAACAAAAGAAGACTATATCCCCAACAAAAAGATTCACTATAGTGAAGGCTATAATAGTCCATTTAAGGTAAGTTATACTTGTAGCACCTATTGACCTCAATTTTATCCTCTTACTGTCCCTGTCTCCTGAATGAAAAAACACAAATATATGGCTCTCAGTGGTCCCCAACATTTTTTCTTGGGTCAGTGTCTTTCTATGTAACCCAGGCTGTCTTAAAACTAACTATGTAGTCTAGGTTTGTTCCCTCTTGTGTGTGCTGCAGTAAAAATCATGAGTTACCACACCAATAATCATCAATAGTTTTTAGCTGTAGCATACCTTATATTCATGCATTATTTGTCTCTTCATGTGCATGCACACTTTGCTGAGACCATGTGAGTGTGGAGGTCAAAGGAAAACTCTCAGGAAAAGTTTCTACTCTTCTATTATGTGGGTTGTAGGAATGAAATTCAGGGCTTCAGGTTCAGGGGCCAGTGGTTTTAGCTCCTAAGCCATCTCCTAGGCTCTGTAACACACTTCTAAGTTAGAGGACATAGTGCTATCATATAAACTTAACAAAACTATAACACAATTTTATATGCATTGGGGAAAACCACAACAACATTCACAGTACTTGTCTTAAGGTATTATTTTCTACTTTGGTTTTGGTGACCAGTTTTGTGTCAACTTGAAATGAACTAGCAAGAAAGAGTCTTGATAGACCAAAGGTTTTAATAATGTGTGGCTGCAGGCAACATGTAGGACACTTCAATTAAAGGCATGTACCATTTATGCCCATCTAGAAGTATTGTTTTGATTCAAGTCACTTTGATGAATGCTGGGACTGCTTCCAAGGTTTAGCTATCTAAACAATGTCACTTTGAATAGACTGGTACTTACAGCCTGGATTACAGATATGATAAAAATTCCTGTCTTAGCAAAGGCACAGCACAGCATGTGCATGCTTGGACCTTCCTTGATGTTACTCCATAGAACTTCCTGAAAGACATTCATATCTCCAGTGTATGGAGCTTACTATGCTTCTCAGGTTATATCCAAAGATAACTTTAAAATCTTATCAGTATGAGGATGGTTTTCTGCAGGTCAGTTTGACTTTCAATGTTAAATACTTGCTTTGGGAACATAAAAAGAAGAAATCATGATAGCTGAGCTGATAAAAATTACAGGATGATTTTGAGCTTTCCTGTACACTTGCTTAGTGGTCTGAGGGGGGATAAATTTGATAAGTGAACTTCATTGAGAGAGGCTTGAAGTATGGTGGATGAGAAGTGGCTATGGCATATTATCTAACTCTCTAAGTGTCCATATTTTCCCCAACAGCTGGATCCAGGTTTTCATCATATAGGAAATAAAATTCATGCTATAGAGGCATATCTGACAAATGGTGAAACTCTGAGGTCTTCAGATAAAGGTTCATGACTGAATATTCCTAATAAGAGTGAAATCTTCCTGTTAATGGTGCACAAAACCAGATATTTCCTTAGCTGTTTGGCTCAACAGTGGATGTTTCTGATAATCTTGCACACTGAAAGGATGAGAACTGCCAAGTAAGATACCACAACTTCTTGGCTGTGTGAAATATTTCTAAGTCTAGGAATGGGATCTCTGTGTCCTCATGAGAACACTAGTTACACAAAGATTCAGTTCTTTCTAGTCTCTGTTCCACATGAGAAATTCTACACAACATGTATAGGCCCCTCAGCCCTAAAGAATTACCTTCACTCACTCCTAACATGATAAGTTTTATAAATTCATGCCTCTAGGTTTTCTCAAGATAGCTGCACAAATAACTTTGTCTCACTGAGTTCTATCCATTCCCTCTGAGACCACAGCCACACCTTTATATTTCAATCAACAATGAGTTTCCTTCCCCATCAAGATCTCCATTTGTCAACCATCTCTCCTCTGGTTCATCACAGTGCTTCTATGTCACCACTTTTACACTGGATGTCATGACATTCATGTGCCCATGAAGGCGTAGCCAATTTCACAATAAAGCAAATTTCCTTTTATGAGTCCATGCATATAACCAGAGTAAAAGCTATTCCAACTTTTCACCAGAAAGTGCTAATATAAATGTTTATAAAGGCTTTCTAAGTCATGAAATGCTACCCAAGTATAAAAAGAAATGTTGACTGAATTTTTTTTAAATAAATGAAACTCAAAACCAGATATAGGGGAAAGCTTAAATATCAGAGAAGGGAAACAGACCACAGCCAAATATCAACCAGATACCCTTCACCTTCGTCTGTCTAGTTCTTTGTCACTACAACAGAAAAATCTTTCTAAGCATATGTTAAATACCTTATTTGCCAGGTTGTTGAACTTCAAGTTTAAGATTAAAGGTATAAACTACTACTATTTGGTAGTTAAGCTTGAAATCCCAAAACACAGAAAGTATTTTGTCTCTGAAATTATAAGTTTAAATGCATAGTTCATCACTCCTGGTTGTGCTATTCATGAACAGAAACAGAAAAAGAATGAATTTTGGGTGGTAATAGAGAGGATCAGGGAAGACTAGGAAGGGAGGAAATAGGCTGCAGCAGAGATTTAAATAAAAGGAATAAATATGTTTTTTTTTTTTAAATTATCACTAGGTGCTAAAATTTTAACACAAAACAAAAACCAGGTTTGTACATAAAATACATATTCATCTGAATATTGTTGAAAATTATTACATTTGCAAAACAGAATAACATAGCAGTAATACTTTGAAACAAATGGTGAAAATAATACATACATTGTGATGTCCAAATAGACTCCAACATGAGGAGGATTTAAGCATTTGGTTACTGTTTCAATGCCTGTAGATGATTAAAATAACAAGAAAATATCATGATGTCCTCTTTGAAAGTAAAATTAAACAAAATATTAAGAAGAAGACAAGCGTCAAAACATAACAAACACATGGAAGCACATCATCAGTGGCATCTTCAGGATTATATACACTAATATGAACACTGGTCAAGAGCGTGGCTGGTGTAAGTGGATTTGTCAGCCTCACACACTGGTGCACAGGTATCCAGGTCTATGTACTAAGATTGGGATCAGTCATTTATCATGTTCTCTGAATGTCCTGGAGATTGATTACTGATATTCCAGTCTATCCTTGCTACACTTAAGCTCTGAGGGGAGAATGGTTATATTGATGAGAAGGAGAATGCCCAAGTCCTCTTTGCCCCCAGTAGGGGAAGGAAGGTTTTAAATTTTCTTGGCAAGAGGTGGAGGTTAAATACTTCTTTTATATAATGAGCATGTGTGAGACAACGTTGTTCAATGGATACACTATGTAAGGACCCATATTCAGGATTTCAATACTCCTCAACCATGCTCAGAAATGTAGGTATAGGGATCAATGGGTCAGAGGTAAGAGATATGAGTATTCCCATTGGACTTGGGAAGAAATGAGAGCTCAACATTCTTGAAGAAAATACAAAGACCCCAAGCAAAGAAGGGAAATATCTGAGGTTCTCTTGGGAAAAAAAAGTGGAAATTTGAGGCCTCATTATATAGTCTAGTATGCTGGGTTGTGCATATTTAGAAATCTGCATAACCACTCCTTGACATGAGATCAAGGTCTCAGCCTACCTCCTGCATTGAAATGCATCGAAGGTACTGCCTTATCAGTGTCCAGGTCTTCATGGGTCATATCAACATCTGTCCAAAGTAAATAAAAAGCCAGCCGTAGGTCAGAATATTCATTTCAATGTCTTAAGAAACCTACAAGATAGTTGAAATAATGATGAGAAGTAAGTATGATGATATAAGGATGAAATAATTGCAGACTTTCTTCAATTGGAATGGCAAACAAAAAGAGGTCTTTTTACTATGCACTTCTATTTTTTAAAATAAAGTTTCTGGCCTAGCCAAAAGATTTGAATCATCTCTTAGCCCCAAAAGTCACAAAAGGCTTATATTAATTTCAATTTATTTGGCCTATTGCTCAGGAATATTGCTAGCTAGCTCTTTCATCTTAATTCAACCTATTTCCATTCCTCTGCCCTACCACAAGACCTGTGGATAATAAATACAACATACTACTTGGGCTGCTGGTTCACATGTCTTTTGTCTCCCACCTTTATTTAGGTTCAGTCATTTTGTCTCCTTCTAAGATGCTCACCATATCTCCAGACAATCCCTGCATTTATGAATAATATTTACAGCATACAGAAAGGCATCCCACATCACTTCTCCGATTGTCTAATAAGTAAAGGTTTAAATTTTAATATATCAAAATTGCATATCACAAACAGTTATCCAGCAAAAGTATAGCTACAATATCTTGTCTATTTAACAGATGTTATGATGCAAATTATCTTAGTAGATATATACAGAACCTTCCACCTAAACACAATGGAAAACACATATTCAGCACCTTTTGGAGCATTCTCTAATACTGATCATATATTCAGTCATAAAGCAAATATCAATAGATACAAAATGGCAATAACACAATGATCTATATCAGAACACAATAATCTATAGTTTAGCAACAACAAAAGTTACAGGAATCCTCCAAATTCATGGACTGAACATCTCTTTATTGAACCAACTTTGGGTCAATGAAGAACTTTTAAAAAATCAATGATTTCTTAGAAATTAAGGAAAATTCATCCTAAGTATACTCAAACTTATAGGACACTATAAAAGAATTACTGAGATAAAATTTTATATCACTAAATGCCTATAGGAAACATCTAGAGATATCTCATAAAACAGGATTAACAGCATAGATGGAAGCTTTAGAATAATAACTCACCTTGCAACTTCTTGTACCTTTTGGGGAGTATATGAGAAGAAAGAAAATGGGAAGGCTGAAGGCTAGTTGGGAGGAAAGAAAAGGGGGAGGTATGGGGAAAATAGATAAAAAAGACAATTATTTTGAAAAATACTATATTAAAGAAAAAATTATAAAAGGAATTTCACCTAGAAAGAGGAGAGTGAAGGAAATAAATAGAGGTTAAAAATCAACATAATTGAAACAAAATGTGAAAATACAAACAATCAATAATCAAAGAATGGCTTATATGAGGAAGTAAACAAGATAGATAAAATGTGTCCATACTAACCAAAAAGCAGAAAGAGATTCTCTAAATTAACAGAATCAGCACTAAAAGCATGGACATAGCCACAAACACTGGAAAAATCCAGAGAATTATTAGAGCATACCATGAAAATCTACACAACAACATAATCCCACTACAGGTATGTGTTGCAGGCATCCTGGTGTGAGAATGAGAATTTCTTTTCCCATGATGTCAATGTGGCATGTCCTTGGTCTCCTTAAATCTCTTGAGAGACCAATGATTCTCCTGTGTGCTTAGGCCATTCATCAGGTAGGTTGGTGTCTAGAGAGATTACAGAAAACTCCATGTCTGAGAGTGACTTTGGGAATTTGGAGAAAGATTAAATGATTCCATGTGGTGTCTGGTGTAGAATAAGAAAAAGGTGAGGGGTAAAGGTCTGGGGAGAGATTGATTGTGACAGAGCTGGAAGTGGTAGAAAATGGCTGCCTGTTGATGTCTAGCAGACAGAGCCCAGGTCCTGGTAGGCAAAGAGAGAGGAGGTCTGCAATGTTTCATCTTTGAATGTGTTTTTGTCCCCAGTCAGGGTCCTTGCTAGCCTGGACTTTGAGCCAATGCTGTCTATTTCCAGCGCTATCAGTGGCACCTACTGAGGAAAAATTTAAACAACATCCACTTGAACCCACATAAGGGTTCCTGTGATGGGCAGAAAGTCTCAGATTTTTGGTTGTCCTTCTCCTCTACCATGCGAACATCAGAACATCAGATCATGAGAATTCAGGCCCCTGAAACTGAGGCCCAAACAAATGCAAACAGTTGTTTCCTTGTTTCAATTCAGGAGCAGCCTCTGCCAGGTGGGAAGAAGGCACTGGGCATATGACATCATTTAGATATGGTGTTCATCTCCCCTGTGTCATCTGCAAACCATCCCTTGTGTACTGAGATTGCCAGTACTACCCACCTTCGCCTACCATCCTGGAAACATCTCTTCTTGGCTGGTCACCTTGAATTCAAAGCTGGTTTTTCCCTATGTGCAAAGTATAAGCAGACCCAAAGCCATCCTAGAAGCTATAGTAATCATTCTTTTAGGAATGATCATGTAGACAGCTGCTGAATCTCTGACCAGCCTGGAGGGAATTTATTCTGTCGGACTATCTTGTCTGGCCATCCAGAGGTCTTTGCTTAAGCCCTGATCCCAATTTCATGAAATGGTTTCTGAGGCTCCAGCCACATGGTTCATATTGCGATGTGGTTTCTGTAGCATTCACTTAGGAGACCTTGCAGGTTTTCCAGTTCACAGGCCACACCTACCATCACTACAGTGTCCTAATTTTGTGGCCTTCAGTAGCTGGCAGGTACCCAAAGTAGAATTTTTTTGCAAAGTACACTGGAGTACCCCATGAGGTTGCTAAGCCCCAGATCCTCACAGAGTCTGTGCCCACATCCTCCACACTTTCTGGCATTTGTTGTAGCAGGCCTAGAGCTCTATCTTTGGACAATGTGGCATAGATGGTGTTCAGCCCTCTTGGACTGTTGGAATAGCCATCTGCTATTCTACTTTGGAAAGCAGAGAGTGAGTGCCACCTCATGGCCTGTAGCAGTTTGCATTTTATCAGCTGGCATTTTAACTGAGATATTTTCATCAAGGGAAACTGATCCTACCAGCAGTTCCCTGTGCTTATTTGGATATGATTATTACCCTGCCAGCTCCAGTGGTGGCTGCAGAGCACAGGTGGAGGTCTCTTTGGCCCAGAATGGGTATGTGAAGATCCAGGATCCAGGTGAATAATGCTGAGCAGCACTATGCTGGGCTGTCTTAGTTCAAGTAGCACTGCCTTCTGGGTCCTGGAGCTGAAATTGTGTAAATAGTCTTAGAGGGTTCCATGCAGGAGATTCTGTAGGCTTGGCTGCATCTCAGTTCATTGCCCTTCCCACCTACCAGCCCTCATTTTCTGCACCAGGTCATTCAGGGTCCTGCTAGCTTTTGACCAAGACTCCCCTGCAACACCCACATCTTTCTTTTGTGAAACACACACTGAAACTCAGGGCCACAGTATTAAGTAGTGACTGTGGCCTAAAGTCTGTTATCTGTTGTACTCATTCCATTCAATCCCCTCTTTTCTATATCTGGTAGACCTTCTCAATTTTTGTCTTTTTGTTTCTGTTAGAAATGGTTTCTCCATGAAGATGTAGTAGGAGAAATTCAGGGACTGGGACTTTTAAGATAAGGTTTGTGCCCAGAGCCACATATCCAAATCTAGAAGAAGTCTGGAATGTAGCAACAGTGACCACCGTGTTTATTTAGTTCTTGGGCAAAAAATATCAATTCAGAGTGGAGGATCAGAGTAGATTAGAAGCACCCAGAATAGTGTGTGGACTAGTAGAGGGATCAAGAGAGGTCAGTCCATCTCTTGGCTTCCATAATGGACAGACTTCCCTGTTCCTATTTTTTCTACTCTCTGTGATGTGGGATATCCTGGCAGATTAAATAATCCTGTATCCTGACTAATTTACTTTGTCTAAACCCAGGGAACCTCCCATGTTCAAAGGTAGAAATGCCTCTTACCCAGCTCTGTCCTGTCTAGGCATCATCTCAATTGGAAGCATACTTAGACCAGGCTCTGGAATTAACAAAGATAGGATCTTGGATATTAGAACTGATGTAGCTGTACTTGTGTTTGTAAGGTTTTCGTCTGTGTTTTTCTCTGTGTGTTTATTCACTGAATGTTCTCCAAACAGAAAGTCTTGTGAGAGCCCATAAGCAGTTGTAGTAGGGCACAGTGTGTAACAGATATGATAGTAATCTCAGGGTTGAATGGAGGACAGGGTGGCATGTAGGCCAAACCCTTAAGGTCTCTAACTTTCTTGTTCAGATTAGGTGAACACAAGGTGTGCAGTGGGATTGTCCTGTGTTTATTTATATCATGGCTTATAGGTATAACCATGAAGGTTCTTTTCTGTAGATTAGTGGACAAGAACATTTTGTGAGCACATTTGAGGAGGTAGCAGGATTTTTTTTATTGAAGACTTTTGTGGAAGCTCTTCAAATTTAGCCCCATAAACAACTCCTCAATCCATCTATCAGGTATATTCCTTTGTAGCCTCAGAGATAAAACTCCCAAGAGGCTTTGTATTCTTTGTATGCATGCTTGTTTCTATCTCAGGGGTCTGGGTTACTGGTTTTAAGGATGAAAGCACATTGAGTGCTCCTGGAGGATACCTAATACTTGTGGGGACTTCAGTGAGAAGGAAATAGGTCAGTATCAGCTTAAGAATTTTCACATGATAAATGAGAATTGCTTCTCCCATTGCAATTAGTTGGCTTGTCTTTGGTCTTAAATCCTTAGAGTAAATACACAATCTCCTATTTGATGAGAATATGCCAAAGGTAGTTGTATCTCTAGAGAAGTTATAATAAATTGCATGTCTGAGAAGGACTTGAGAACTTTCGAAAAAGGAAAGAGAAGTTTTCTAAGTTGTAACTGGTGGCTGGTACAAGGAGAATGTGTGGAGTAAAGAGTACAAAGTGTAGAACTTTGGAGAGTAGATAGATTCTGAAATATGATAAGTCATAATGGTTGCCAACAAGTGCTAGATGAAGGTTTGTAAAAAGTGCCAGGTTGGAAAGAAAAAGAGAGCTGGAATACTTTATCCTTTGATGTTTCCATGTCCCTAGAGCAGTGTAATTGTTGGTATACATACAGATGCCTGACCTCTGATAATGCCCGTCTGTGAGCAGCATTTTTGCAGGTGCAAACACAATACTTAACTAAGAAGAGAAATACATGTGTAGTGGTCATCTCACCTATGTCATTTTTCCACATTCTCATGTGTGATAATCCTGAAGGTACCACCACAAGAGTCAGCCTGCAACATCCTTTTTTGGTAAGGAGCCATATCCTGAGATTGTTTATTATCAAGTTATAAGTGTCAGCAAACAAGGCCAGCATAGAAACTGTAGTGGTACCCCTGGCTGCAAAGTTCAAGTAGACAGCTGTTGAATCCCTGTCCTGGACAGATATGGGGAGATTCTTAGCCTGTTGTCCTCAAGTACATGAGGTGGTTTCTGATCCTCCTACTCTATGACAAATGGACATGTAGTTTCTGTAGCATTCTTTTAGGGATGATTACAGGCTCTCCGTTTCTAAGCAACACAGACACCACCACAGTGTCCTCATGTGGGAGGGTTTAGGGGCCTGTAGATATGCAAAACACTGTCTCAGGACAGGGCAGTAAAGGATCTTTTGAGGATCTTGAGCCCCATCTACATACAGAAACACTAACCAAATTCTCCACACTTCCTGAGCTTCCTTGCAGCAGACCTAGAGAACGATTTGTGTTCATTGGGGTCCTAGAATATTGGCAGCCTATCATGGACTGTTTGGAAAGCAATTTGTTGTTTTTTGCTTTGGCCTTTAGTAGTTAGCATTTTCACCTCACTACTTCCATCAAAGAGAACTGTTTTTCCAAACCTGACAACAGATCACTGTGCTACTATGAACATGGAAATGGCTTTGTTTTACAGGCTTCAATGTTAACTCACAGGACAGATTTAGGTCTCCTGAGCATTCCTTGGACCAGGAGAGATATGGGAGGCACGATGGTCCTGTTGACCCATGCCAGATGGTGCTATTTCTGCTTAACAGGGCATGTAGGGTTAGCCTTTCAGGGTCTCCACCTTTCAGCTTCACCTTAGGATGGGACAAGGTCTTCAATGATCTAGTCCAGTATGGTTGTGCGTGACAAGTGTTATCAGTATGTGGATGTTCTTTTCATGTTGCTTGGTGGATGAGAGCATTTTTTAGAAAACCATGGCAAAGGTAGCAGGATTGATGATTGCCTGGCTTTATTTGCAACACTTGTAATTCAGCCACAATCACACACACACACACACACACACACACACACACACACACACACATATACACACACACACAAACACAAACACATTCTATCCCAACCCGTCATACCTTCAGTGATGTCTTTTTCATGATTCATAAGCAGTACTTCCAGGAATCTTTGTAAGATTGGAAGACCTTAGCTGTTGTGTTCTCTAGGAGGCAGGGATAGTAGTCTTCTAGGTGCATCATGGAAGATGTCAGCATTGTAGAGGAGTTCCTCTGGATACTCTCAGTGGTCATGGAAGGAGGGCTTCCTGTTGAATAGTGAAAAACAACTCCAAATTGAACATGGTATATCTTCTGGTAACCAGATAGGTATTGTGCCCTCGATAATAAAAAACGGGACTGAACATTGGAGCTAGGAATAAAGGTTGGAAAATATTGAGAAGGTCGAGGATAATGGAGACACTCACACACACATAAGCAGAGAAAGAGTGAGAGTAAGAATGGAGGGAGGGAGAGGGAAAGAAAGAGGGAGAGAGTCAAATGATAAAATGAGTAATTATTTATGTGGTTCCATATTTCAATGTTGGTTTTAAATATACCCCTATAGTTTCTAAACCTTATTTTTTGTTCCATGTGTCTTGCCTACAGAGGATGAGGTTTCCTGTGAAGAAACCTGACAATTGTTGGGAAGTCACTGAGGAGGATGGGGTAAGTATGTGTTGCAGGCATCCTAGTGTAACATTGAGATTTTTTTCTGTGCAGTGTAAATTACCTGATGTAATCTTTTTGTAACTTTTGAGAGAGCTATGAATCTCTCGAGAAGTGTTAAGATAATGGTAGGTGGGTTTTTAGAGATGTTCCAGAGTTCCATATGTGGTAGGGTCTTGGGGACTTTGTAGAGAGGAAATTTTCCTGTTGGTTGGTGTTGGTTGGGGTGAGGAGTGTGGGGTAAAGTGCTATATGAGATTGTGACAGATGTGGAGATAGCTTATAATGGGTACCTGGTGAGGCCTAGCAAATGACTTGGATCCAGAGCCCTGTATGCGAGAGGAAAGAGGACTGGAATATTTTTTCTACTAATCAGTGAGTGAATAGGCAACATTGGGATTTTGATGAATGCATTTTAGAACAAGATTCTGGATGTCCTAGGGACCATGTTTGCCCCTGATAAGAATAATGTTAGATAATACCCACCTAAACACACCTGTGGGGTATTTTGCCTGGCAGGAAATCTAAGACTTTGGAGACTTATCTCTTAGGTGTTGCACAAATAAATGAGACTCAGGAATAGGTTTCTGAGGAATTCAGAGATATTAGAGAGAATAAACACTACAGTTAGATCTTATCAGCTGTCTTCCAGCTTCCTCTACCTGGATTCTCTTGGCTGTTTCTCTATGCCCAACTTAAGCCTTAAATACTCTCTTGGCAAATTAAGGTGTGACCACACCACTACCTGCCTGGGTGCCTGGAATGAACTCGACTCAGTTGGGATTAAGGGCATAGGTCACAACTGCCAGGATACTCTCTCTGCTGGGATTAAAGGTGTGAATCACCACTCTCTGATTATCCTAGACTGACTGTGGTTAAATCTCCAGAACTTCTGGAGGTTATTGAATCCCCACATTTAGGGGAATATCAGAACATCACAAAATGAGACCTCATGCCTGCAATTTTGGTGATTTTACAGGTGCACACAGCTCTATTTTTTGCATTGTGTCTACCTGGGAACATCTTTCTCCCAGGTGGAAAGTCAATACTGGGAGTGGGATCCTATTAAAGTGTGGTGGTCATCTCAACTACGTCATCTGTTCACATTCCCCTGTGCTGTGTTTGTGGGCACTACCACCCTATGGTGCTAGCCACACATT
Source organism: Phyllotis vaccarum (assembly GCA_033318265.1). NCBI lineage: Eukaryota > Metazoa > Chordata > Mammalia > Rodentia > Cricetidae > Phyllotis > Phyllotis vaccarum. Next base: position 21,776,043 of record JARWLC010000020.1, on the reverse strand, counting down.
GTCATCATGGAAGGCCCCCTTTTGGCTGGCATCTTTGGAGGTTTGTTTTTGCCCAGGATGCAATGTGTCAGTAGACCCAATCCCAAATTGGCAGGTATAGTGGTCAACTGTGAGAAAGGTCTAATAGAGGGCTCATGAATCTCTGACCTGCCTGATTAGGGAATCACTGTCATAATACACAGAATGGCCATCTAGGAGACAAAGCTTAGCGTCTGGACACCATTCCATTATTTGGATTCTGAGGTTCATCCCGCTGGTCAGGATGGCAGATAGCTTCTTTAGTGTCACCTATATATGCATTACAATCAGGATGCTCTGCTATAGTATCTAGACCCTTTATTGCTTTGCTTTTTCTACAATGTACACCCTCAGAATGCACACAAAATATGTAAACACAGGTACTAGATTACACTCAGATAGAGGTGAAACATAGCCTAAATGCCACCAACTGTAAAGTGGTACCTGTTCTACTCTATCCATAGTTTTACTGGTTTAACCTTGGCCAGCTGACCATTTAGGACAGAAAACACATGAGGAAGGAGGACAACCTCTTGTGATTAACTAAGGATTGTATGAGAATCTTCGGCAAGGAAAGAGTGGCCTCCAAGAATGGAAACCTTATGAGAGTCTTGTGTCCAGTGGGTTTTGTTAAGGAGGCACTTGTACTGAAAGTTGTCCATGTGGAACCTCTTCTCTCTTATATTTATCTTCCTTCTTGGCTTATACTAAGGGATGACTCTGCTTTCTCCTTCTTCTTCCCTCTCACACTTTGACTCACAGGACACAGTTACCTACCTGCTATGCACTCCTGAATGCCTGCAATCATTCTTAAATTTATTCTATACCTTTATATTGTATTGGAAATCTGGTTTTGATGGTGAGCACCTGGATGACAGGACAGGTCACTGAACTCTATCTGACACTCCCCAAAGAACTGAAGATTATTAAAGAACCAAAATTAATGGCAAAATTCCAGGAAATGAAAGGAAGGTAGAGGTGATAGTTCAATAAAATAGTCATGTATCCAGGGAAACTGTTATGCCCACAAGTACCTATACTGTCTTTCCTTTATAGTAAGCGAGTATAAAAGAGTCAAAAGTATGTTGCCAATGTATCTGCTCCAAGGATGTGACCCCTAGTTGTACAGCTTCTCTTCATCCTAACAAGCATGGCTGCTACAGAAAATCTAATTTTGTATGTACATACTGTGTAACTCTGGTTACTCTTTTATGGCTTGGCTGTTTCTAAGAATGTCAATAATGATGCCTTCAATCAATGGACTGGGCTAACTGAACTCCCTTTGATTTTAGACTTGTGGTGCATTCCTCACATCCACTACTACACTCCTGTGAGAATCAGTGCCCTGGGATATTGGCAGGAACAGAAAATTAGCCTGCTTGGTGTCAGTATTGCCTAAAGAATGCCTTGTTACAAGGCAGGGTCTCTCCATCGACTCTTCTCTGTTTTCCTTTTTAAAGACAGAAACAAAAGTACAGCAACTTATCACTAGTCTCCAAGATGGATGAGTTCAAGCTTGTACTCTTCTGACCAGAGATTAATGTTGGAGCTTTCCTGTATGGACAGTATCTGTTATAGACCTCAAAGTAAATGTAATTCTCAAATGTAATTCCAAGATGATGGCATGCCCTCAAAATCTAAGTACCATAAAGAAAACCTAATTTAGAAACCCCAAAATTAAAAACATCAGTCAGAAGAACTATAGGAAGAGATTGGACCTTGTTCTGAGCATGATCCCCTCAATATCCTGTTCATATGGACATAGTTAAAATTTTGATGCTGAGTGTCATGGTAATCCACAGTGAAGAAGTTATTAATCTGCAGGTCAAGACCCCTACGGGAATGAAACTCTTTCATAGGAGTCATATATTAAATTTGGAATTTGGAACAGTAGAAAAATTGCACTTATAAAGTAGCAATTAAGAAATTTTATGGTTGGAGGGGTCACAACAACATGAGAAACTGCATTAAAATGGCACATAAAGAAGGTTGAGAACCATTGCTGTAGAGTATCAAATACTCACATGGGTGTACATTGTATAGCCATTCCTCAAGCAAGTTTCTAGTTCACGGGCACCTGACATTCTCTTTACATTCACACACCAGACTCCTGATATGAAGAGCACATAGGGCAGAGAGCAAAGTGAGCAGTTGACACAAGAGAGACAATTCCTATCTAAACAGGCTGTATGACTGCAATGGAAGTATAACCAGCAGAAGGAGATTCTGGGTTATACAGAGGATGAAAAGCACTCTGATAGTTTCATATTGAGTGTCCCAATTCCTGTGCCATAAACTGGAGGAAAAGGAATGTATGCCACATAAATTATTTAGCTTTTTTTGTCCAGAGATCCCAACTTGTGCATTCTGAGATGTTGTCTGTGCAGTCAAGACAAGCTACTTTTCAAGTTCATACATGCATTTGTGTTAGGCACCTGAACTTTGATGAAAGATTAGGTTCTTAGGGATACCCATTAGGGACTAGAAAATATATAAGAACTATTAGTTTATCCCATCTGCCACCAGCCTCTCATATCCTTAGCTGTGGTTCCAAATCATTTATTGTGGCCTTCCCAGAAAGCATTACAATCACATGGTCTGTAAACAATAGTTCTCTCTACCAGACATAGCTACTGCCAGTCAAGATATTTACAAGTATATCCTTTCTCCAAATGACAAAGTCCCTCTTTTTTACAGACCTTTTATTTTTAAGCATTTGCATGCAGCCATGTATATATATCTGTAACCTTCGATAACACAAAGGAAAGCTGTCTGATCATAATTGCATAGACTAAAGGGCACCAGGACACTTAGCAGAAAATCTAGTCTTTTTGGCTCTGGTCAGGATGACAGTACTATATCAGCACACTAGAGCTCTTTCTTCAGCCAGTTACTTTGTGCCACATGTAGGATAAACTCCCACAAATTCTGCAATTTTATCTTGTTTCGCCTCAGGATCTGAATACATGGAGAAGGACAAAGCCAATATATGTATCAGAAGATGGAATACAATGTTACACAAAGGCAATCACATGCACACACACACACACACACACACACACACACACAGACACAGACACACACAGTCACACACACACACACACAGAGACACACACACACACACACTCACATGTATTCTCACACTAACATGTCTTTCTTACCACTAGTTTACTGAAAGAACAGAGAATGAAACTGAGTGAACAGAATGAAGATGTAAGAATGGACTGAAAGAAAAGGATTAACTATGAGAATAGAAAAGAAGAAGGTGATAGAGCAGGAATGAGCTGAGCAAGATAAAAGGGAATAAGGAAAGCAATGAGGTCTATGAAATTTGTAATCTCTTTGTGAAATTTCTGAGATTCTCTGTAGAAAGCCGTCCCTATGGTGGCCATATCCAAGTAGAGGATGTAAGGTGTTGGCTGGGGAAAGAGGTGAGCCAGGCCAGGGTGGTCAGGAGAATCTTATAACCTGAGTGACTAGCAGCCAGAATGCTCCTGCATTTATACAGACTTTAACAAGTACTGATATATTTATTCTGTTCCAAAAATGGATCACATCATTTTTAGTTTTGTACATGTGTTTCATTTCCTTTTTCTCATCTTTTAGTCATCATTAATAAACTCTGATAGAACAGAGTTACAATTTTCAATAATTTTCCTTCAAGTTTTAATATTATTAATAGAGTTATCATTTTTTACTCATTAATCCATAACGCATCTATCAAGAATCTAGAGGCATATGACAGTCTATTTTCAGGCTGATAGCTCTGATTTCTTCAAGGACTCAACAAAAAACAAAGTCTTCAAGCCAGCCCAGGCATGGTGCCATGCCCTAAGCAATGCAATATTAACTCTTAATGGTCTATTTTCCAAGAAAAATTAAAAAACCAAAACTTCTGAAGTTATTATTTAAATTCTTGCATAATATAATATTCACAATATATAGAATTTGCCAGGATTAGACAGTCCTGACATTCTGTTGTTTCTTAGCCATATGTTACCATAGTGGCTCTACATTAGCTAACTTCTATAAGAAGGAGAGGCCCTGACATATCATAGTATTTGAATATCTCTCCACATCATTCTTTGCCTATCAGTATAAGTCTCTTTGTATGGCTAAGGTAACCTCAGTTAATCTAAATTTGTCACTATATATGTCATGTAATTGTCTGAGTGGATAGTGGGAAGGGGCTTGAATTCTAAACTGTCACCAGCTCCTCTTATTAGCTAAATATTGACCTTTCTGAGTTTATCTTGTTCCTGAATAAGTAGAGGTACAGATGTTTTAAGATATCTAATAGCCTATTATAGAGATATCTGGCTTCTTTATGTGTCCCACAACCTCCAGGGAATAAGACCTTCAAGTAGATAAGCATACCATCCAAAAAGTGAGGGGAATAGTATGTTCAGGACTATCAAGGGGAAGATAGAAGCAGCATTTTTGGAAGAAAATATAAGAAATTGTTCATCAATTCAATATCCCCAAATCATACAAATATTAATTCTCCCAAATATGCCACAGGTAGAGATGACAACCAAAGGTGGTATGGCAGCCATCATGCAGCTCAACTTTGCTGGATCTTTGTTAAGTCCATGACATGGCTGTGTCAAGTCCCCCAAGGCATTGAACGGATACCAGAACCCCAAATTCTTCTTATTCCAGGAAATGTGCAGTAGGTATATCTGAGGCTTCAAAAAACTTGTGAAGTTGGGGACACTGTTGTGTCAAAAGTTACTGTGCTGTCTTCATTACTTGATGGTAGTAGAAGGATATGAAGGGGTCAAAAGCAGGTTGCTCACATATCTACTCCAAAGCATTGATTCCTGGGCATTTAGCCTGGTGACCATAAGAAATCCAAGTCTGTACTTCCTGTGCAATATGTTTGTTAGGCTTCAACAGTAGTAGGTTGTATGGCATAAGGAGAAAAACAATTAAAATTCAGACAGAGATACGAGGTTCTTTAGAGAAAGAAAATCAAATTATATTGTGTGGTCATGAAACGGTGGGGTGAGGAGAAAGGTTAAAACTGTGACAGACCATAAGTCATAATTGCCTGGCAATCTCAAGGAGATTCTTAAAGGACTCTATCTAGGTTGACAGGATAGAGGGAGCTGAAATGCAGTGTTTCTTATTGGACATATTAATACCTCAAGATAAGGATCTTGTACATCCTGTCATTTCAGTACATGTTACAATGTAGTAGTTTCTTGGTTCCAGGCAGCCAGAGGCCCAGACACATAGACCTACAGTCCCAGACCTCTTAGCCGTCTGCAGCTGATGCTCAGTCCCCAGAAATGACTCAGATGCTTATGTTAACTTCATGTTGTTTGGTCTATGGCTCAGGCACACTGCTAGCTTGCTCTTATGTCTTAACAACCCATTTCTACTAATCTTTCCTGCCATGAGGCTCGTGGCTTACCTGTGTTCCTTACATGTTGCTTCTTTGGTCTTCTGGATCCTCTGTCTCTGACTCCATCCTTCTCCTCCTACCTATTCTGATTCCTGGTCCTACTTTTTCTATGGTACCTGTCATGGGCCAAACAGGTATTTTATTTAAATATTGCTATTCACAGCATACAGAAAGACATGCACACATCACTTCCCCCTTTCTGTCTAATATAAAAGAAAGGCTTCAATTTTAGCAAAGCAAAATCACATATAACAAAACAGCTATCAAGCAAGAATTACAGGTACAACAGAAAGTCCATTTGTATTTAGTAACCCTAAAGAAAATATTCTTATCAACCATATCCTTATGAATCTAAAGTTTCGTGTACACCTTAAAATAACCAAGAAAAATTATACCTATGACTATCTAATCTTTAACTACATCAAAGACCACAGAAGGATATACTTACCTAAGTAAACTGGAAGTGCAAGCAACTTCTAAAATCCAGAAATGACAGAGATGACACCTATCCACCTAAACAGTCACCCAAAATTCCTTTATAAAGTTAGCATCCATCTTCAGTCTTCAGGCTCAGAGTCTCTCTTTTTTTTCTGTGAAGCAGGAAATCTATTTTGCCCATTCTGGTATAGTTCATCAGTAACTTCTCCTCAAGTCCTGAAGAATGTCTGACAGTTTTTTCTGCACAGCAGGAATCTGATTGACCATCTTGGCTTGTTCTGCCAAAGTTCAGAGGTCACCTTCCTATGGAACCTGCATGTCCACTCTTAACAGTGCACTATTGAACAATCAATATAAGAAAAGGATTATGTCCAGTGGCTAATCAATGCCACAAAGAAACTAATCTCCATATTCAGTTTCTTCAATGCACATTTTTCACTTGAAGTAAATTGGTGCTGCCAGGAGCAGAACTGTTTCACTTCCCAAACAGTCTAAGTTTTTAAAATATTTTAAATGCCATGCTCTGTAGGTCTTAGAAGTCTTTGAAAATTATCTATCTAATTGAAATATATCTTTGTATACCTAAAAATCCTGACTAACATAACTATAAGTTTTATTATCAAAGGTGACTAAAAACCTGCATTTCTTAGTTATACATTATAATTTTAAATCAGTTACATGAACATCAGATCATAAACATGAGTAGAAATATACCTTCAGCATAACAAAACTGACCTTAAATTTGTATCATTAACCAAGTCCATGCCAATGCAAAACATTCTGAGAATAACAGCTGATTTCCTGATCTAAGTAAATTCAATAATTGAAGTTTTAAAAATCATTCATATACCATATACCCTTTTTCTTCTTACAAAGAGATTAATTATGACCATTAACCAGTTATAACGAAAACAAACATTTAGAAACAATGTTTTGGGAATTTGGGCATAGTTTTACATTACTACTTCCTGCTGATTAAGGGGTGTTGAAAATCTCATGGGTTCTTGGGACTGGATCATAGTATGCAGTGCTGAAGCTGATAAGGTCATCTCTTCCCATCAGAGATTTTTTTCAGGGGGTCTTGGTTGATGAAACCATATTTGCCTGGAAACCATCCACAGGTTCTCATCTTCTGTGGAAACATAAGCAGAACTCTTCCAAAACAATAAGTCATTAGACACAAATTTCAAAATCAAGACAACTTTAAAATATATATTTCAGTTTAACTTAATAGCCTTTTGTATTTCCAATCCATTGTCTTTCTCCAATTAGCTCATTTGCAGTTAAAAAATTAAAAGAAAACACAATAACAACCAAAATCCAGATTTTGTGTTTATTTTCCATCCTTACATGGCTTATTATATTTTTATTACTCTATTTCTCTTTTTAAATACTTTTTCTATCATCTTTCTTTTCTCTCTGAAGCCTATGTACCATTTACACACATTGTAACCCATTTACAGTTTTTCTTTTCATCTGAATCTGTTTTATTGTGAATCCTTAATCATCTTTCAACCATAAGAGCTATTAAAATACACTCTCTTAAAGAGTTACATAGTTTTTTCAGACAAAACTGAACCAGTACACTCTTTTAAAGGGAACGTGTCTGTTTTTGGCCAGCAAACAAGACCCAGGAAAACGCTGAGACTAAGTATCAGTCTTTGCTTCCTTTTTGTTCAAAATAAGCAGAAACCTTAAACCAATAACATGCTACTGAGTCTTCTGTGAGATTTCAGGAACTGGTCCGGTTGCAGCTTACAGTGCCTGCTGCCAGTCTGCCTTCACGATTTTGAATGTGGCCAGGATGCCATGCTTTCTCTGTACAATGACCTACTTCATAAACACAATTTGTAAGCTTCTTTGGCTCAGTCTCTGTGCTAAACTCTTTTTAAATCTTTCTCAGGTGTTAAGTGCATGTTTGGCTCCATATTGGGTGCCATCTATTACAATGTGTTTTTTCTTGGTCCTGGGTGGCCAGAGGTGCAGACACATAGACCTACAGTCCCATACCTCTTAGCTGCCTGATACTGATTCTCAGGCCCCAGAAATGACTCAGAAGCTTATATTAACATCATGTCGTTTGGTCTATCGCTCAGGCACACAGCTAGCTTGCTTAACTCAAACCATTTCTATTAATCTTTCCTGCCACGTGGCTCGTGGCTTACTTGTGTTCCTTACATGTTGCTTCTTTGGGCTTCTGGCTCTTTCTGTCACTGACTCTGTCCTGCTTCTCCTACCTATTCTGATTCCTCGTCCTATTTTTTCTATGGTGCCGGTCATGGGCCAAAAAAGTTCCTTTGTTTAACAATTGCTATTCACAGCATACAGAAAGGCATTCCCACATCAAGTACATATTCATCAGTAATTATCCCAGAAAATACATGATCCAAGTGATGGAAGGTGGCTTTCAGCTGTGATGCTAACCCATGAACCAGAATTCCTGATGGCACAAGTTATGGTCTGGGTATAAGTTGAACTTCATTTTGATGGTGAATGTTATTACTTCTAAGAATCTGGGCATTGGACTAAGAAGCTCACGGCCTCAGAGGTCTACGTAACAGGGTGTATTTTCCCTGCATTCACAGGGGACCTACCTTCAGCAAGGTTTGAAGTAATTTCTCAGACAAGATCTTGGATGATGCAGGTGTCTATCTCTGATATGACACATGACTGACTTATTTCTTGTGCCATGGTCCCTAAGACCTTGGCTGTGTTGTAGGCCCACAGTATCAGCATAGTGCTGATAAGATAGGGCTTACCTTATTCCCTGGGGTCACAATGATAACTGAGGGCCCTGGGTCAATGTCCAAGTTAGGATGCTGCCATTTCATAAAGAAAAGACAAGCTATGACACTGGTCCCAGTACCAGAGGCTTCCATACAGTAATTGCACCTATGTATACTCAAGACTGGCCTTCACCAAGTTTTGAAACCATATTTTGGCCTAAACACTGGTTGTGTCAGATATTTTTCTTTGCAGCAAAAGCTTCCTACTTTCTTTTATTCACAATGTTCTCTAAGAGCTTGGGTGTAACATAGCTCCCCAGGTTCAGCATAATCTTGATAAGATCTGTGGGTCAACTTTGACCTTGTAGTCTGGATGATTCACGAGGGTGCTACACCAAAGTCAAACTCAGGAAATTGCTGTTGCATAATGAGAGGACTGGGGCCCAGTGTTCATGGTTTTGTTGAAAAGCATTTTAAACTCTCTTTAAGCTAATAATGAGGTTCCTTTTTTTCCTTCTGTATATATAATCTCTATACTTTGATTGTGTCATTCCCACTAGTGTAATTTTTCAGTCCCATGGTCATGAGAACGATGTGTGGTCAGTACCCTGACTCACACTGGGATACACACATCTGGGCAGTAGTGCCTCTGATGGTGGGTAGCTACCTAGATGAATGGAGGCACCCACTGACCTGTTTTACTCAGCAGAGGGCCAGGGAATGGACTTAATAGAAGGGTAGCTTGACATTATTGATAAAATATTACCCTGAAGTGAAGTCTCCCTCCTGCTTCACAGCTGACTAAGAGTTGAGTGGCACTGGAACCCTCAGGGTAAGCTGAGACTGTGGGCTTTGAACTCTGGTGTTGGGACACAGCCCCCAGCACCCCAACCACACCCAGATCCAACTTAAACCAAAGAAAACTGGGAGAGCCCCTGCCACAAGCCAAATCCCCAGAAAAACACAGCTTTAGGGATATATCATGGGCCAAAACACACCCAAACTTTAGTCTGCTTCATTAGACAATGTCAATTAGAGACTCTGAAGCCTCCTAGTCCACAGCTGACTAACTGGAGACACACAGATCCTTGGCCTACACCCAAGAAAGAGCCAAATAATATAAGAATCTACAATTACTGAAGACACTCAGTCCCCAGGCTCACAATAGACTACAAACTAACCAAGATCTGACTAAGAGTTAACTGAGAAAGCAATGGGAAGACACATGCAAAGAATAAATATAACAATATAAAGAACAACAAGACACCACCAGATGAAGTTGATGGTTCTACATCATAGAGATCTGAGCATAACAATGAAGAGGAAAAAGAAGAAAATGACCTTAAAAACAAACTTATGAAGATAATAGAAACATTAAAAGAGGGTATAAAGACTCCCTTAAAGAAATAGAAGAAAATACAAACAAAAAATTGGAAGAGATGAACAAATGCCTGAAAGAAAATAAAGAAACCCAAGGGGGAAAAAAAACAATCAGGTGAAAGAAACATTCCAGGAATTAAAAAAAAAAAAAAAACAATCAGGTGAAAGAAACATTCCAGGAATTAATAATTGAAATAAGAGCAATAAAGAAGGCACAAACCATCCTTCTACTGCATACAAGAAAAACACCTCAAAGACAAGCACAGGCTCAAAGTAAAGGGATGGGAAAAGACTTTCCAATTCAATGATCTTAATAAAAAAGCTGCTGTAGCCATCCTAATATCTAAGAAAGTAGACTTCAAACTAAAATGAACAAAAAGAAACCAGGACAGACATTACTCATTCATCTCAGGAAAATTTCACCAAGATGAAGTCTGAATCCTCAATTTTTGTGCCACAGACACAAGGGCACCTACATATATAAAATAAATGCTACTAAAGCTTAAATCACATCAAACTCCACACACTAATATACCTTCATGATAAAAGTCATGGAGAGATCAGGAATACAGGGATAATGCCTAAATATAATAAAGGCAATATACAGCAAGCCAACAGCCAACATCAAACTAAATGGAAAAACTCTCAAAGCAATCCCACTAAAATCAGGAACAAGAAAATGCTATCTTCTCTTTCCTTATCTATTCAATTTTGTTCTAAAATATTTTAGTTAAAGTAATAAGAGAAAAAAAGTGATTAAGGGAATATAAATTGGAAAGAAGTCAAACTATCTCTACTTGCAGATGATATAATCATATAAGTTTAATTGACCCACTATTCTAGAAGGTCTCATAATTGATCATTAGTCCTGAGATTAAAAAAAACACAACTCTTCCATGTGAAATAATTTTAAAAATTAAATTTTCATTATTTAATTGTTCTTAGTAGATAAAAACACTACCTTTTCCATCTAAAAATTTTAATTTTGAACAGATTTTCCACCCTGCATGTAATAAACAAAATCTAAGATTTAAGAACTTACTTTTCCATATAAATTACATTGAACCTTTAATTCCAGTGACTCAATCAGATTCCAGTGGGAAAACTGAGACTGAGAGAGGCTTCTGCAAAACCTGTTTGGGAAACTTCAGGAGAGAAAGGCCTTAGTGATGTGTGACAGAGAAACTGAGGCAGAGAGAGGGCTTGGGGTCTGAGGAAAAACCAAGGTAGATAAAAGCCTCAAGAAGGTTTGATGGGAAACTGAGGTAGAGGAAGTCATCCACAAGGTCTGATGGATAATCTTAGGTAGAGAAAAACCTCCAAAAAAATTAAGGCAGAGAGAAGCCCCCTGTGTGGTCTAATAGGAAACTGATACAGGGAGAGGCTTATGCTGGGTCCAATGGGCAACTGAGGTAGCGAGTGGCTTATGCTGGGTGTGATGTGAAACTGAAGCAGAGAGACCTCTGCATGAGGGGAAACACCCTAGTTAGAGGGAGCTACAGCTTTGGAACACAGAGAGGAGAGATGATCCAAGAGCTTTTTAAATTGTGGGAAAACACACAGATAGCTTTCTCTTTCTGTGTTTCTTTCTTTTTTCTTTCTTTCTCTTTTATTTCTCTCTTTCTTTCTTTCTCTCATTCTTTCTTTCATTCATTCATTCTTTCTTTCTTTTCTTCCTTTCTTCCTTCTCTCTCTCTTTCTTTATTTCTTTTAATAATTACAATTTGTTTACCATTGAACATTACCATGGGACCCAAGGGATGTTTTATTATCTACAGTTTTTGTCTGGTATGTCAGCTGTCAGGCAGAGGGATAGGGGAGTTGGAAGAAGAGGAGGGTTTGAGAGGGTAGGGAAGAGAAGCCAAAGGAGAGCCATGAGAAATGGATGAAGGTGGAGGATTCACCAAAGGAAAATCAAACTTCCTTATTCACTGTCCCTTACATGTGGGAATGTTTTACAGTAAATGCATCCAATAATTAAAAGTGATGTTGGAGCAGCTAGAGCCAGAGGGGAGGGACAGAGACAGGGTGCATGTAGGGGATTGTAGACAGAGCTTTACTTTCAAGGCACCAGTCCAAAATTAATATTTATTAGAATATAAATTAACACTCACAATAATAGTAACAGTTTATGGTGGCACTCCATTGGTACCTCTTAGCTGGCTCTGAATTATTAAGAGTAGGCACTGTAAAAGCAAATTTCTCTTTGTCCTGTTCCTGTAAAGGTATGGTAAAAAAAACAATCCTTCAAATCAATAACTGCAATAGGCCATCCTTTAGGTAGCAGAGAAGGTAGGGGAATACCATATTGTAAGGAGCCCATAGGTTGAATCACCTTATTAATTGCTCTTAAATCCGTTATCATCCTCCATTTTCCAGATTTTTTCTTGACAACAAAAACAGGAGAATTCCATGGACTGGTTGATTCTTCGATATGCTGAACCTGTAACTGCTCCTGTACCAACTGTTCCAAAGCCTGAAGTTTTTCTCTTGTCAAAGGCCATTGTTGAACCCAAATAGGCTTTTCTGTTAACCATTTCAAAGTCAATGCTGTGAGTGTCCTTTGAGGTTCTGTGGTTATTGGGCAATTCTTTTGTACAACCTGAATGGCTGGTGAATTTTTTCCATAGTACCTTAGAGCGTCATTTCTGGAAACATCATTGAGTCTCCGGTTGATATCAGAACCAGGAGGGATATTAATATGGGTATACCATTGCATTAGAAGGTCGCGACCCCACAGATTCACTGCTATATCAGCCATTTTTGGCTTCAACCAACCTTTCTGACCTTCTGGTCCTATGCATTCAAGCCATCTCACACTCTGTTTTACTTGCGATATTGTTCCAATACCAAGAAACTGGATATCTACTGCCTGTAAAGGCCATCTGGGGTGCCATGATTGGGGGGTTATGATCAAAACATCAGCCCCCGTGGCGACTAAACCCTGGATATAAATATTATCTATCAATATCCCCAATATTGTTCTTTGTTCATTTATTGAAGTCTGCCAGAATATTCATTTTGTGATTCTTTTTGGAATTTCTGAGTTTTCTTTTGAATTTATATTATTATCTAATAGCATATGGTTTTCTAGATCAGGTTTTGGATGCTCTATTCGTCCTGAGAATGCTGGTCTTCTCCTATGACCAGATATGATCTCACCATCCTTGAATTTGGAGTCTGATTTTTGGGGGCTTCCCGGGGTACGCCCTGAAAGGTGTATCCCGATGGAAGAGGGTTGCCTTCTTTATCCCTGGTAGATCTATATTCATTGGTCCAATACCATCCCTTGCCACACCTTCTGCATAATCCAGAAGGCAATGGCCTTCTGTTCAAATTAAACCTAGATCGGGTATTTTTTCCAAGAGTACCTTGTGCACAGTTCCGTCTTATATGGCCTTGTTTACCACAGTTGAAACAAGTGATGTCTTGGTTCCTCACCCTAACATTAGCAAGAGCTTGGCCTACCCAATTCTCCTCATTGCCATGGAGACATTCAGCATTTATTACATATTGAATCCATTCTTCTATCGGTGCACCTCTGATCTTTAAAGGCATAAGTATTCTTCTGCATTCTGTATTAGCATTATCAAAGGCCAGAGAAAGTATTAATTGCTTCCTAACTTCTGGATCTGATATTGGTCTATGAACAGCTGTGGTGAGCTGTTAGCTGTATCCAATCAGTTGGTAGAATCGGATTTTTTCTGACCATGAATTTAGAAGCTGCTTCACATAAGTAGAGTGTATACCGTGCATTGATATTGCCTCTTTAAAATCCTTGATATCTCTCATATGTACTGGCTCATAGCTATACTCTACATATTCTGAGGATCCCCCAGGGGTTATCTTTGTCTGAATAGCAGCTGGGAACAATAGTGGTGTGGAAGGGGGTAGCCCTGTTATGTTTACCACTTTGGGTAGAGAATCTCCAGTACCATAATATCCCATTGGGGTTGACTGGAACTGTTCTGACCATAAGATGCATCACTATCCTTTTCCAGTATTGCAATGCAATCCTCCCATTCTTGAATTTTGGATATTACGGGTTCCCATTCCTGGATTTTGGATACTACAGGTTCCCATTCCTGGATTTTGGATACTACTGGTTTCCATTCTTGAAGTTTAGATACTATTGATTTTTCTAGAGCTTGAGTGTCCTGATGAAGCAGTCTTTCTAAAGACCTCACTGAGTCAGGAATTTTTCCATCCCCATCATTAACATAATTAATGATTTTCTTGTTCTCATCATTAATGTAGTCAACAAGTTTCTTGTTTTCATAATTTACATAGAGCCTATATTTCTCTTGTACATTGTTATCCTTATCTAGAGAGGAAGCCTTATCTGAAAGCTTGTTATAACCAATTTCCAGAGTATCCATCCTTTTTGCCATTTTAGTGCTGGACAGTTCCACGTCGCCTACCTTGGACAGTAACTGTCGATTTACATTTTGCACCTGTTTAACCTCATCTGACACTGTAGAGTTCGATAGTTCCATAATACATAATCTGGACAATAATTGTTGGTTTCCATTTGACAACTCTGTCATCATCCTCTTATTTTGAAAAATAAAATAGAGTAATAAGCCAAAAAATAGTAGGATTGGGGTATTGAATCCTTCAAGATATTCATCTAAAAATTTATCAACCACCATGGCAAAATATGACCTAAACTCTTCAAAAGAATAATAGTCAGCCATTGTGTCAATTCAGATGTAATTACGCTGTTTAATACACAGGTGTCACAGTATGGTTCAATTTCCTACCCACTGTATGGTAGATGCAAAGACTCTCAGCAGCAGGAAGCTGCGGGCTTAAAACCGAGTGCTGCAGCGGGATGAAAGCAGAGCCAAGTGCTGTAGTAGGCCTGCGAGTTGAAAACCAGTCCTGGGCACTGAACTGAAGTCTCACATCTGCACACTGAGCTGATCTCAGGTCTTGCGCTGATATCTCGCACTCAGAAAATGAGCTGAAAACCCCCGCCTACATACTGTATCAGCTGGCTGGAAACCACGCCCAGCTAACAAGTGAAGTGAACAGTCTGTATGTCCCCTGGCTACTTACAGTTTAGGGCACAGGGCCGAGGACATTGGGCACCAGATGTAGATGGAGTTTTACTTTCAAGGCACCAGTCCAAAATTAATATTTATTAAAATAAAAATTAACACTCACAATATTAGTAACAGATTATGGTGGCACCTGAACAAGGACTGGCAGATCCAAGCGATGGACTAGTGATGGAAGTGTAATGGAAGCACGATGGGTTTCAATTCTGTCTGTCCAGCAGCCAGCAATCAGGAACCAGGAAGAGAGCTCCTCATGTTCCAGCAGCCGTTTATCAATGGGCTTGCCCACACCCCCTCCAGGGTCCCGGAAGTGTCTTCTGACCTTATCAGCTGACACCTTAATCCCATCACAGAGAGATGAACCTTCAATTTCTTGAGATGGATGAGGTTATCTCCTACCTGGTTGCCAGCATGTTCAGGATTACTGTGCACCCAAGTCCCACTCCTGTGGCCCACTATCTGATAATGGAAGTTAGAGCTCTCTCTAGAACTAGATGTTTCGGCTTGGCTTGGATGCTTTGGGCAGGTGATAGTTTCTTTTCAATTTATTTTTCTGAGGAGTGAACGACAATTTTCAGGCAGCCCTTAGTCAGCTTCCCAGATGCCCCTCCCCAACACAACCTACAACAATGTGGACTCAATTGGAGGTTTATTGGTGGAGGCATAAGCACCATCTCATCTCTCCCATGGTTAACTGGCCCACCATGGTAAGCAGCATTTTATGAGGCAGAACAAAAGTATAGAAGACAGGCTGACACCTGTTCTGGTTAGATGTTAGGGTCCCAATAAGTTCTCTCCTAGGGAGCTAGCTAAAGGAACATGCAGGAAGTTTTCACTTGGGTCCTCTTGTTCCCAGAAGATGTGGGTCAAACCTGCTCTCATGGGCATGTTTACTGAAGATGCTACCAGGGGAGGTGTCTTGCAGCTGTTGGACTTGCCTATTTCTGTGGCAGAATCAATGTAGCTGTGGGATCCAGAAATTACCAGGTCATAAAAAAGCAAAAGAAAATAAAGAAAACATTGTTAGATTCCACTAAGGGCTGGAACAAGTGGCTAGGCAGTTAAAAGCACTTGCCACTCTTCCAGAGGACCTAAGTTGGTTCCCAGTGCCTATGTGGCATCTTACAATTAATTATCTATGATTCCAGTTCTAGGGGATCTGATGCTCTCTTTGGATACCCACAGGCAACACAGGCAAAACACCCATACACATTTTAAAAAAAAATGCTTATAAACTATTTTTTAAAGAATGGAGAAGGATTCAGTGATTAAGAGTGCATATTTCTCTGCCAGAGGAATTTCTTTGTTAGAGGCCAGCTAGAGTTACACAGTGAGACTTTGTCTCAGAAAAAGAAAAAAACAAATTATGCAGGGCCTGGTGGTGCACAACTTTAATCCCAGCACCAAAGAGTCAAGCAAATCTCTGTGGGTTCAAAGCTAACCTGCTCTACAAAGTAAGTCCCAAGCCAGCCAAGAGATGTGATATGTCTTTCTGTAAACTGTGCATGTGCTTTATTGCTTGATAAAGAGGCTATTTTGTTCTATGGCAAGGCTTCTTGAAAGCAGGCAGGGAAATCCAAAAGAATATAAAGAAGGGTGGAGTCAGACACTGCAGATGGCAGCCTAAGAGCAAGATGTAATGGGACACATGCAAAGCCATGTAGCCATGTACTGTACCTAGATTAATGTAAATGGGTTAAGTTATAAGAGCTAGTTGGTAATGAGCCTGAGCCATAGGCCAGACAGTTTTTAATTAATATAAACCTTTGTGTGATTATTTGGGACTAATCAACTGTGGGTGGGTCTGGCCTTGGGTCTAAGCAAAACCAAAACCAGCTTTTAATCCCAGCATTTGCAAAGAGAGAGAAAGCAGATCTCTGAGTTCCAGGCCACCAGAGTCTACAAAGTAAATTCCAGGACAGTAAGGAATAAACAGAGAAATCCAGTCTTGAAAAACAAAACAACAAGACAAAAAAACAATAAACAAAAATTCAAAACATCAGGCTGTTAATGCCCCCTGTAGTCCTGTGCTTAGAAAGCATTCCAAGTCATCTGTTTTAAAGAGCCACAAACAAAACTCCAAACAACAAAATAACCCAAGAAATTTTCTAGGAGGAAAAACCAATTTAAATCATTAGGAAATGATTTAAGGAGGGTTGGTGTGGCTGGGAGGGTGGGTGTGGCTCAGAGGGTAGGTGTGGCTCAGTGGGTAGTCTTCAAAGACTACTGTGCCTTGAATTCCAACCCCAGCACTTGGGAGGTGGAGGCAGGGGATCAGTAGTTTGAGGTCACCTCTGGCTATATAGTGAGTTTAGGGCTAGTGAGGGTGACAAGTAGCTCATGGGGGAGAAAGGGGAGAAGGGCCAGGTTAAGGGTACCAAGAAGGTATGATCAGGCATCAGATATTTTAACTTCAAAAGTTAGGCAGTTTTGTGATCTGAAAAGACAAGCTTTTCTTTTGTAAAAGGGTACCATGTTCTATCTAGAGGGACTGTCTAGAGAGGCAGCTTTTACAACTAGACAACAAAACCTCCTCCCACTAGAAAAAGAATCACAAAAAAAATTAAAAATAAATTTTGTGTTGATGGCAGCTTACAAATTATACTTGCTCTGCACATGGAGGTTCACCCTGTGGCCGGCCACTTGCAAGAGAATTAGTTGAAAGTTGGATCTAGGAGGAGTCTTTGGTCCCTGTTCATATTACACAAGAGGTAGAATACAAAGCAGAGACTAGCCCAAGAGGCCTTTGTGAGCTAGCTAACTGACTTATTTACTAACTCACATTTCATGGAATTAATTTACCCATTTTTCATTCCTTTTATTGTGTACCTGACATTTAAAAACAGTTGCATTTGTCTATGGAATGGACATTTGGATGCCTGAGTGCCACAGAAACTGTTTTCTAGCATACACTTACAACCAAGATTGAGGACAAAGTTGTGTTACTGGCTAGATAGATTCATACGCCCATGAATCCAGAGGAGGGCAAGAAATACCAGAGCAGACAACAGAGAACTCACCTGTCTCCTCTAAGCTGGCATCTTTGTGAGAGTCCTAAGAAACTGCTGCTGGTCTGCTCAGATGCCAGAAGCATTGTGGTCTCCCTGGCCTGGGAGGATGATGGCAGGCTGCTTTGAGACTGTGTGGGGAAATGGGAGTCAGACAGAGGACTCTGCCATTATCTGAGCATCCATGCTCCCACTGGCAGAGCCTTGAAGGAATCTGCAAGACCCACTTTAGTTTCACGGAACAGGCCTAATGACCTGCTCTGTAAGCATTTAAGTCACAATATTGCTGGGTCAGTAATGGGGGCCCCTACCATCAGCACAATTTGCAGCTGATCTCTAAAAGTGGTGATTGCCAAAACACCAAATGCACTCCTTAGTGAAATATCTTTAAGATCTCACATTTGAAGCAATCATCTAGGCAGCTTTCCACCTGTGCTTCTGCACTGGACATGTTTTCGGAAGACCACTTACCCCAAGGGAGCTCAGTGTAATGTTATGTGTTTGCAATCCCAGCACTTGGGAGGCAACAGCGGAGGGAAATCTGGGCTACCTTGCAAATTCCAGCCCAGCCTAACCAACAGAAGACCTATGTCAACAACAGTCCACATATACCAAATAAGTAAATATAAAAAAGACAATAGGTCAGTGATAGAGCAGGCAGAATGCTTATCTACTATCGAGCTTGCTGGAAGCGTACTTCTTGCTTCTACCCACATCAAGAATAGAAGTTGTGAGAGCTGAGGCACGAAGATCTTGAGTTTGAGGCCAACCTGTGCTATGTAGTAGGATCGATCACATCTTTACAAAA
This sequence comes from Phyllotis vaccarum, assembly GCA_033318265.1. NCBI lineage: Eukaryota > Metazoa > Chordata > Mammalia > Rodentia > Cricetidae > Phyllotis > Phyllotis vaccarum. The sequence goes on along the minus strand of JARWLC010000020.1, from coordinate 21,757,192 downwards.
ATGCATAAATTATAAGTCTCTAAATACATATGCAACCATGCTCAAATTTACCGAAAATTACCTCTCAGATAAAGAGTCAAACAGATGTATTCCACTGTGCTAAGGAAATGATGTCTAAATGAAGGGAAGTGCCCCTGACAGACTATATCCCTATGGTCCATGGAGATTGGTTCCAGGATCCATCCTCCCATACCATAATATACTCAAGTCCCTTATTCAAAAGGCATAGCTTTCATATATGCCTTACAATACTATGCAAATAATTGCTCTACTGTATTGTTCAGGTAACAATGACATAGGAACAATATCTTTTCCTGCATATTTCTGTTCCAAAGTGTTGAGTGGATTCATGGATGAGAGATCTCTACATATGAAAGGCCAAGGGTCCATTGCATATGTGAAAATTCTATGTCCATGGAAGCACACATCTCTGTTTATTTCTTGGCAGGCTTTGGGTATATACCTACTTACTGGTATTTCAGTGGAAGTGTTGGGTTTCTTGGGCACCAGGCAATGAGTGAACTGGATCTTTGGGTCTTTGGTGGTAATAGACAGACCTTTCTGCAAAATTCTCACCAAGTGGATCCAGAACTTAATCACAGCCTGTGGATGTTTCTCGTGGAGCCTTAAGTAGTAGATCTTCTCAGTCACTGTCCTCACCCAAAGGATGTGTTGGTTCCTGTCATAGATTTGCAGCTCCACATACTTCAGGGGAAGGATCCTACATGTAATGAGGACATATGTGTGTTGGTGTCTCCATCTGCTGCCTAGAGGGTGCTGGCAGGGGAGAGCTCCTGTTTCAAGAGTGGAAACTGAATCCCTTCTGATTATTTTCAGGATCTTTGTTCCTTAGTAAAGACTTGCACTGTGGTGTATGCCTAACTTCCAACACTCGGGAACTGAGGTTCTGAACTACACAACTTTGTCTAAAAAAAAAAAAATAAGAAGAAGAAAATAAGGAAGGAAGGAAGGAAGGAAAGAAGGAAGATAATCTGCCCACACAAATCACAACTGTGATAAAATTCTCATAAAAACTCTTTGATGAGGGAAAGATAAATATTATTAATTATGCATTTTAGATTTTGTAAATGCTTGGAGAAATTTGGTCAGTGAACAGGGGTGACTTACTATATAGAAGCACTTGTGCAAGCTTGAAGACTGAGCTTGAATCTCCAGCACTCATATTAAAAAAAATACAAAAAAGCTAGGTGTTGTCACATGGGCCTGTAACTTCAGGTCTGGATGCTGAGACAAGGTGACCCTGGGAGCTCACTTCCAGTCAGCATAGCCAAGCCAGTGAGTTACAGCTTCAGTGAGAGAGCATCTCACGGGAATATGGCAGAATATTGTATGGCACAGTGGGACAATCCAAACAACCTTGGGCCTTGCACGATGACACAAACACACACATTTGCACATATCCAACATATCACACACACACACACACACACACACACACACACACACACACACACACCAAGCTGGGCAGAGTGGTCACTCTACCATTTGGGGGGCTAAAGCAGGAGGATTGGGCATTTAAATCCACCCTCAGCTACCCAGTGTGAGGCAAGCATTAGCTAAAGGAGAACATGTCTCAAAAAAACAAAACGCAAATTAAAAAGCTCAGGGTTTGGTCAAGTTGAAATCTTCCTAAATGGGAATTAGGAAAAACAAAGATTTCTTTGTGCATGCCAGACACACACTCTACAAACTGAACTATTGTTTTTTTCTTTTTCTTTTCTTTAAGACATTTGTGTGTGTGTGTTTGTGTGTGTGTGTGTGTGTGTGTGTGAGTGTGTGTGAATGTTACATATATGTAGGTATCTTTGGAAGCTGGAAGTGTGTGGCAGAGTTACAGGTGGTTATACACTGTCTGACAGAGGTCCAGCAAGTCTCTTACTTACTAAGTCATCTCTCTCAATGCCACACCCTCAACACTTTTTCAAGTTTTTAAGACAGGCTCACCATGCTGGGATTTGCAATATCTTTTTTACAATCTCAATATGTCATAGCCCTATTTGATTTTAATGTCTCCATCTTTGGGCTGGCTCCAAGAGTAAAGGTGCTTGTTGTTAGTGCTAATGACATGAGATCACTCCCCAGAACCTACATACTAGGAGAGAAGCAACTAACAAAAGTTAGAGAGAGAGAGAGAGAGAGAGAGAGAGAGAGAGAGAGAGAGAGAGAGAGAGAGAGAGAAATAGAGAGAGAGAAAGCAAACATTTCATTAGTTCTTGTCTTTAAAAAGAAAATATCCATCATCTCTTTGAAATCCCCCACATCTACACTGACAAAATACAAGTGTTGCACCAATGAAGGAAAATATAGGCCAGATCTCTGGGAAAGGCAGAGATAGAGAGTAAACCTGCCACAGTCAGATCTCATCCAGCTGCCTTCCAGCTTCTTCTTCAGCCTCACTCCTCGTGACCTCTTCTGCCTGCTCTGTCTTTCTATGCCTGCCTTAAATACTTTCTTTGCTCAGTTAAGGCATTGAACCACCACTGCCTGCCTGGGAGCCTGGAATTCCCTCTGTAAACTAAGATGACCTCAAACTCAAATTGGATTAAGGGCGTAGGCCACCACTCTGGATATTTCCTGTGCTGGCATTAAAGGTGTGAGTTGCCACCATCTGATCCTCCTAGACTGACTGTGGGTAGATTCCTCTGATGATTCCACTGTTTTTATTATATTTGAAACATATCCCCACATACAAGGAAGCCAAGGATGACATTGTATGAATTCTACAACAGCTTGGTCTATATGATGAGTTCCAGGAAAGCCAGGGTTACAAAGGGAGACCTTGTCTCAAAATATAAAAACAAAAACAAAATGAAAGAAACAAATCTAAAAAACAAAAGCAAAGTGAAGCCAAGATGGATGAACTCTGCAGAGCTTATGGAGAGTATTGCCCTTTCTTCCCATCCAAAGCGCACCTGCACAGCATGCATACCTGTCAATTACCCCACAGCTTTGGCTCCTCCCTCCAGCCTTTACCTGCTGAGAGTGATGACAGGGGCACCAGGTGTGCTACAGGTGGAAAATGGACCACAAGGCCAGGTGAGGTTGGCCATCAGGAGGACATTGGGGAGTGGCAAGGAGGGCACTGAAGAGGTTACCCCGATGATCATGGTGGCAGATTTTTCATATGCATCCATCCAGTTTCCTTGCTTAGTGAGCTGGAACCCAAGCCCAGACATATGGGTCAGAAGAAAGAGCTAGCAGATGAAGGGGTGGGAGGGTGAAGATAACAGATGGAGCTGCTTCCCTTGTTGGGCTATTACCTGCTACTTTCCCCTTCCTTGGGCTCCCCAGGTGTACTTTGTGGACAACAACAACTCTGTGTAGCACTGTTTTGTGTAGAGAAACACATTTAACTTTGAAAAGTTACCCTAGTGACTTGGGAATTGAGGCAGGAGAATCAGGTCATTCTTGGTTTCATATGGAGTTAGAAGGCAGCCTGGGTTGCTTGAGACACTCTCTCAAAACAACACACAAACAAGAAAAACCAGAAAGATGTTTAGTAAGAAGAAAAGCTGAGCAGCATTGGAAATTTTAGACTTCCTTTTTCTGTGTTGGGAGAAACCCATACAGCTTTGTCATGACCTGGAAGAGGAGTTCTACAGGAAGAATAGAACAGAGTGCAGGAAACCCAGGAAACTCAAATGGAGGAAGGCTGGGAGCCTTCTGCTTCCCAAAGTATGTGGGGACAGTATTAATGCAGTGGGTACCTAGCACTGGGACATTGCCTGAGCTTACACCAGAAAAGTACACAAGCTTTGACCATTAGAGTCATAGGTAATATGTAGAGATGCCATGTTCCCAAGTCCAGCAGCCTTCTTCCAGTGTTATAGACAGATCTGACAGCTATACATCCCACATGGAAACTGAGGACACGGGGAAGCCCCAGGAGGAGTGAGATTGATTCCAACCAGCCTGATTAAGCAGTGCCTCAAGAAAAATGAGTTCTACCTGGGCAGTGGTGGCACATGCTTTTAATCCCAGCATGAGGGATGTGGAGGCAGGTGGATCTCTGTGAGTTTTAGGCCAGCCTGATCTACAAAGTGAGTTTCAGGACAGCTAGGGCTATGCAGAGAAACCCCATGGTGATATACTGTATGCCAAATAAAGATTGCCTGAAGATCAGAGGGCAGAACCAGCCACAGAGTTAGTCATAGAGGTCAGGCAGTGGTGGCACACTGCCTTTAATCTTAGCACTCAAAAGATAGAGACGTACCTCCATGAGTTCAAGGCCAGCCTGGAATAAATGAGATTAATTCAGTCCAAAAGAGAAACAGCCTAGCAGTGGTGACACACACCTTTAATCCTAGCACTTGGGATGCCATGCCTCTGCTCCCAGTACTTGGGAAGCACACACACTCATCCCTGCTCTAGGAAGGTTAAGGCAAGAAGTGATATGGTTGGGCACATAAGTAGTCAGGAGTTTGCTCCTTCCAATTTGGCCTTGTCCTTGCCTTCACTTGCCTATTCCCTCTGAGGATTTGTGGAGACAGGATCTTCCTCTTTTGGCCTGAGGACTTGGCAAGGTGAAAAATGTCTGTGGCTTGTTCCTCTGTCTCTCTGAACTTATAGCATTTGCCCCAATATCTGTCTCTGGGTTTTTATAATTTCAACTAGGATTTGTGCACCAAAACACCATCTTGAAGAACATATGTATATATATATATATATATATATATATATATATATATATGTTGTATGGAGAGTAAAGGAAGAGGTATTTCTTAGAGTGCAGGCTATGAAATAGAATCTAGTCCTCACACCCAGAGGACAGTACCCCTGAGAGTAAGTGCCCAATACACGTTGGGAACTAGTCCCAGTTTGGCCATGGGGTGGCAGTGGTGTAGAGAACAGGAGAGAGATGAAGATGTCAACCAACTAAAGAGTGAGTCATTTTAAGAAATGATGAGGGTCTCTCACTCACGCTAAGCCCATTTTTAGAATCTCAATAGCATCAATGTTAGACCATGTAGAGTACAACAAGAGGAGAAATCCACTGCCAAGATGTCACTCACAAAGGATGACTAGAAATTGAAAAAGTCTGGATCCCACATCACTACTCCCTCATCCAGCCTTCCTACTCATTGCCCAGGAAAAGAGGTGCCTACCCAGGGCAGCACAAGATAATGGAGTATCAGGAACGGTGAACATAGTTCCCAAACTGGGATCAAGATGGGAAGTAGCTCATTACTGTGAGAGCCTCACATTTAATTCACAGACCCACCTCGGAAGGTTCCCACATCTCCCTTACGGCTTCCCAGGTCCTTCCCATGCCATTTTGGTAGGTTCCTGATATCAGATCCTTTATTCTGTAGTCTCTCTACCTTAACTTGAGTCCTTTCAAGTCCCTCTTACTACTCTTTTTGTTACCAAAACCTCAGCAATTCCCACAAAGACTGGCTGAGGAACCCCTGCCATCTGGCACAGGCAGCACTTTTTCAAGCACCAAAGTCCAGAAAAGAATGCCCTGGGTACCTGTAACCATGCATTGCTGAACAAAATGGTCTTAAAATAGAGCTGTCTTAGACACTGATAATAGTTGAGTGGAGAACCTTGCACAAAATGAAGCTCCTTTCAGGGCTAAAGAAAACAGCTCAGCCACTAACAGAATTTATTGCTCTTACAGAGGACCTGGAGCTCAGTTTTCAGCATCTCAGTCAGGCAGTTTACAATCACCTGTCACTCCAGCTCCTGGGGATCTGATGTCCTCTTCTGAACACCCCTCCTCACCACCAGCACTGCCCGACCCAGGGCACTGTACTCATGTTTACAGATGCACACAATTAAAAATTAAATAAATAAACCTTTCCAAAAGAAATGTTTTAAAAGATGTACAGCACCTTTAATCCTATTTCTCAGGAGGCAGAGGCTGGAGGATCTCTATCTATGAGTTTGAAGCCAGCCTGGTGTTCATAGGTCTAGGCCAGTCAAGGCTACAAGACCTTGTCTCAAAACAACAATAAAAACATCCCAAAACAGATGAACAACCTCCTTTCTTTTACTAGAACTCATTTTACTCTGCATTTAGCCTGTAGGGAGTTCCCTGACACCTACAGGCATAAAGGGAAATGACATGGGGACCTAGACCCTCTGGTTTACCCTGACTTCAGAGCCTCCTCCTCCCTCAGGACTTGTCTTGTTCATCTTCTAACTGACCCAAGGAAACAGGGTGTGGAAAGCAGAAGGTTCTGGTCCATGAGATTCAGGAGGTACCTGGATAAAGGTGCTTTCAAACACCACTGAGTCAGAGAACAAGTTGAATTCTGGAGAAGGAATTAGTTGACAGAGAGGGCCATCTTCTACTCCAAGCTCCACCCCAGGGCCCTGGTCCCTGACCACATGAGGTGGGCTCCTAATTTTGCTCATTGGTTCTTAAAAAAGATGGGCTAGGGAACATCTCTGGGGCTCCACACAGACCCAGCCCAACTCCAAGGTGTTGGTGGGACCACTGCTCCCCACCTCCCCAGCCCCAGTTTCCTGATCACGTATGGTTTCCATGTGCACCAGAGCTGGGAGGGTCTGTCAGCTCACAATGTCAGGAATGACATCAAGGAATGTGATGGATGACAACAGCAAAGGGGGAGAGGGCCAGACAGCATGTATAGGACTGTGTGTTGACTGCAAACCAGCAGAAAAATCCTGATTATGAACAGTCACCCTTACCTCAAGCAGGGGGAGAATGACCTTCCTAAGATTTGTCAAGACAGTGAGCTGGCCAAGTCCCCAATAAAAGTCTCTGGGAAAATCGCAGGCTTTGATCTTCTCCCATCACTGGAAGTCACACACAAAAAGTCTTTGTAAGTTCAAACTATCTAAAGTCAGGCTTTGGGGATCTACAGGATGGTTCAGTAGGGTAAAGGGCTTGCTGCCTGGCCTGAGGATCAGCATTTGATCCCATACATGATGGAAGGGAAGCTGTCCTGACTTCTACATGCACAGTGTCATGCAGGTGCTCAAATACACACACACTCATAGACACACACACATACACAAACACAGACACACATATACACACAGAGAGACACGCATACACACACACTCATAGACACACCCACACACATACACATACAGACACACATATATACACACATACAGAGACACACACATGCACACAAACACATATGCACATATACACAGACACTAAAATGTGATTAAAACATAAAGTAAGGCTCTGACCTGTGCAGGAGAATGGAAGGGTGGTCTCAAGGAAGGGAATTTTCTCTACCCCATCTTATGGGAAAAATGAGATTTTAAAAAATGATATTAATAACCAGGTTGTTATTTATTTATAAATAATGAACAAAGGAAACACAAAGATTTGGCGGTATGTCTGTTGAAGCCAGCTCAAAATGGGCCACCAAAAGAGCTGTGTGGTGTATGTTCCTCTTTAGTGTCAGGTATTTGGGAGGCTGAGGCTGAAAGAATGTTGAACCCAGGAGCTTGACACCAGCTTTGATCGCATGTAGAAAAGCTTAATGAAAAACTAACAGACCATGCTGTCAATCTGTCGGGCCATATTCTTTCTTTTTTTTCCAACCATGCTGCTGAAGGGAACCCTAGAAAAACTGTTTTTGGAGAAGGCTTCATAGTATTTCAAAATAAACACTTTTCATCATATTATTCAGACAGGGTCTCACTATTGAGTGACTTGTACTCAAAACTAATTGAGCAGAATTAGGTCTATGGCCGCATTCCACCATAAGGGTTCAGCAGTGAGCTATGGCCAGGGATGGTAGCATTCACCTACAATTCCAGTACAAGAGGCTGAGGGAAGATTGCTGTGAGTTTGAGTCCATTCTGGACCACACAGTAAGACGCTATCTCAAAACAACAAACAAACAAACAAAGGAAGGCAAGAATATTTAGAGAATACAATGACTACCATTAGGGGCTTCTCTGTAGATCATTACTGAATTCACATCTCTCTTGCTGATAGGACACCCTTAATACATCTTTACTCAAGGGTGGGGGGATAAAATTCCATTTGCCTACAATATCAAGTTCAAATTTAACCAGCTATGGGTGAGTCACAAGTTTCTCTATGCTCCATGCTTACATACATCTAACACAGTACCAGGAGGAGGCCAGGTTAACAGCCTTCTTGCAGAGGAGGAATGGGAATGAGGCATAGCAGTCTGAAGACCGTAGAGTACCAAGGAGAGATATATGCACTGTTTAGACAATTGTTTCCTTTTGGAAATTCAGGTATTGCTATAATGTAATCTAACATGCCCTTACAAAAATTGGAATAGAAGATTAAAGCAGGAAGATTGCCAAGAGTTCTAAGTCAGTGCAGACTGTATAGTAAAACTCTATCTCTAAATTAGTAACCATACAAGCAAAGCCTACAAACACTGAGATGTATGACATTAGCTCACACGGAGGGCAGGCAAGCATTACAATGCTTGGTTTCTGGTTATATTTTTTACTTGTACATTTATTTATTTATGAGGGGGGAATGTTTGTGGAAGTTAAAGAACAGTTTACAGGAGGTGGTTCACACCTTCCATCATGTGGGTCCTGAGGATCAAATTCATGTCGTTAGGCTAGGCAGCAAGAGCTGTTACCCATTGAGCCCTCTTGCCAGATCTCCAATCACATTTTTTTAATTTACATTTATTGTGTGTGCGTGGTGGGGGTGCCAGCATGCCAAAGTGTATGTGTAGATTTCAGAAGACAACTAACTTGTGAGAATCAGTTCTCTCCCTCCACTCTGTAGGTTTCAGAAATTAAACTCAGACCATCTGACAAGTGCCTTTATCTGGTAAGACATCACACCAGCCCTCTACATTGACAGAACAATACTAATGAAATCAACTCTGTGACCTCATCAATGTCAAGACTAGTTTGCCATGTGCCCAGAGCAGATGCTACAATATATCTCAAACCTCAACAACTGAATCACAAGTTTGAAGCCAGCCTGGGGTGCACAGCCAGACTCAAGGCCAAGCTGAACTCTCAGGTGCAGGGAATGTAGTGGTGGAATGGGGGTGGAAACCTTAGTTGCCTGTCACAATGGCAGACACTAATCCCAGCACTTGAGGCAGATAGGGCTCTGTGAATGAGCCAGTCTGGCTCACCAGTCAACCTACAAATTTGATGCCAGACAGGACTCTGTAGTGAGACTGTTCCAAAACAAAATCAAATGTCCACTGTTGAATTAAGGTGAAACTGCTTGGATCTGGAAGAGGGCAGAGACAACGAGGCTAGGGGGGGTGGAAGGATCCTAAATTCAAGGCCAGTCTTGGTCACTCTTTAGGCTCTCACAATGCATACTGTACACTGAAGTATGCAGAACTTTAGTAGCCACATGAGTGGATAAAACACTGAAGACATACCCAGGGCCTTCAGGAAGTGCTCTTCTTTAGACTCAAGGAAGGGCTGGGAGAGGGCACTTTTCCTAAAGATGCATCAATCCCAAGAACACCAAGTGGTCCTGATGGGGGAGGGGAGATTAATGCAACAACTCTGCCTTGGAGAAGTCTCTTACACCAAATGGCATACTATCTACAAAAGTCCCAAGCATATCCTAAAATATACATGCATACCTCTGAATTACTTATAGTACCTAATATAATATAAAATATACAATATGAATACTATAGTTATTCCATTTTATTGTTTAAGGGGAAATGAAAAATGTCTCATCATGGACAAAAATAGTTCATCATGGACATAATTTAAAGAAAAAAATTATTTGATGGGCTAGATAGAAGACTCAGTAATTAAGAACACAGGACCTAGGGTACTGCCATGTAGTGTTTCATCCTGTGTAAACAGTGAAGGATTACTGTTGAAGGCCTTGATGTACTGAAAGGCATGATACTTTACCTACTTCTTGTTTGGAGAGAAGGATTATAATTGTTTTCCTCAAGTTGGGAAAAAAGTATATGGCAAGCCTTACAATATTTGAAAGCTGACTTCAGTAGCACACATTATAATTGGTATTAATCAAAGAATCCTGGAGCCAGATATCATGGTAAATGCTGAAAAATAATGAGCCAGCTACTGGAAAGACTTCTTCCATCTAATGAACTTTCAGGCCAAAGGGGTTCAAATTTCACTTTGGGAATGTAGTAGTTTGCTGTGGTGCCTTAGTAGATTCCCTTAAGAGGTGTCTAGTGCCTCTTGCTCCACTCCCCTAGGCAGTTTCTAATCTGCTCTAGTGAATGAAGGTTTGCACCCAAAACTCATTTAATTAATTCATTTTGGAGGAAAGAATCTTCTGCCAGGGTGAAAATTGAAAAGGACCAGAGCTGATATAGGACTTGTAAGGAACAGGCAGAAACAGAGAGCCTGGAGCTGAAGCTGGACAAAGGTTTTATTGGGAGTTGAACAAGAAAGTTTAGGTATAGGTCATGGGTGTTGCTTTACCCAGGAATGCAGGAGGCAGATAATGTATATCTTGAGGTCTTCCCAAGAACTGGGAGGTGGGCAGAAAGGGGAACAGTAGGGGGTATGAAAACATTTTTAAATAAAAAAGCTACTAAGAACTTGTGGTACAAAATGAACATGCCAGAGGCATTTCTTTGTTGTTTCTAAATCTCAGTTATTATTCTTAGCTCTCTCCCACCTGTGTGACAGAAAATTATGCCACCCTGCATAATATAGTGGGCTATAAAACTTTTTAGCTATATTCTATCCAGGATGAAGAAAGGAATGTGCCTTTGGAATGCAAATAGATATCCTGGCCAGATAATGAGGGCAGGGCCCAATGCTATTGAAATGCACATCTGCATATCTACAAAAAGGCTTTGTCTGGCATGAAATCCAAGGACAGGAACCACTGGCCTGTGTATTTAAGTAAAGTGTTAGCATATGGAAGGAGCTGAGGCCTTATTAGGCAATCAGGTTTTGCAGGTGATCTACCAGTCAGAAGTGATGCAGGAACCTTCCTGTTGCCTGCTTCAGTCTTGGCTTTGAAGAGTTTTTTGCATCAGAGATTTTGTGTGGTGTGCTGATTTTGCTGCTGCAGGGATCTGAGCAGAGAGCATGGCTGAGCTGGGAAAGAAGGTCATGGTGAGTTAGGCGCTGGTGTCATTTTGTGTGGTGTGCTCTTTTTGCTGCTGCAGGGATCTGAGTAGAGAGCATGGCTGAGCTGGAAAAGCAGGTCATGGTGAGTGAGGGGCTGGTGTCCATAGATCCAGCACATGGTAAGGTGTGAGTCCATTTCTGATCTGAGTGGGATCCTGAAACCAGAGTTTCTCACCTGTCAGGCACTGTGTTTGTTCTCTTTGAAACTTTCTAAGCCAAGTAAAAGGCCTCTGAGTCATGTTGTTCTGTAGGCTGAATCTTTTCACAAAATTAGGACCAAGGAGCTATGTGTAGAATGACCTTTTTTCAACTTCAACATGTTTTGGGTGCACCCAGGAAAAGCAGGTTTTCAGTTTAGAAAGGTTGAAATTCTAAGTAACTTCTAGAGATTTTTCACTTTACATTTAATTGTAACTGTATGATTTTTTCACGGTTAATTTTGTGTATGTTTTAAAAGGCATCCCATGTGTTAGGTAGCACTCCACTAGTAAGGTGTGATATAGAAGGGTAGAATTAATGATACAAGGATTTACTAATGCTCAGGAAGTAGTAAGTTTTACAAAAGAGAATTTAGCTGAGGGATGATTTCCTTTAAAATACTGAAAAGATAAGTGTTGGCAACCAGGTCTGTTAGAGATTAGGATGGTGGGATCCATACAGAATTATCCAGACATTTTTCTCTGAAATGTTACATAGGGACCACCTCTGACACAACATCATTCATTAGGCACAAGCCTATATCAAAAGAGGGGATTTTTACCAGCTGTTCTTTGAAGCCTTACGCGATCACAAGCAACCTTAAGGTCTGGTGTGCCATAACATTTTTGAGAAAATCATAGTTCATTCTTTCAGTTGGTTTCATTCATATCTGTGCGATTTATATCTACTTCTTGTATATTTTGTTCCATGTCTACAAAAATTACTTCTAAGTCATTATTACTCACATTTCCTTTTCGTATTTGCTTCTATAATTATAACATTTGCATATCTTAGCTTCTCCATTATTTTAGGAAATTTTCATTTTGGAGTGAAACCCAGGTAGGGCTCAGCCTAGGAAGTTCTGATACCATTGTGCTGCTTCCCCTTTTAGAAATACGTTTTTGATACTTGAAAATATTTCATTTGATATGATTTTGGTGAGTATACCAAGCTTAGTAAACCTTTTTTTTTTTTATCAGTTTTTAATTCATTAGTTGATTTTCTTGCAACAGGTTAGTTGTACTGTTAGGTGACTTCCCTTTTAGTTTTTAAAGGTCTTTTTTTGTTTCTGGTATTCTATCTTGGAAATGTCAATATTTTAGATAGACCAAAAATGTTTTATCTAAATTACATTTATCCTGTTCTAAAATTTTTAATTACCTTATTACTATATTTGAGCTAGCTTTCTTGAGAAAGTTTTCTGAATTGTTTTTCATGTAGACAAGGCTAGTCTCACACTTGCTATGGTCTTGTTAACTTCCAAGACCTTGGATTATATAACTGTGTGCACAGTAAAATATACTTAATTTTTCAGTTGTGTTCTTCCATAAGATATGACCATATTGATGAGTATGTATTGCAGCAAATGTGAAATTTGCTAACAAATATAGGTCTAACATACTAGCAGACAACCATTGGGATAAATGACTTTTGTTCTTCACTTTGAAATTGGAATACTTCAGTTCAGATTACTTAATTTCAGAATTCATATTTTGTCCTATAAAAGTATGAATTCATTATGTGTATTTCCATGAAGTTATTATTAATTTTAATCAACAGTAATAATGTGCAGAAAGATCCAGACAAATTCAACTCAAGAAAGGTTGTTGTCCTGCAGTCCCTGAGTATGTTCTAGGTCACTGAGAACAGGTAGTGTGCCTTGTAGTGACTCAGTGCTTTGCTTAGTCCTGTAAATGTTGAGGCCCTAAGTTAAGAATGATGTGAGCAAGAGATAAGCATGTCCATTTGCTTGGTATATTTTTTCCTACCCTGTAGTAGGTATTGATGTTTGTTTTTGAGATTGAGATGCATGTTATATGCAACAGAAGGATTGACCTTTTTTATATTTATTCTATTAGTCTGTATCTTTTTATTGGGTATTTGAGATAATTTTTATTAAGAGATCAGTGATTAATGAGTGTTGATTCTTGTCATATTATTTTTGTTCATGTGTATTTGTTAGAGAGAGACAGAAACAGAATAATAGAGAGACAGACACACGCACATACACAGAGTGTTGGTTTTCCAGTTTTTCTCATTTTAAATTTTCTGGTGTGAGATTATTTTCTATGTTATCTTCAGTGGGTTGGAGTTTTCCTTCTATGAAGTACCATCTGTGGAGGCTGCATTAGTAGATACATATTGTTTAAATCTAATTTATCATAGAACATCTGATTTTCTGCATGTGTGGTAATTGAAAGTTTTACTGGGGGTAGTATCAGGTGTGGCGTCTATGTTCTCTTAGTGACTGCAACACGTGTACAGACCCTTCTGGGTTTTAGCATCTTCACTGAGAAATCAAATGTAATTCTAATAAGTCCATTTCTGTGTATTACTTGTTTTTTTCCCTTGCAGTTCTCAATATTCTTTCTTTTAATGTTTTTTATTGTGTTAATTATTGAGTAGTTAGTAGATTTTTGGGATCTATGTATTTGGTATTCTGTATGCTTCTATTTACTTTTCCTCTTACTTGGTTTAGGGACATTATTTTGTCTGTAATTTGTTCAAATTATTTCTGGGCCATTGACCCGAATTTCATCTTTTTCCTTTATTATTATAATTTTATACTTTTTTTTAATGTCTTAAATTTCTTGTATTTTTAATTTCAGAAATTTTGGGGAGGAATTAGTTCAATATATTTTTAATTGATATTTCAATTTCTTTAATCTTATCTTCTCCTGAGTTGCTTAGTTATATCTCTTTTATTCTACTGATGAATCTTGCTTGCTTCTATATGTAGTTCCTCTTTGAATTCCTAAACTTATTTCAGGGATTCTCTCAATTTATATTTTTCTTATTTCTTCCATTTTGATATTCTGGGTTGGACAGCTTTATTCGATTCCTTCAAATGTTTGTTTTATCTTTTATGGCTTTATTAAAAGATTTTATTATTGTTTTCTCACTTTCTTTAATGGATTTGCTTATTCACTCATTAAGAACCTCTATCATTTTTATATAGTTGGTGTTATGATCATTTCTTTGTTTTTCATTAATGTTGGAATATTCAGGGCCTGCTGGGTTTCTGGTGGAGGATTCTTGCCCTAGCTGTTACTAACTGGTTCACATGCTATCATCTAGGTATCTAGATTTGGGATGATTATAGGTCAAGATCTTGACGTCTACTCTGTAGGGGGTTTATGTTATTTCATTGTAAATAATAGTTCCCGCCTATGAATTTAATAAAAGGCGCTGATTGGCCAATGGCAGACAGGTGCTGTGGGCTGGGCTACCCAACTAAGAGAACTTTGGGAACAGGTGGAGCAGAGCAGATGTTCCATGTCTCATCTGTCCTTCAATTTTGAGTCTCTTTCCTGCCCCCTCTTCTACATATTTGTTTCTCTGTGTGAGTGTATATTTGTAATACTAAAGTGTAGTAAATTTCCATGTCCTTTTCAAAAGGACATTTGTTACATTTATCTCTTCTTTCCTTTTTACTCTACCACCCCCCCCATTCCAGTTTAAATTTTTGCATCAAGTTATTTTATCTCTCTGCCCTCCATAGCAATTCCCATGCCATTTTATTAATTCACTGACCTTTATGGATATTACCATTTAAAAGACTATCTGAAGATTAAGGACCAGTCTCTACAGTGACAGAAAACATGTAATGTTTATATTCTTTGGGCTGGGATGCCTTACTTGAAATAACTGTTTCTAACTCCTTCTGTTCAGTTGTGAATTCTTTGGTATTATTTTTCCCAATATTTGAATAAAATTACGTGGCTTGACTTTAAAAACCTTTTAGTATTCATCCATCAATTGATACAATTCTAAGGAGTTTTTATTTCTTGTATGTAGGGGGATTATGTTGTTCCATTGTAAATAATTGTCCTTGCCTATGAGTTTAATAAAAAGTGCTGATTGGCCAAAGGCAGAAGAGGAAGTATTGGCATGGCTACCAGATTAAAGGAAACTCTATAAACTGGCAGAACAGAGAAGAATGCCAGAAAGAAGCTAGAAGAGACAGAGGACAATTATGCTACTCTGAGAAAAGGTACCAAGCTGCATGACTGAACAGAATAAGAGTCATGGGTTAGATTAAGGGCAAAGGGTTAGCAAATTACGTGCCTGGGCCTTAGGCCAATCAGCCCAAAACTATTGAAAGCATCTGTGTGTCTCTGAGGGTCCGGGGTCTGCAGACCTAAACCTTTAGGCTAGGCCTGAAAGTCTGGGCCAGAAACCTCTTACTACCGCTGTACAACATAAATATAGTAAAACAAGCATGGATTAGCAGATATCTCTAGAATAAACTATGGACTATATATGTGTGTGTGTGTTTGTGCATGTATGTGTATATTTACATATGTATATATTTATGGAATGGTACTGCTGGGACATACAGTGTGTCTAATTTGTCTCTTGAGAAATCTCCATATTAATTTTTAAGTGGTTTTCCAGTTTGTATTATTAAATTCTGAACTTAACTTCTCCTTCCTGCACAGCAGTGCAGACATTTAACTCTCTTTTAATTTTAGGCTCTTTGCCATTATTGAGTTAAAATTAAAAATTGTGACTTGTATTTTTTTTTTACAGTTGTGTCAGTTATTTGTATTTTGTTTTCTTTGAATTCTGTATCTAGTTCTTTACCCTATAAATAATAATTAAAATATAAACACACAAGGAGTCCATTGCTTTTTCTTTTTCAACTACATCATGACATTGTTGTAAAATATTATTTTAATGATATAAGGCTGTGTTAACATATGTTTATGCTCCAAAAAATTATTTATATATGTTAGTATTTGTAATTTTTTTTTGCTGCACTTCATATTTTTTTCATATTTATAAGATTTCAGGGCAGAACAGATGGTTTTCAGTCAGCAACAACAGGCTCATCTTTGGGAAAAACTATTCCCCATTTCTCAATTGTCATTAGTTTCCTGTATTAACTTTCCTAGAGATCCGGTCTGATTTGAACCCCTCACCAAAAACGTCTATGCTAGTTTGTCTGCTGGCAATGTTTTCTACTTCACCTGGGATCTTCTTGAAGTGTTAAGGGCTCATCTTCCTTGCCACCTCTGGACTTACCTCCTACTTACTGCATGATTTCTCTTCTGGAGGTCCAGATCTCCTATTCTAGCCACCTCATGATTGTACTTGCTGGTCTGCCATGCTATCTTCACTGGCCTTGCTCTTACACTAGCTCTCCAGTTTAGCTGCGAAGTACATTTCATTCTGCCTTGTGGGAATTTGCTCTACCAATGATGTTATGGTATCTGGCTTAATAGAGGTATAGCATCTTGCCTGGGACACCTGCTTGCTTTCTTTTGGGTGGTGAAGACTTGACCCAGTCTACAACACACTATCATATAGTAGGTTTCTACTTGGGCAAAACAGAAATACTCTGCAACTGGAAAACAAGTTTTTCCTATAGCAACCATTAAAACTAATATGTATGTATAAATATGTAGATATATATGTATGTATGTACGCACACACACATACACACACACACACACAAATACATTTGTGCGCTATTTCATCATTGCCACCTTCCTGAAAACTGAGGTCAACACAGGATTTTCAGATCTTTCACGTCAGGCAAAAAGAATATCTAGCAGGGTATTTCTGGTGAAAGAAAATATCTGTGAGCATGTTGTGCAGATATGTCTGTAAGGGATTTGTATAGGGGTGCATTTAAACATTCCTGTTCATTTGACTGATAATTGGAGAAATTTCTTCTTAGTTTTCCTCAGTGAGGTTTGTTTAGTTGACCTTTAGAATTCTTGGCCCAGGGAGGAAGGAAGGGTGGAGATAAACAGGCTTGAAAGTCCTGTGCACCACCCATTTTGGCTGTTTTGAATGTGTGTGGGACTGAAGATGCTCATGGATTGTCTGGACTGATCACTTGCATCCCTGGAACCAGTCCCTGAAGATTTGCAGGATATAAATCAAGCTAGGAAATGAGTCAAACCAGGGCTGATGATGAAAACCAGTGAAGTGGAGATGATAGAGCTGCAGCTTTATCTGATAGCACTGCCAGGATGCTGGGAACTGCCCTGCAAGTGTGTTACATTGTCATATTGTTGAGAACCTGCTTTAGGGACAGCAAAGCCAGTATAAACCACTATTAAATGAATTGTTATTTCTAATATTTTTGGATTCTAAGTTTCTGTTCAGAAACTTCATTGATCGTAAATATCTTTGAAAAAATTCCTAGTGCCCAGGTACTTTACAGGGTTTTTCATGAGGACACAAACTATCTTCTGAGACTTTAGAAAATGCAGGAGTCTTGGAATCTTACTGGGAGAGCATGGGTGACCCTTATAGTTGAGTTCCTCAGTAAAACTGTAAATGTTACAAGGCACACAAACTCATAACTTATTTTCAGGCATTTGCTGCTTTGTTTTAAAAAGGCTAGGTTATTGACTATTCCTATTGACATTCATTTTTGCTGTTTCTATAGATTGTGGTTTTAGTCTGTTCATAAGAGTTGTGGTAATTTCAGTCAGAATGGCAGAGACTTGCCAAACAACTGACATCAAATGCTGGAGACAATAGGAGGAAATGTTAGATTATGAGCCAGAAATTAGATATGTTTAGTTAGTGTAACAAAACTCACTTTTTATTATGTTGATGGTCATCACCCAAGGATTACATTCTTATTTCCTAAGTTCTAAGCTTCTTTCTCCAAACCTGATCCACTGTACTAGCCACACTATCCATAGGACAATGATCAACGATCCATTTTTGATAAATTGGGTTAAATATAAATAGAATATTTCATGCAATCTATTACGTGACTTTATGTGGAACCCACCAAAATATTTTATGCTACAATAAAGTATGATTTGAAAACAAACTTATTTATACATTTAGTTTTTTCTCAATAATATGACTGCATTGTTTAATCACATAAGAGGATATTTCCCTGTGAATGTTAGTACTTAGTATATGTTTTAGTTTGAATGTAACTCTCCTGCATATGCTCATAGGGCCTGGAACTAACAGGGAAAAACTTTGTTGTGGTAAGTATAGCCTTGTTTGAGAAAGTATACCCCTGTGAGGGTGGGTTTTGTGGTCTCATATGTGTTTTTACCATGTCCACTGTGACAGAATCGTTCCTCTTGCCTGCTTATCAATGTATAAAATGCCTACCCTCTTCTAACACTTAATCTGCCTGTATGCCACAATTTTGCACCATGATAATAATGAACTATACCTCTGAAAATGTATGTCACCCCAATGTTTTTCCTGTATACTCTGTACACATGGGCATGGTGTATTGTCACAGGCATAGAAGCGTTAGGACAGTACATGATTCATTACCCTGACAGAGGAACTATTATAAAAACACTACTAACTTTTGACAGAATCAGATTAAGCACAGTCTTCTGTAGTTGTTCCTCAAGTGTTTTTTAATAGAAATTCTAGTCATTCAATAAGTCACTCTTCATTTTATAAAAATACAATAACAACTATTGAATTAAATGTAATAGTAGAACAATGGATATAAGTGTATATCAACCCTGTCTTTAATTTTTGATCCCAGTAAAATTGCAAATAAATTGGTATTCTTATAACTTCAATAAAATACTTGGGAATTTTCTAAATATTTTAGAAAACATTCTAAAATCTAAACTATTTTATTGGATTACTTGTAGCTGGATTATTTACTTTAATAGGTAATGTTTCACGTTGCAAATGCTGAGTGTTAGCATCGAAACAAATTGCAAACTTTACAAATGAACTAGTTAACATGTTTTAAAATTAGAAAATTTTAGACAAATATTAATATCGGTTTATATAAAATGATTGGAAGGAAACAACCTAGTAAACAGTATACAATTTCTCTTCCCTCCTATTCTTTGGAAATTTTATATAAAGACAACTGTTTAGATGCTTCCTCTTGTATAGGAAATTGTTATGCTTCAAATAATAAGCAAATGGTGTAGATATAATTATTTACTGTAATTTGCTGTAAAATAGTCTGTATATTATTGATTAAAATATAGGGTAGGAGTTTTTGGTCAGCTGAAGATTTACTAACATCTTAAACAAAATAAAATCCCAAAATATAATCAACATTGTGAGTGCTTGCATGGGTGCGAGTGCATGTGTGTGTGTGCTACTAGGATATGTCTTACTATCACACTCATTTGTAGGGTATTCTGGCTCTACTATCATAATTGCTATAATTTTTTTGTAATGATTTGACTGAGACAGGTGTCTGATTCTTAAAATGCTTTTAAGGTATTGTTCTAAACCTCATTATCTCTGCTGAAGTTAAACTAGGAAAACTCAGTGTATTTTAGAATAAGAATTCAGACTCAGTTGTTTATCACCATATATTTCAGCATACTTATTAACACATATTTACTAGAAAAAGGTAGGATAGAAAGTATGTGAGCAGAAATGAAGTGTAGAGTAAAAGGGTAAAGTGATATAATATTTTTTTTAAATTTAAGAAGGGCTAGAGTGTTGTTCATTAGTGAATAACACTGGATGTTGGTACAGAGAACCTATGTGCTATTTATGGAACCCTTATGATAGCTAAACATTTGCTATAACAACAGTCTTAGTCATCTTTTGTCTTTTCCTGAGATGCACAGAACCATGCATTTCAAACACACATATAACTAAAATTAAAATGTTTCAAAAATTAAAAGTAATGAATTGAATTCTCTACAATTATGTCAAAGGCCTGAGAGAGGCATCAGAAAGAGATACATAAAGTAAACTCTTCTCTCCTGCATGGAAGGAGTTCTCGGCTCCTTCTGAACCATACCATACAATGGCAGTAGACTTGTTTCAAACTTGATGTAACTCAGCAGAGACACCTAACTAAAACCAGAGAACACAGTGCTAACAGGAGATTTTTTTCCACTCATGTTTTCTACAATTTTTTTTTAAAATATGGCATTATTACATCTATCATTTAGATCAACATCATGCTTGACAGGTACCATAGGCTCCAAAGAAATCTAATTTTACAGTGTCATTTAAGCTAAATCTTATGGTACAAGATAATCCTGTCAGAGACATTTATTCCATCATTTTTATGTGGAAAAATGTTCCTGCATAACCTTGAGGAGAGAAGGCAAAATTTTTTTCTGCTTCTACATTGTTATTATCTTCAGAACTGCATTTCTTAACTGAGCATACATAGAAAAAGAAATAAATCTTTGTTGGCATGTCTAGAACATGTCTATATTCCCTAAATAAAATCTTCATACTCTTTCTATTTAGGAAAAGCATAGTTGCTGAAATAACACCAATGTTCCCAGTACCTTTTACAGGAAAGAATTTTTTCATTTCTTCTGTTATTTTTGTTGCGATGGCCATTCTTGGCAGTCAAACTGACTACCTCTGGAATAAACAAATAAAGAAAGAATTAGGTATTCCTGCAAAGAATTTTACTTAATTCAATGTTTTGAAATGGGAAAACTCTATTAATTTTGGTATTTTGATGTAATAAATCTGCCTTTCATCTGGGTCAGATTTTCTGAATTGAGCCTACACACATAAAGGATACTGAAGAAAAAAGGTCTTTCACTCTCACAGATTTCTCTAGTTGTGACTGGAAAGGTTATTTCTTTCCTTTAGAACCTAGTTCTTAGTAATTCTCATATATACTGAGACTCAGCTGAGATATGGAGCACAATGGACAGAACTACTAAATTCTTTCCAATGGTAGTCAGACAGTGTTGGACTTTCTGGAGCACATCCAGTGAAATGTTTTAATAAAATAACTTTCTAAGTACATACAGAGATATATCCATTCAGTTATTTTCAAACAAAAAATCATGATTAATACTGTCATGTTTTTATTTAGCTCCAAATTGAGTAAGACATCCTAGCTAACAATAGTGCTCATAAAGGCATTGTTCCTTGCTCAATTCATTTTGAAGTATTTTATATATTGTGAAGACTACATGTTCTTATTATTGTTAAGTTGTCAAAAGTTTGAAAAAAGCTGCAGGAGACAATTTTTAAAGCAATAGAGCCAACATCTAGCCTTCTTAGTAGAGAAAGGCCTGGCATCTTGTTTGTAATCTGGTCCCTACTATTCTCTCCTGAATGTCTGAGGTCCTTAGGACAATCAGATAAAAAGTAACTTCAGTTCGCCTGACCTCAGCCTGAGGTCAAAAACATACCTTATTTTTGTTCTAAAGTCTCTTAATCTTTAATATTTTGGACACCTTCCCACTTGAGCAAGACAGAATTATTCTACTGCAAAGTGATTGGTTAATTGGCTATGCAACCTAGCCAATTGTGTCCAGAAGGATGAATGGGAAGTGCCTATGGTTTGCAGGATGATAGAAGGGACAGCTATTGGAGCCAAGGTAAGTGCCATTGAAATGCTTATCTCTGTGGATTTGAAATGTTTAGGTTTGGAGTAAAAGACAGGCCAGAAATCATTGTGGTTTGTTTTTAAGCAAAGTGTAACCCTAAAGGGAAGATTTCTTGTCATTATTTCCCCCCCTAGACAATCAGGGCCTCCAGTCTGACCTGCCTTTCAAAAGTGGTACAGTGTCCTTGCTAAGACCAGGATCCAGGATTGGCCTTATAACAAAGTGGGTGTTAGTGTTTTTGTATGTTCTTCTCTGAGAGCTGATGTAGGGAGCAGAGAAGGGATCATGGGCCATCCAGAATACCAGAACATATTGATTGTTGCACTATTTGCACAGATTGTTAGAGGCAGATTCTGGTGAGCTTCTGAAGCTATGACTGCAGTGCTTTATGGAGTTGGATGTTAGATTGTAGCCAGGTATGTGTCCTTTTAAGTCTTATGTGGTTCTGGAAACTCCCCGGACCCAGGCTCTTGCCTATAAATAACTTTGCTTCATGAATTGCCTAGGTGTAAAAGATTCAGAGCAGAATGCTTTGTATGGCAACATTTTTGTAATCCAGGTTAACATACATTTGGTATATCTATCTAAGCAGTTCACCAAATTTGGAGAGGCCTAGCTAGTATCTCTAGTATTTTCTATAAGTGGTATACTTCATATATAACATTTTGGTGAAAGATTCATTTGTATTTAATTTTGTAGGTATTGTAAAGGCAACTTTCATGTTGTGTAACATTACACTTTCAGTGATGTAGAAAAACAGACTAGGCATTCTAAATAATTTCCCAATGCTTCGGTCATATTAAGTCACAGAAAATAAGATTTAGCTGAAGAAGGCAGCCTCTAAAATACCTCAAAGTTCAGTATATGCTAATGAGGCCTGTAAGAGATTAGGCTACTCTGATACACATTTGTTCACCAAGGTTTTCCAGATATATGGTCACACACCGTTACAAGGGTGACACTCCTGATTTTCTTCTAGCCACCATGGCCATTTCCATATCAAATAAGAGGTGTCTATCAAGCTGATCAGGGGATAATTACATGGACAGAACCAACAGTCTGGCCTGGTACACTCTAAATGTTCAGTTTCCTTGAAAGAGTGTAGTGCTGATATTTGGACATGGTGACAACTATGTGAAAAGAAAAGCAGTACAGTGTTGAGGTCTGACCTAACCAACAATCATTTTGCTTAGACCTTTACACAGAGAAAAGAAATGTGTTTGGTAGAGCCAGAAAATGCCATAGTACTAGGTTTCAGGAACAATCTCTAGGTCTTGATGTTTTGAGAAAAAACAAAAACACTTTTTCTAAAACCAGGGATATGTTTATAAGACAGTAATTGTCTGGGCCCAGTGACTTTGTGCAGGAGTCTTTATAGATCCTGAGCACCCAATTCTTTCTACCACATAGTGGTATGTTTATTTGTCTCAATGCTGTTCTTGAGATATTCTGTTGGTTTTCATGTTTTAGGTCATTGGTACACATGATAAAACGTTCCAAAATTATATTTGCTGCATAAATCTTTCTGGTTTAGTTCCTAGATGTTCAGTCTTCTTTTCTAGTTTAAATTGTACAGTGTTTAACCTGGAGCCTGATCCTAAAAGACACAAGGATATCAGCATATGTTGAATGTGAAATCCATTTTAGGCTGGCTCTACTTTGAGCATTAGTAAGAGATTAGTAATGAAATTTTTATTTAATAGTCTCTTATGTATCTGGAGTTATTTTTTCCTTGGAAGACATTAACTCTAAAAAATACCCTTACTTACAGCATCGTAGAAAAATATCTCTGAGACCAATTTCTCTTATATAGACACAAATGGCCTTGATTGAGTCTGTTGCTCTTCAGGGCCATGAATGATCTTGCTGTTCATTATAATATACCTCTAAAGTCTTAAATTGAAGGATTATATTACCTCAAAGTTCCAAAATTATCCATTTGTATCATCATATTGAATATTCATTCTAGTTAATGGGATTAGACTTGCATGTGGAGCATGGATATTCCCTTCAGATTAGACTAGAAAGAATAATTTATTGTGTGAACTTCTGTGGGAAAGAAGCTGTGTGATCATTTGCTATTGTCACCATTTTCAAATATGCTTTTTTATAGCAGAAGCAGTGATTTTTCTAATTTTCCAGCATGTATTATATGATGTCTTGTGAATAAAGATAGACCAGACTAAGTGTATAATTTGGGAGGGTCAAAGAGCACAGAAGGTGTTGAATCTTCAAATAAGGAAGTCTCCTATGCAAATATGCTCAACTCTCCTTGACAGTGTTATTTCAACTCAGATGTTTGAAGAAAGGATTATTGGCCATGACTTTTTGTCAGGACACAGATTTCAGCATCCAACAAATGCATGTGAAAAAAAATCTGTCTGTCTCATATTAATGGCATTTCCTCTTTGGGATAAAAACCTCAACTTTTTCAAAGTCAATATCGCTAAGAGCTTTATCTTAACAATACATTATTTTTTATCATTTTACAATGTCAGTTAACAGTATTATAATTCTAACACTTTCCTTAAGAGAATTCCTGTTTTTATCTTACTGGTTTCTGTTCTCCAGTGTTCCTAGGTCATTAATAGTTTTATCATTTTTTTCTTTTTTTATTTAATTTTTATATACAAATCACACTTCCCCTGTTCCCATTAACTTCTCAGTCAGGATCTCTGTCCAAACCATTTTCCTTCTAGTATTGTCATACTTTTACTTTATATTAATATAGACTACATATCTGAATCACATGAAATAGAAAAAAGCAAACAAAATTCTGATTAAAATAGTATGGTAACCAGATACATAGATATTTTTTAGATTTTTGATAAAGGTTAGTCTGTGTAACTTTGGCTGTCCTGTAATTTCTGTACACTGAGATAAACTTAACCTTATAAATGTTAATGTCTTTGGCTTGCAAGTCCTGAAATAAAGGGGAGAGTATAGTGAAATATTGTATATTTAATAAAGAAGTTAATCTGGAATATCACATGACTGAATCTCCCTCAGTCAATACATGAAGGCCACTGAGTGGTTCCACAGGCTTGTGTTTCAACTATCACTCCAAAGACAGAGATCTTCTGGATCTCTGAGTGTTAAAAAACTATTAGCCATGCTGTGGAAGCTCACAGCTTTAATCTTAGCTCTAGGATTGTTGAACCGTGAAGTAAAATAATTGAACAAGGAAATCTGTGTTAATTACTTACAATTAAAGTTTGTTTCCTTTCTGTTCAAAATAAACAGAAATCTAAAATCAATCACATGCTACTGAGTCTTCTGTGAGATTTCAGGTACCCACCTGATTGCAGCTTACATTGCCTGCTGCCAGTTCACCGGTGCCATTTTGAATGTGACCTGGATGCCAGGCTTTCTTTGTACCATGACCTGCTTTGTATACATCCATCATGCTTTGTATACAAAATATGGAATCTGCCTTG
Source organism: Phyllotis vaccarum (assembly GCA_033318265.1). Lineage (NCBI taxonomy): Eukaryota > Metazoa > Chordata > Mammalia > Rodentia > Cricetidae > Phyllotis > Phyllotis vaccarum. The sequence continues at coordinate 21,732,210 of JARWLC010000020.1, read as the reverse complement.
GCTCTGTTTCTGTATCTAGAACCCTTTCTAATCTTTCTCAGGCTTTAAGTGGTTGGAGGCCATCTGTTGCAATGGGGTTTCTTAGTCCTGTGCTGCCAGAGGTCCAGACCCTGCCACACTAGCCACCCACCACTGCTGCTCAGGCCCCCAGAGATGACTCAGACACTTATATTAACTTCATGCTGTTTGGACTATGGCTCAGGCACATTTCTAGCTAGCTCTTACATCTTAAATCAACCCATTCTATTAGTCTTCTGAGAAGGGAAAGAAAGGAAGAAGCAGGAAGGGAAAGTGGCCGAGCGCCCATCTCCTCCCAAGCTACAGTCCTTGTTCTTCTCAGCCATATCTCTTCCTGTCTCAATCTTCCTAGCGCTGGGATTAAAGGTGTGTGCTATCACTGCCTGACCTCTATGGTGACTTTGTGGCTCACTCTTTCCTCGGATCATCAGGCAATCTATGTTTAGAGTACAAACAATGTAGCACCACAATGTTCTTGCATGCGTAGACACACACACACACACACACACACACACACACACAGAAAAGACACACACACACACAGAGAAAGAGAGAGAGAGTGTGTGTGTGTGTGTGTGTGTGTGTGTGTGTGTGAGAGAGAGAGAGAGAGAGAGAGAGAGAGAGAGAGAGAGAGAGAGAGAGAGAGAGAGAGAGAGAGAGAGAGAGAGAGAATAAAATGAATACCTGAGTTAGTGACTTGGATGAAAAATTTAAAAAGCACTCAAAAATTGTTTGGGCTATGGCTGTAGCTCAATGGTTGTGTGCTCACCTAGTACCAACAAGGCCCTGAGTTCAAACCCAGGACAGCAAAATGAAATCTTTAAAAAGGTCCTGATCCCTGGAACGTGAGGAAAATGAGTATGGCCTGGTGAATGATGGTGATGGAAAGGATTCATAGGCTGGAGGAGATACTTAGGAGTCTGTCCAGGAGGCAGCTGACAGAGCCATTCTGAGAGAGAAGCAAATTAAGGTCAACAAGTGCCCCAAATTAAAAAGGAGCCAGTAGAAGAATTTAGGAGTGATACTCTTTAGTAAATGAGACCACCAGGGCTGGAGAGGTGGCTCAGAGGTTAAGAGCATTTGCTGTTCTTCCAGAGGTCCTGAGTTCAGTTCCCAGCAGTATGTTATGAGATCTGGTGCCCTCTTCTGATATGCAGGCATACATGCAGAAAGAACACTGTATACATAATAAAGACATCTTTAAAAAAATAATACCACTAGCTACACTCAAGGCCTACTAGTCCAATATGTCTGTGGAAACCACACTTATGGTCTGCAGTGGGCAAGCATGATGGTTTTGACAGCAAAGGCTGATGCTATCCTTTGAGCATCCTTACTCTGCTTCTGTGTAAGATTGAACACTCCACAAATGAAGTGTTTCCTGTGTGCCAGGTATTGCTCTGAGCACTGTGAATGCAATGATGGACAAAAGGGTTATCTTCTGCCAACGTGCTTATATTCTAACTTGTGGAAGAAGGTAAAAAAGACAATCAGGATTTAAAAAACAAAAAGGGGAGACGGTAACATGTACAAAGGAGTAAAATAAAGCCCAGAGGGCCATGAGGAGTGTTGAGATGATCATGAGTTTGATATGGAATAGCTAACTTAATGAGCACTCAAAAAGTGGATCAAGCAGGCGTGTCCATATTTCAGGAGCCTGTCAACCCAAAAGGAAGTACACCAGTGTTTCCGAGACTGAGACAGTAACAAACCTAGTAAGTTTAAACAGCAAAGGAAAATCCACCCTACCTTAACACTTTGTCTTCCAATCTCCTGGAAAAACAGGGGCAGGTGATCTAATTTAGCTTGGGGAGAAATGCCTAGAATGTATGGGGCCCTGTGTTTGCTAAACTGGGAGGAGTTGAAAATGTCTATAATCCCAGCATCCATGAGAAAGGCTAGATGACACCCTCTTTTCACACCTCTCTCCCTCCCTCTGTCCCCCTACCACCTCTGCCTTCCTCTCTGTGGTTGTGATAGACAAGAACCTTGTCTGTCCTGGAGCTCTCTTTGTAGACCAGGCAGCCTCAGATTCACAGAGATCCACCTGACTCTGCCTCCTGAGTGCTGGAATTAAAGGCATGCACCACCACCACCCAGAAGAGACTCTATCTCAAAAGTCAAAAAAAAACAAAAAAACAACATTGCTCTTTAGCTTCCAACCCACCACCAGGTGAACAAGCCTGAAGTGGGCAAAAGGCTGAGGAAGAAGGATGAAATTGTTCTGGAGCAATCTGAGCAGATAGGAAACCACATTTCTCTCCTTGGTTTATGGCTTTACTTTTTAAATTAGATAAATAGACTCTTGGCGGGGCATCTCTCAGAGATGTGTTTCTCCTCTAGTTCTCTTCACCCTTTCTCCTGGATCTCTTCTGTTTTCTTGTGTTGCTACTTTTCTGCCTGTGTCTCTTTTCTGTTTCCCTCCAGCCAGCTTCTGTGTCTCCTCTGGTTCCTTGGTGTCTGCTGCTTCTCTGGGATTCCCTGGCACTTGCTCTTCCTGCTGTCTTTTGTGGAATGCATACCTGGCCCATGCAGGTTGCTGTACTCTCTGAGGTGATGATGAGAATATGCTGGAGAGGCCAGTGGTGAGGAAGTGCTCCTGTCAGTGCTGTGCTGACTTGGATTTGCTCCTAGTGGTCATTTTCTCCTCCCTTCTGTCCAGATAGAACCCCCCATGAAAATGGATGCTGCAGAGAAGGGCTGGTGCAGGCTGCATAAACTCTCCCCAATGGAAAAGAATTCATCATATAGAGTTTCCTGTGAGTGCCAGAGAGAAAAGTGGTCAGTATCCTATAGGTTACCTGAAAACCTCTTCTGTGAAGTAATAGACACAGTGGCCCTTTGTCTGTGGGGGTTTTGTCTTCTGACCTCTAATCTGGATAAACGTCATTTCTTCTGATACATACAAATTAGATAAAGTTTAATTCATGAGCACGGTATGATATTAGCAGCATGCCTAATTGTTAAACCAAACAGCGTGATCTACGAAAAGTTCTATGACTAAGGTTTCTCTCTCAAAATTTAATAACGCTTAATTTTTGAACTGTATTTGGCTGTGGCTACCTGAAACCATGCCAAGTGAGACTACAAGAAGGGACATTTGTTCTTACTTACATTTTAATTTTTAACTTAATTAATTATGTGGAGGGGGCATGTGCACATGAGTGCAGGTGTCTGTGGAGGTTGAGGTGTCAGATTTGAAGCTGGAGTTACAGGTTTGGGAGTCACATGAAGTGAGTATTCAGAACCAAATTCAGGTCCTCTGAAAGAGCAGTATTCATTCTTAACTGCAGAACAACCTCTCTGGCCTCTAACTTTAAAACTTTTCAATTATTAATAAATGGTCTTCTCGAACAGTTTTGTTGACTTACTTCACATGATATATTTAATTGTTAATACATAGAAGTTTTATTACATTTTTTGTGTGTATACTCTAGGTAGACTATGAAAGCAGCAAAGGATCATGAGAAGGCAGGTGACAGGAAAGAGAAGGGGGCAGTGGGAACAGAAGGCAGTGAGGAGGGTTACAGGAAAACAAAGTCTAATGACATCTTTGAAATGTCATAGTGCCTGCTTGCACGGTGGCACGAAAAGTCATTAAGGTTTATGAGGTGTGATTATCACTAACTGAAAACAAGAAAAATGCCACAATGAAACCATAATTTTGGGTGTTTGCTTTAAAAGTATGTTAAAAATAAAGGTTCTCTTGGAAATATAAAATAAAATAGGTGTTTGATGTGGGAGTGTCTTTCTGTATGCTGTGAATATCAGTCTTTAAATAAAGGAGCTGTTTTAGCCCATGACAGGCATCATAGAAAAAGTAGGAGGGGAAGTCATAACATAGGTAGGAGAAGCAGGGTAGAGTGAGATAGACCTAGCCAGACACCAAAAGAAGCAGCATATAAGGAACACAGGTGGGCCACGGGCCATGTGTCAGACAGATTGTTGAGAAGGGATTGAGTTAAGATGTAATAACAAGCTAGTAATGTGCCTGAGCCATAGGACAAACAGAATGAACTTAATATAAGCATCTGTGTCATTTGGGTGGGCGGTCAAATCAGCTGCAGTCGAAGGGGCCTGGGGCTGCAGGTCTGTGGGTCTTGATCTCTGGCCGCCTGGGACCACGAAAACCTCATTGCAACAGGTGTTTTTATTTCTATGAGTTAGAAAAACTAATTAACCTACAGTCTTTAGGCCTCTATTAGACACAGTGCAGAGACAGTACTTCACAATGCTTGTTGAATCCATGTAGGATAGACGGGGAGCCAGGCTGGGATCCCAGGGGAGTTTGTCTCACCAAGCTCTGCAGTCTAGCTCCCTCTGCTACCCCACCACCATTAGTTAGGAAGACACTGAGTGTTCCAGGGAAGGAAAAGGGAGGGAAGATCCATGGGGACTGCTGACATCAGGAGAGGAACCTATGCCTCCCCACTCAGGGAAAGAAGGCTCTGGTTCCATGGCACCAACTCAACAGTCTGCCCTTCAGCGACACCTGTGGGAACCCTGGGGCTTCTGGAGACACCATACTGTAGAATTTCATTCAGTATTCTTGGAGGCAAAGAAAAGATGGGAGAAGAGCAGAGGGTAAGGTCACTGTGGCCAGTGATCCATCCTTACACATAACATTTGGAATCACTGAGGACCCTAGGACACGGTCCTGATTCTTGAGCTTGAACTCTAGCCCGGCCTGTGAAGGCTACAAAATCAAACCCAGCACCACCATACCTCCAGGAAGGGACAGCCATGGCCTGCTGGAGGCCGCCAGAGTGCCAAGGAGCGAGAGGGGCTGTGGCCCAGAGGGGTTCTCTCTTTCCCACTCTCCGTAAGTGAGTGTGTCCCTCCAACTGAGATCTCAGGTACAGGGGATACTGTCTTCACTGGGAGTTGCTTTGTCTAGTTAAGAAAAGGAATGCATTTGTGCTCTAGCTCACAGAACACTCTGGACTCTAGTAGCTAATCGTTGTGGGAAAAGGACGTCATTATGCATGAGACATTCTTGCTTTTATCACTGTGGTGACTCTCCCACAATCCCATTTTACAGTTAAGGACTCTCAGAGAATGATTAACTTACTAATGGCCACATTATGAGGTGGAGTCAATATGCAAAGCCAGCTCGAGTCCATGCTCTTAACCACTATATCATGTTGCTCAGTAAATGTCATGGTTGGGACAGGTTAACTGAGTAAAGCTCCCCAAGTATACTCAAGCCAATAAATTGACAATGGCCTAGAAACCATAAGAGCAAAGCCAGAGACTGTTCTTAGACCTTTTGCCCCTAGCTATTCAAAATGTTACCAAAACCTTGTTATCAGTTGGGATTATATTAGAAATGCATAATTTCAAGGCCTTATGGTCTAAGAATTAAAAACAGCCATTTTAACAAGATTGAGAGGTGACTCGTGAGCCTGCTGATAGGGGCACACAGGTGAAATTTGGGACTCTGGTTTTCTAGAATGTGTTTCAACCTCCATACCTATCCACCTGAGCCCTTGTGCAGCCAACCAAGGTTGGTCTTGAGCTCATTATTCTTCCTCTCTTTGCCTCCCAAGGACAGGGATTACAGGCATGAATCACAATGTCTAACTGTAAATGTGTGTGTGTGTGTGTGTGTGTGTGTGTGTGTGTGTGTGCATGTATGTGTGAGTGTGTGCATGTACATTTGTGAGAGTGTGTGTGAGAGTGTGTGCATGTGCATGTGTGAGAGTGAGTGTATGTCAGAGTGTGTGCATGTGTGCCTGTGAGTGTGTGCATGTGAGTGAGTATGTGCACATGCTTGTGCACATGTGTGTGTGTTTGTGTTGTGTGTGTTTGTGCATGTGTGATAGTGAGTGTGTGTGAGAGTGAATGTGTGCATGTGTGCCTGTGAGTGTGTGCATGTGTGCATGTGAGTGAGTGTGTGTGGGTGCACATGCATGTGTGTGTTTTTGTGTGTGTGTGTGTTTGTGCACACACACATGCAACTATGTGAGTAGGTACAAGTGAATGAAGGTTCTCTCAGAAACCGAAGACATGGGATCCCCTTCTTCCTCTGGAGTTGGAGTTACAGGTAGTGAGTTACCCAAAGTGGATGCTAGAATCCAAAGTAAGACCCTCTGGAAGGGCAATATGTATTCTAAACCACTGAGACAATCTCTGAAGCCCCATGGGTACTTATTCTTATAAGGCAAGTACTTTACTGTTATTTTCTTGCCCCCTCTTCTTCCTTATTCTTCCTTTTTCCTTCCCTTCTCCTTCTTCTCATTCTCCTTCTTCTTCCCAGATGTTTCAACAAAAGGTTTAGGGCATGGTTCAGTAGGAGATAGCATGAGTCTTAATATTAAGAGCCTGGTGTGTAACTTCCCTTTTGTGCCCAGTGTTTGACCCAGCAAGAAAACAGGTACAGAGAATATCCCAGTGTGGGTCATTAAAATCAACCTAATAACATTCCAATGTCAGATGTCTTGAAATTCCTTTTGGTGTTGTTTGAGGCTCTAATAAGACCCCGTGTAGCCCAGGCTATCCTTTAACTTGTCATAAACTTGAGGCACTTCTCCCACCTCAGCTTTCCAAGTATTGGGATGACAGGTATGTGCCACCACACCTGGCTGGATATCTATTGAATTTCTAAATCTTTCCTCTCCAGGCCTAGCACTCACTCATTAGAAATATTCTTACATATTCTGTTTTCCTCACCTCTAACCTCATAGATTATGTGAAAGTGTGTGTTTTTGTGAATTTGCTTGAATGTCATTTAAAAATAGAAAAAATAGTTGACAACATGTCAAAGGTCATGGCATGTGAGAAATCAGTGTGAGGACATAGGAACTGGCAACCTTGCTGAAAGCAACCACTTCAGCACATTTGTCCTGCCCACTAAGTTTTCATAGATGCTATACTTCTTTTTTTTTTTTTTTACAGAGTATATTCAAAAATTTATGGGCTTTTCTTAAAAAAAAATCAAGAGTGTCTGACAATAACAGGCTATGTGCCAGCTTGGCAGCAATTAATCAAAGTCTTAACTAAAACATTCACTGGCCGTGTTGACCCTGTCTCTACCACTTGATTGTCTTAATGTTGAAAAGGGGTCATTTGCCAGTGGTTGTTTTTCAGATTTACTTATTATATTTGATGGGTATGGCTACTTTACCTACATGTATATCTGTGCACCATATACATGCCTGGTGCCCACAGAAGCCAGAAGAGGGTGTTGGGTTCTCAGGATTGGAATTGCATTCAGTTATGAGCTGTCATGAGAGGTGGGAATCAAACCTGGGTCCTCTGCAAGAGCCACAAGTGTTCCTAACCACTGATTCATCTCTCCAGCTCTACCAGTAGTTATGTTAAATATCAGAAGGCAAGAATCAACCATTGCTTTCCCCAAGTTCTCTCAGACCTTTATCCATTTTTTTTCACCTATAAATATATGATTTGTTAAAACATATAATTCAGATCCTGGTTTCCCTAGGATCTACAACCTCTTCTACATTTCAAAATACAGTGTGTGGCTGTCTCCTAGGCCAGCATGGAGAATTAATTTGTCAGTGGTCTTAGGTCCAGATATTCGTTGAATTCCCATTATATTCCCAGCGCTGTGATTGCTGCTATAGATGACTTAGAGGCATGGGTGCAATTTAAAAATTCATTAAAAAATAAGCCTTAATCCTATAAGAGAACCAGAAAATAGTGTGAGAGGTTACAAGGAGGAAAGTTAAGTCTTGGCAGGACAAGCAGTATAGGATTTAGGACAGAGTGGCTCCTCAGGGGAAGGAAGTGAGTGGGGGTGACTAAGATATGAGGAAGTGTGGTTGAAATTTGACTGGAACAGATGTGGCTGGAGTAGAGATGAGGCATAGAGCGTGTAATCAGGTGAGACAGGGGAGATGAGGAAGCAGGTGAAGAACCACATTTATAAGACTCAAGGCAGATTAGAATTTGGCAACAGGGAACCAGCTGTTGCTTCTAGAATGTCATGTTTTCTCACATGGCATCATCTGCTCCATTCTGATCCTATCATATATGCCAATGCCCTGAGAGGAGTCAGGACCTCTGTCTTTACATACCTCTGGCTCCCCAGCATGAACTTTGAATGTTGTCTAGAAAGGGTGTGACTCTATCTATATCCTTCTCTATCTAGAGAAGGCAGTGTGACACAGAACAACCTCTGGTGCATGCTTTTGAACAAGTCAATGAATCAACAGTTGGGTCTGCAGATGTGAGGGGAAAGAACTGGCTGGGATCATTTTGAGGAACACGGAAACATCTCAAAAATAGATGAGTAAGGAATTGGTGCCAAGTTGACTTTGGTGGCTAAAAAGTCCAGTGAGCTATCCATTATGGCATAGGGATACTGTGGTAGTCCTGATGGCATTCAAAAGGCCAGAGGGGGCATTGTGAGTGACCTGAGACCATACTTAGTTTTTCCAGCATGCAAGCCCATGCCTTGCCTTACCTGAACTGGTCTTGTTGATCTGCATCTTTTTGCTCCTCCTGGAACTCCAGTCATTTCAGGATCAAGGAAACAAAGCAAACATTAAGAACACTGAATTCAGGTGGGTTTGGTTTGGGTTTTGTTCTTGAGACACGGTCTTGTGTATCATTATGTAGCTGAGGATGATTCTGAACTCCTGACCCCCCTGCTTCATGACTGCTGGAATTACAAATGTGCACCAGCATGCCCACTGGTGTTTATGCAGTGCTGCAGATCAAACCCAGGCTTTGTGTGTGCTGGGGCAAGCACTCTACAAACTGAGCTACATGCTCAGTCCTGAAGTCATATTTCAAAGCTTATCCCCAATTAGATGTTTTCTAATTTTTAGGGAGAGGGCTGTGACCCTATATTGCATTTCAGCCACACATGCTAGTTACTGTTCAGTGGCATATCATTGCTAATGAACAAAAACTGGTAACTGCAACCAACCTGGAAAATGCCTGAATCTAAAGCATCATCACGTGGGACTTTGTTTGGGAAAAGCTGAGGAAACTAGATGCCTTTACAAAGAGATAACAGGGAGGCAGAAGTAATACTCTCCAATCCTTTTCTCAGATCACTCTGGCCCATATAACCATGATACTCCAGACAAGTTCAGCTGCTTAGCAGTTTCTCTGAGTCTCTTCTCCTTCCCTTCCAGTTAACTGTCAACAGCTAGAGTGAACTTTTCCAAATGTAAATTGTATCCAAGCACATCCATCTATAAAATGCAGCTAGGGCTCCCGTCCACTGGAAGAGTAAAATCCTCCAAATGGCTTCTCAGGTCATGTTTGGGCAGCCTTTGCCTATTTCTACATGTTCTCTGACCCAATGACCTTCCTGCTCTGTCCCTAAACTCACCAAGTTTCTTCCTCTGGACAAAGTCTCAGCCATTTGTTTATTTAACCTGCCTGGCTATCCAACACCTCCTCATCCCTTCTTCTTGTCTAGAACCTATTTCTCTTTCAGAGTTTAGCTCCCTCTAACCTTGCAGAATTAAAATCCAGAGATTGGTGGTAAGCTCCCACCTCCCTTTTTCTTTGGGGGTAGAACACCTAAGTTTGTTGGATGTTGTTCTTTTGAGACAGATTATCCTAGAGTGGCTTCAAACTCTCAGGAATCTTTCTGCCACAATCTCTTGAGTGTTGGAAGTACAGCAAGTATCACCATCTCAGACTGAGAATACTTAATTTTGTTTGGGCTGCAGAAGGTATTTTATTTATCAGCCTCTCTTGCAGCTAGCTTGACCTAGGGGACCAAGTTACAGCCAGAAACTCAGCATGAGACATATGCAAAAAAAATTGTGGATGTTTGAATGAGAAATTCACACACTGACTCAGTCTCTGTCTGTCTGTCTCTCTGTCTCTCTCTATCTCTCTCTCATAGGCTTGAGTATCTGAACACTCAGTTCCCGGTTGGTGGCCCTGTTTAGAGGGGTTTAGTTGACAGTCTTGTAGGTGTCATTTTGGGTAGACTTTGGGATTGAAAAGCCTTATATCCTTCTAGTTAGCTCTCTCTGCTTTGCATTTACATCTGAAAATGTGCACTCTCAGCTTCCTATTCCGGCTGCCATGCCTGCTCCTAGCTGGATGGCTCCTAGCCATGATGGGCTCATCTTACTCTGCAACCATAAGCCCAAATAGACCTTGATGTATATAAGTTGCCTTGGTTATGGTGTTTTATCTCAACAATGGAAAAGTAGTTAATACAGTATTCTATAAATAGAAAATTAGCTGGGGACTGTGGTCATGTCTGCACTCCCAGGAAAAGAAGATCTTGAATTCTGTATCAGCATTGCCAACATAGACCAAGTTAGGATGAGGGAGGAGGAGGAGGACGAGGACGAGGAGGAGGAGCTGCCGCCAGGTAATATAGCATATGCCTGTAATTCTAGCACATAGGATCAGGAATTCAAGGTCATCTCTCTAGTTACTTAATAAGTTTCAGGCCTGCAGTGCTACAAAATCAATGGTTGAATAATATGACACAATTAAAAACTTGCTTCTATATACATTTGTTCTATTAGAATCCACCACTACTTCAGAATGTGACATCATTTGTCTGCTGTCTTGTTTTTGTGTTTTCGAGACAGGGTTTCTTTGTGTAGCCCTGGCTGTCCTGAAACCAGCTCTATAGACCAGGCTGGCCTCTACCTCCTAAGTACAAGGACTAAAGCTGTGTGCCACCACAGCCCCAGAATATGACATTTCTATGTAAACATTTAATTACATTTTCTGTGTGTTATATACAGTGACAGTCTTTTGAACTGTAATTTCCCAAGACAATTAGTAATAACTAATATTTTTTGATATCTCATAATATCTGCTTCCCAATCTGAAAAGGAGCATGGTAAGTGTTGGGTGCTGACAAGCTCACTTAATCCCAACAGCATCCAATGATATGGTAAGTGTTGGGTGCTTACAAGCTCACTTAATCCCAACAGCATCCAATGATGCTGTCCATTATCCTTTAGGTATATAGAACAGAAAGGCAGGGAACCTATCTGCAAGCCTTCAACCACTCAGAGAACTTGCCTTTTGCTTTTCAACTCACCACCCCAGCATTCTGAGTTACTCTAACTGCTTCCTGTTATGACAAAGACCCCTCTTCTTGGGATAATATAGCTGAGGGGTTGAGCCCTTGCTTAGGGAGGTTGAGGCTCTAAATTCAATCCCCAAGCTGAAGGGAGGGGCTATCTTTGCTATGTGTCACTAGACACAGTGGCACAGATTTTCTTATAATTCCAGCACTTGGGAGGTGGAGGAAGAAGGATCAGGAATTCAAGATTATTCTTGAATACATAGGGAGGCTGTAGCCAACCTGGGCTACATGAGATCCTAACTTAATAAAAAATCTTTCTTCTTTTTAACACTTTGTTTTTTTTCTTCTGGTGATATTTACTAATTCATTTGTGGTTTTCCTTCTCCATTGCCTAAACTAGTCTATAATTCATTCCATACCCAGGGCAAGCATCAACTTTGATACAGTCTGCTTTCCTCAACTTCTTTCTCAGTGCTGGAATGATAGATGTAGGCCACAACTGACTTCCTGCCTCTCATATCACTGAACCATCTCTATGTACAGGAACATTTCTTTGGACATGAAGAAAATAGGCCTGTACTTGGAGCATCCCAGGAGACTATACTTCAGAAACAACCTCAGGAGTTCTATAAAGTCCAAACAGAGACTCAGTAAATAGGAAATGACCCAAGATACGGCAGGGTTTTAATGCAATGTGGTTAAGCCTCCATAGATTGGATTAGAGTTTAGCTTTAATTTTCCTGTGCCTGTTATTTTCATCACAGAAGAACTAGTCCTATCTCTATACAACGCCTCTCAAGTCAGGCCTGCCTTGCTTATTGTGTAGAGACTAAGGGAACAGAAGAGAGTCTGGAGACTAGGCACTGTGTAACAATGTGTCAAGTCCCTAACTGTCCCTTACCAAGAGCCTCACTGCGGGGACCTTATGGGCTAGGGAAAGGATGGCTGGGCTAACCTGATTTAAGTCATTTACCTTAACTGTTTCTGTTGATGTAAGTCTGCAAAGATCTGGGAGGGGGCCTCACTCTCCCCCTGGGCCATCAACTGCATCAGGCTCTCACTGGGCTGAGGGCCTTGAGGTTTCTTCTTCACTAACTATATGGAACACACAAAACAAGTGGTTAAGCCTTGAGCTCTCTGCACTCTAATTATTTATTTAATGTATGCGGTATTTAGGCATATAGGCACCAAATCTCATTATAGATGGTTGTGATCCACCATGTGAGTGCTGGGAATTGAACTCAGGTCCTCTGGAAGAGCAGCCAGTGCTCTTAACCTCTAAGCCATCTCTTCAGCCCTCTCTGTATTTTCTTAACACCAAGCTCTAGACTCTCAAACACAGGATCGAACATTTCCCATTAAGCAGCCATACCAGCTGCTCACAGAAAATGTTCTCTTTGTTGGTAGCTTGGTGTTTTGTATATAAATACTTTTGGTGCCTTAAAGCTAGCACACTTGCCAACATTGATTTAGTATCATTAGCTTGTTAATATGAATTTTAATAGCTAGTGCTTAAATGTATATATTATGAGAGATTAATGTTTAAAAAACTAATTCCTCCAAGAAAAGTTCTATATTCAGTTGCTTTGTGAATATGTAGTGCATGTGTGTCTGTATGTACATGCAGATGCACGCACACATGGGCACACACTTGAGAACACATGTAGAGGCTAGAGGTAAAACACTGAATGTTTTCCTCTACCATTTTCACTTATATTTTAAGACAGGCTTCTACCTAGCCCTGACCCTCACTGGCTCTGCTGAGCTGTCTGCTTGGTGAGTTTCAGGGATCCTCCTCAAGGGGGTGTCTGACCAGAAGACATCTCCCAGGAAATCTGATCCACCTCCAAAAACGTACTGAGGAGAAGGGGAGGATAATTATGCCATTGGTAAAATAATATACTTTTGCTTCCTAAAACCCCTCCCGAAACAGCTGTTGGCATGGCTTTGCTGTTAAGCTCACTCCCTTTTTGTATTCTTCCTAAAACCCCTCCACAAACAGCTGTTGGCATGGCTTCGCTGTTAAGCTCACTCTTTTTTTGTATTCTACCTCAGAAAATGCAACTTTTCCTTTTTATCTCCTTTCATGTCTCAACACTAGACTTTCTCACTGTTTCTCTGAAGACACTACCGCACAACCCATTCTTAAGCTGTTTGCCAACCTCCATTGTTGAACACGCCTGACGTCTTGAACCATAACTCAAAAGGCATGAATAAGTGAGAGGCTGTCTCAAGCAAGCACAACACCCCCACAGTTCCAAGGCCATGTCTGGTAGCCCCTGCCTGTAATCTAAGCATTTGGAGGCTAAATCAGGAGGATTTGGAATTGTATGTCTTCCTGGGTTGTATAGCAGGATCCTGCCTCACATTCACCAAAACAAGGAATTGTGTTGGGGTTACGTTTAACAAATGGATGTTGGGGCTGGGGATTTAGCTCTACAGTAGGGTTGTGATGATGGCTCACAGTTACATAACTGTGTGCCTTTACAGATAACATATGTACTTAGAAAAGGTTATCCTGTGCTTATAAATGCTACCATGTCTGGAATAGTAAAAGCTGAGGTCACCTACTGAGGGCATTCATCAGCTGCTGCTCAAATACCTCTTCTCCAACTCTTATCTTGGGTGAAGACTGGCTATGGATATTTCTTACCTCAGACTTTCCACATGGGCTGATGAGGCTCTTGGGTACCAGACAGTGAGTGACAAGGATACTGGGGTCCTTGGTGGTGATGGACAGACCCTTCTGCAGAATTTGAATCAGGCTAATCCAAAAGTGGAAGACAGTCTCAGGATGGTCAGGGTGGAGCTTTAGGTAGTAAATCTTCTCAGTGACTGTCCTCAACCTCAGGACACGTTCATGATGGTCACAGATCTGGAGCTCCACAAACTTCAAGGGGAGAATGCTAAGGATACAGAAGAAGACCCTGAACAACCTCATCACTTTTAACGTGTCTCCTCAAGGGCAAAGGCTTTGAGGGGCAGGAAAGACAGCTCTTAGCCAGTGGTACTCACACTGGGGAAAGAAAATTTCCCCATAGCACTTGATACAGGCTCTCAAAAGACAATCCCAAAGATTCAGATTCAATAGTCTAGGCTGTGCCCTGAGACTGGCCTCTCTCAGTCTGCCATGATTCTCATGCCAGTGTTTCCTGGGTCCTGTGCCACAGCTGTAGCTTGGGAGTAAGGTGGCCAGACACCTGGGATTTTGCCATTTCTTTCTTGAAAATAGGGAGCTGACCCACATGCACAGCTTGTTCATCCATTATAACACCTTCATAGCTCCAAGGCAGCCCAGATGAGCTGACTCAAGGGCATGGCTTAGATCCAACATTAGTCACCTGCAGTGGGAATTACTTGCCACAGGTGTACCAATATCATAACAGTGAGATCTGGCACAGGGAGCTTGGAGAGATGAAAGTGTTTCCTGGGCCTCTGGGAACATCTAGAGAATGATTTGCAGATTGTGTAAAGGGGCCTTCTGTGGCTTGAATGTCAAAAGTCCTCAGGAGTTAATTTGTTTAAACACATGGTCCCCATCTTGTGGTACCATTTTGGGAAGGTTATAGAACTTTTAGAAGGAGGAAGTGTATCACTGTGGGGAGAGCTTTGGGGTTCTATAGGCAGACCTCATGTCCTGTTCTGTTTCTTATTTAGATATAATATGACAACTAAAAAATCTAAGGCTACAAATCTACAAGTCTAGACCTCTGGCTGCCCAGGGCCAAAAAATCCTCATTACTACAGAGCAGATTTCCTGCTTCACTGAGATGAAAAGAGACTCTGGGCCTGTAGGCTGAAGATGGATGCCCCAACTTTATAAAGAAACTTTGGGTGACTGTCCAGGCAGATAGGTGATATCTCTGTCATTTCTAGATTTTGGAAGTTGCTTGTACTTCCAGTTTACTTAGGTAAATATATCCTCTGTGGTCTTTGATGTAGTTAAAGGTTAGATAGTTATAAATATAATTTTTCTTAGTTATTTAAAAATAATATTAATTGTAAAACTTAAAATTCATAAAGATAAAATAAATACTAAAGTATTTTCTTTAATTTTGCTAAATACAAATAAATATAGCTATAAGTTTTGCTTAATGACTATTTTATTATATATAATTTTACTATGTTAAAATTAAAACCTCCCTTTTTGATAGACAGAAAGGAAGAGGAGATGTGGGAATGTCTTTCTGTATGCGGTGAATATCAATCTTAGATAAGGGAGCTGTTGTGGCCCATGAAAGGCACCATAGAAAAAGTAAGAAAAAAAATCACAACATAAATAAAAAACAAAAAAAACAAGACAAAGTCATACAGATCAAGGCAACCGCCCCCCCAAAATATACAAACACAGATAAGCCAAGGGCACATGGCAAATTAATAAAAATAAATTAAATTAAAATATAAAAACAAACTAACAATGTGCCTGAGCCATAAGCCAAACAACATAAACTTAATATAAACAACTAAATCATTTTTAAAAAAAAAAAAAAAACTAAGCAATAACAAATGACTAAAGAGTCTAACACAAAGGTCTGAATGTCTAAACCTCTAGCCACCCAAGGCCAAAAAAACCTCTCTACTACAGAGACCAGCCTCTCCTGTCCATGTAAAGCCTCCCTTTGCACCAGAGTCTGCCCTTCCAGTGAAGGACCTGCCTTGTCTCACCTGACTTGTGTGTGTTGTACATATACATATGTGTCAGGTGTGAGCTTGCCCAAGCATGTGCTTGTATGTGAAAGCCATGAGTCAATGTCACTATCTTCCTTTATTGCTGTCCACCATTTAAAAAAAATGTTTGAGGGTCTCGCTAGGTAGCTCTGCTTGTCCTGGTACTTACTATGTAAACCAGGCTGGCCTAGAACACACAGAGATCCACCTGCCTCTGCCTCCACAGTGCTAGATTTAAAGGCATGTGTCACCATGTCTAGTTTAAAATGTTATTTTTAATTTATTATTTGTTGATATGTGCATGAGAATTCTGTGTATTTATATATACCACATGTATTTTGTACCCACAGAATCCAGAAAAGGGTGTCTGATCCCCTGAGATTGAGGTTACAATTTTTATCTGCAATGAAAGAGGAGGCAGTGCTTTTAATCACTGAACTGTCTCTCCAGGCCTCACCATATTTTTTAAAGGGTCAGTTTCTTAAGAAAGAAAAAGAGTATGTGTTCTTGCAGAAAACCTGGGAATCACATGGTGATTCATAACCATCTGTAACTCCAGTTCCTGAGGACCTGACACCTTCTTCTGACCTCTACAGGTACTGGGCACACACATGGCATGCAGACATGCAGGCAAAACATTTACATACATAAAACAAAATTAGTAGTACTTTTAAAAATATTAAAAATAAAAAATGGCACACACATGGAAGGAAGTAGGCTAGTGAGTTGGGAAGATAATCACTCAGAAACCTCCACCAAAATTATTGAGACATCTCTCATTGAACCAGGAACTTGTTGGCTAGACTAGCTGGATAGTCCCTAGAATCCACCTCTCTTCCTCTGCCTCCTTGCCCAGCACTGGGATTATCGCCATGCATTGTGCTTGGCTTTTTGTAGATGCTTATGATCCAACTAAGATGCTCATGCACAATATACTATCTTCTCACTGAGACATCTCTGTGTATGTGTGTGTGCATGTGGATGCACATGCATGTAGAGGTCAGAGGTTAATCTCAAGTGTCATTTCTTAAGTGTTATCCACCTTCATTTTTTAATTAGAGTCTCTCACTGAACCTGGAGCTTATTAGGTAGGCTAGGCTGGGTGGCAATCAAACCCCAAGGATCAACCCATCTCTAACACCTAGTGCTGAGAATACACAAGTACCACCATACCCATTGTTTTAATGTGGACCCTGGAGTTTATCCTCAACTCTGTTGATGTTTACATAGCAGTCAGTTTACTAATTGAACTAACACTCCAGCCCCCTACTTGTCTTAAGCTCCTGCAATCTAAAGCAGTTAGTAACTGAATAGCATAGTACATTTGGAATCCATGCACTTAGAAGGAGGCAGCAAGTAGGTCAAGAGGTAAAGGGCAGCCTTGACTACATAGTGGGTATATATAGTCTGGGCTACAAAAGATTTTGTTTAATACAAAATGAAATAAAATTCCAATTAATTTCACTGCACTGGCTTCTCAGTTTCTTCCCTTACTGAATTCAGTGCCAGGTAGCCTCCACTTTAGCTCACTCTTTACCCCCTTATCCCCCCTTTTCCATCTACATTGCTTACCTCTTCAGGATGATGCTTGGGTCTGTGGATGGTCTGTTCCATGTCTGGCTCTGCCCATGATGCCATTTGACTCTGGCCATTAAGAGGATGTTTGGAAGGGGTAGGCAAGGCACGGAGGAGGTCACCCCAAGGGCCATTGAGTGGGAGGCTTTATAGATTTCTTTCCAGTTTCTGCTCCTTCTGACCTGTAATGCAGCCCCCAGTCCCAGCCTGAGTGTTAGGCAAAAGCAGCAAGATGATTCAGCCAAGTTTCTTCACTCAGCACTAATTTTTGTTTCTCATAGAACTTGCTACGTAGATCAGGTCCAGAGAGATCTGCCTCCTCTGCCTTCTGAATGCTGGGATTAAAGGATTGTGCCACCACACTGTAATAGCCATTTAGCTTCTCTCTGAGAGGAAGACTATGCTGTGTTGTGGAACGTTCAGCAGTGTCCTTGGCCTCTGTCCCCTAGATGCCCACTCCTACCCAATGTCTCTCAGACATTGCCAAATTTTCCTTGGAAATGAGAACTTAAACACTGCCATTGATGAATATTTTAACCTGTAATGGTTTTTAAACTCTTTTGAGGCTTACTGGTGCTTTTAAATTTTTTTTTTAAATATATTTAAACAAGGCAAAACAAACAGTCTTACTCTATAGCCCAGGCTAGATTTATTCTCAAGGGCATTCTCCTGTCTCAGTCTTGAGTGCTAGAAGTACAGGCATGAGCCCACGTGCATTTCTCTAATGGGAATTAAAGGACCTGAGATTAACATGAGAACAAGAACAATAACCTAGAAGTTTCTTAGCATCTACTTAATGTCAATGGATCCTTCCTTTACAGTTTCTGTCTCTGCTTTAAAAAGCAGTCACCCTCACGGTCCTTCCATTTATTCTATGTTCTGTCCAGACCAAGGAGAGCCCAGGCCAGGAGATTAAAACACACTGTCTTTTAGACCATGCACTTGGCTACTGTGTTTAAATGGACTTACACGGGTTGTTCCAGGTACAATGGTATCTCTCTACCAGTGAGCAGAGATGAGACTCTGACTGAGCCCATGTTTCTCTGAGTCCTCAGGTCCTTCTTATTTGCCAGCCCTCTTGTTCACAGCCCTCAAAGGCCTTAACGTGGCATCAGGTGACAGATTTGAAAATGACATGTTAGGGGCTCCAATGCTGAACCCTCCACTCAGCAACGGACGCCTGACCTTTCTTATTGGGCAAACACTTTTGGGGGAAACCCTGGTCAGCCTTGCATCACAGGCCTTCTTTTATCCCTGCCTCAGTCTATCTTCCATTGTAGCTTTAGGGATAACTCCTTTCTGTCACATTTTGGGAATAGATTTAGATTTGAAGAGTACTGTTCTGAGTCACCCAAGAGTACCTGGACAAAGTTGCTTTCAAATACCACGGAGTTAGGAAACAGGTTGAATTCTGGAGAATGTAGCATCTGGCAGAGCATTCCTTCCTCCACACCCAGGCCCACTCCAGGGTTTGGCTCTCCATCCACAGGCAAGAGGCCCCTGAATTTTTCCTAGGCATTTCAGGAAGGGAAGGTTGGATAAGATCTTATAACTTTTGCAATCTTCTTCAAAGTCCACCAAGGCTTTCTAGGTGGAACTGATGTCATCATATCTGCACATACACAGGGGCCCTCTGAACAGTTGTCCTGGGATCTTTCTTCCCTTCTGACCATGGGCAACTGGCCTAGGCCATGTGTATCACCAAGCCCTACAAGAATTTTTTTAAGGGTTAAGTAGAAGGGAGCATGGAGTTGTTGTTTATTCGGTCCAGAATTTCTGTTTAGGAGTGTAAACCAGTCCTGGAGAGGGATGGTGGTGATGGCTGCACCACTATAAATATGAGTAATTTCATTGTACTGTGCCAAATGCCTAAAATGATATTGTTACTTTAACTATAAAAAAGATACCTGGAATTTAAAAGATAAATAAACCTCCCACAAATGTGTGGCACAAAATTTCCATAGGTTGGTGGTGACTCACAGTGAAGCACTCTCCTAACAACTGTGACACTTAGGTTTCATTTTCAGTACACAAAAAGATTATTTTAAAAAAATTTGAGACAAGACCACACTCTATCCAGGTTGCCTTGGAACTCATTATGTGGCCACTTGAGCTTGAACACTTGGTGGTCTTCCTGCCTCAGTTCCAAATTCTGAGATTATAGGAGTTAAGGTACCATGTCTAGCTCTAATACATATATCATGTGCATGTGTACACATGTGCATCTTTGTGGTATTGGGGATTGAATTTATGCCCCTGAAATACTAGGCAAATGCTCTATCACTAACTTTATCCCCAGTCCTTAGAAATTAAAAACAAAAGACTCAGAATATTTTTTTAATTACTGGAGAATGATATCACAACTATGCTTGTATGAGTGAGTACAGGCATGTTTAAAACCAAACTGCTGTATTGGGGCTTTGGTTTTGGTTTGAAATAGTCTTAGTTATTCAGGCTGGATTGAATTCAGTGTGTTGAAGATGACCTTGAACATTTGATTCTCTGGGTTCTAGCTCCGGCATATTGAGATTAGCAAACTTATCCACCATAACTGGTCTCACACTCTGTTTCAAAAACCTATATTTATCATTTGTTTTGTTTAGTCAATAACATGCTTTTGTGTTTGTATATTTTAATCTTATCTCACATGAGGGTACATTACCATTTCCCTAAGCAACTAAAACTATTGTTACATCTAGCTCATCAAAATCAGTATCTAACCCAGGAACTCACTTTCCCCCCTTACTTTATATTTAATCATTAGTGAGATATATTGCAGGATGCTCCACTTTCCAGGTATTGCTGGTTCCTCATGCTGATATTTAGGCTTGCCCTCCACACAAGGTGAGGGACATCACCTAGTATGACAGCTATGTCAGCCAACAGGGATAGCGGTCCTTCGCAGAGAAAAACAAGTAGAACAATGGAACAAATGTAGACAAAAATAGGGACAGAAACATTAAAAAAGTTATTTCTGAATCTATACACATCCCACTCAATATGGCCACACAACAGACTTACCATGTTCAAAGGGGACTGGGTTAGTGTACTGGCCAGGCAGAGATGATGTTTCTGAAACTCTGTTACTGGGATACAGAGAAGTATGCTGCTGAAACCATCCAGAGAGATGATGATAGCCTGCTGAGCAGAGAGGACAGGACACCTCAGACTCCTCGGTGCTTCCGGATGACACAGATAATGGAACAGTATAGAGAGAATGTTGAGGAGAACAGAATGCAGCCCCAGAATTCTACAGACATCCCCAATGTTCATTCAATTATAATGGTAGCAAAAATAATTTTAAAACAGTAAACACACTAACGTAAGTGGACACATACACTAATTGTAAAGAATAAGTTGATCCCCTGGCTAGCAGCATAGTTTTAAGATGTGGATATAAAAAATACAATTTGAAATGAAAACATAATTATGTATTGATAAAGAGGAATGAAGACAATGAATGGCATGAAATATTATTTAGGATACAGAAAAATCATCCCTTATCTATAGTCATTAAACAAAATGGTTTTACATTTTTGTCTCACAAAGATAGGCAGTCCAAAGCTGGCATATGGTCTGTGTCTTGAGGTGTCATTTCTCAGCTTCAAGGTGGCTGCAGTGACACCTGTTGTCACACTGGTGTCCTGATCAGTAAGGGGAAGGGAAATGGAGCACACAGTCACAGTCACAGAGATTCCTCTTAGGGGAATGACCTAGAAATGGCACAGTCACTTTTATTCACTTTCTGTTGGTGAGAATTCAGACAGATGGCCACACCCACACAGAAGAAAGGCTAGGAAGGGAGTGATGGGGTGTGGGAGGTTAGGAACCTACCTAGGGCTGGGATAGTGAAGAATCAAAGATTGCTGTGGGCAATCAGTCCCTGTGAAGACAGCATGTCTCAGAATGACACCTGACACACACCTTAAGAGCATGAAGATGTTTACTTTGATCACTTGAGACAGGGTCTCATTATGTAGCCTAGGTTGGCCTTGAACCTGAGATCTGCCCGCCTGACTTCTCCAATGTTAGGATTTAGGTGTGCATCACTATGCTTGGCTAATAATTTCTTAAAAGATGTATTACTTTTATTTATATGTATGTGTGTGTATGTGAATTCATGCATGCCATGTGCAAGCAATAAAAATTGCCAGGTTTTTCATTGTATTATTCCTTTTCCTTCTACAACTCAGTAAAAATTTCTGGAAAATGTTTGTGGTTTCATGGATACTCAGTTCTTCCATGAACTTCTACTCATGAGTCTCAGGCACAGTGAACAATGTTGCTCCCTGGATCAACCACCGCTTATGTGGTACAAGTTATGTTTCTATTTCCATCACCCTCCTACAAAAGCCAGCCTCTCACCACCAGAAGATTTGTAGTTTTACCCATGCACCCACCCGTCATCAGAACAGTTCACAGGTCCCAGTTTTATTTAAGGGTTTACAACTCATTCCTGCAACTACTTACTTCCATATTCAAACTGTTCCAGACCTGGCCTGTGGCAGTACATCCAGGTGGCCTATGTTCTGTACTTTTGATTTGTACCAATCTTTTAAAAAATATTTTTGAATATTCCTGCTTCCTGAGAAGAACCTGGTGGCCCATATCTATAATCACAGCACTAACAAAATGAAGAAAGAATGTTCAGGCGTTCAAGGCTATCCTTGAGACCTAATAGATGTGTGAATGCCTTTCTGTATGCTATGAATATCAGTCTTTAAATAAAGGAGCTGTTTTGGCCCATGACAGGCACCATAGAAAAAGTAGGTGTGGAAATCAGAATAGGTAGGAAAGGAAGGGCAGAGTGAGGGACAGAGTGAGCAAGCCTCCCAAGAAGAAGCATGTAAGGAACACAGGTGAGCCACAGGCCACATGGCAGGAAAGATTAATAGAAATGGGTTGATTTAAGATGTATGAACTAGCTAGCAATATGCCTGAGCCATAGGCCAAAAGGCATGAACTTAATATAAGCATCTAAGTCATTTCTGGGGGACTGAGCAGCAGTGGGTGGCTAAGGGGTCTAGGGCTGCAGCTCTGTGGGTCTGGGCCTCTGGCAGCCTGGGAACAAGAAACTCCATTACAACAGATGGCACCCAACGTGGGTCAGGATATCCAATTAACATGTGAGAAAGTTAAAAATGGTTTTATCACAGAAACTGAGCCGAAGCAGCATCCAAATTATGTATACGAAGCAGGTCATTGTGCAGAGAAAGCATGGCATCTGGGTAACATTCAAAATGGCGCTGGTGGACTGGTGACAGGCAGTGTAACCCGCAGTCAGGCCAGTTCCTGAAATCACACAGAAGACTCAGTAACATGTGATTGATTTTAAAGGTTTCTGTTTATTTTGAACAAAATGGAAACAAAGACGAATAATTAGTAGCAACATTTTCTTGGGTCTGCTCTGTTTGCTGGCCATGAACAGAGACGTGGTCCCTTTAAGAGAACTTACTGATTCAGCTTTATATGTAAAAACTATGCAGCTCTTTAAGAGAGTGTATTTTTAAAGCCCTTCTGGTTGAAAGATGATTAAGGATTCACAATAAAACAGATTCAGATGAAAAGAAAAACCTTTATATGTGTTACAATGTGTAAAAAAGGTACATAGGCTTCAGAGAGAAAAGAAAGAAGGTAGAGAAAGTCTTTAAAAAGAGAAATTGAGTAACAAAAATATAATAAGCCACATAAAGATGGAAAATAGACACAAAATCTGGATTTGGGTTGTTATTGTGTTTTCTTTTATTTTTTATTTGCTAATTGGCTAACTGCAGAAAGACAATGGATTGCAAAGGCTGCTAAGTTAAACAAGAATATTTATTTTAAAGGTAGCTTGACTTTGAAATTTGTGTCTAAGGATTTATTGCTTCAGAAGTGTTCTGCTTTTGTTTCCACAGAAGATGAGAACCTGTGCATTGCTTCCAGGCAATATGGTTTCATCAACCAAGACCCCCTGAAAAAACCTCTGATAGTAAGAGGATCATACTCTGTAGTCTTGAAGTTGATGTGGCCATCTCTTCCTATCAGAAGTAGTAGTAATGGGACACTATGCCCAAATTCCTAAAATATAGTTTATAAATGCTTGTTTTCATTATAAATGGTTAATGCTTATGGTTAATCTTTTTCTAAGAAGAAAAAGGAGATATGGTATATGAGTCATTTTTTTAAAAAATTAGATTATTGAATTTACTTAAATCAGGAAATTAGCTGTTAATCTCAAAATGTTTTACATTGGTATGGATTTTGGTTTATTGATACAAATTTAAAGATCAATTCTCTTATGCTGTATGTATTTTTCTACTCTTGTTTAAGATATGATGTTCATTTAACTGATTTAAAATTGTAATGTATAATTAAGAAATGCATGTTAATTTGATTTTTAGGTATACAAAAATATAATTCAATTTGATAGAAAATCTTCAAATACTTCTAAGACCTACAGAATATGGCATTTAAAATGTTTTAAGAACTTATATTTTTCTGGACAGTGAGACAGATCTACTCTGGGCAGCATCAATTTACTTCAAGAGAAAAATGGACATCGAAGAAACTTCATATGGAGATTAGTTTCTTTGTGGCTTTGGTTAGCCACTGGACATGACCCTGTTCTTATATTAACTGCTTGACAGTATGCTGTCAAAAGTGGACATGCAGGTTCCATAAGAAGGTAACCTCTGAACTTTGGCAGAACAAGCCAGGATGGTCATTCAGGTTCCTGCTTTGCAGAGAAAACTGTCAGACATTCTTCAGGACTCAAGGAGAAGCAACTGATGAATGGGCACAGCAGATTTCCTGCTTCACTAAAATGAAAAGAGACTCTGGGCCTGATTCAACAAGTGGTTTGGCCAGAAGGGCTTTAACCTAATCAAAGGATTATTCCACTGGGGAACTCATACTTTGATGGCAATTTGGGGAAGTGGTAGAAACTAGGAGGTGGGGCCTGTTGGAGGAAGTAGGTTATGGAATGTGGAAGGAGACTATTCTGAAAGGGTATACCTCCTCAATAGTCCTGCTTTGTTATTCTTTGTCTCTGGTCTCCCTCTGGTTCTCTTGGCCTGCTTTTTCTTTGAGTATTTTATAGCAATGATGAAAAGGCCAGCTGACATAATGTTTGAATGTTTTACAAAGAGTAGAGGGCTAGAAATATGGCTTGGTTGTCAGAGCATTAGCTGATCTTTTAGAGTACTCCAGTTCAATTCTCAGCATCCACAAGGTAGTATACAGCTATCTGGAATTCTAGCTCCAGGGATCTACTGCCCTCTTTTGGCATTCTTGGGTGCTGCACCACATGGTGGTGCACATAACACAGGTGATATCCATTAACATAAAACAATCTTTGAAATTGTACTAAAAATTAAAGCATACACACAGATATCAACATGTTCTTTTGATTCGATTCAATTGGCATCTTATTAGCAAAGTGGAATGGATGAAGGATGCTTTGGGAAACTTGACCTGGTTACCCTGGAGTGTTGCAGCAATAAACATAGAAACAAGCTTTTGGAAATGGGGTTTAGTAGAACATCAGTTCTCAGATCTTCAGGGAGGTTCTGGGGTTAGAAAGGTGATGTCAGAGTCTTGTCTGTACATGCTAGATAGAGGCTGGCTGAAATTGCCTCACCTTCATGTGTGAAGGGTAGAGATGATCAGGATCCCTGGCCCCACAAGTCCTTACCCACCTCTTCCTATACCTGCCAAAGACCAGCAGCCATGGTTCACCTGTCTCTCAGGTGGATTAGCCTGGAAGAGGCCTTTGTTCCTACTGTCTGCTGAACTTAGAGAGTCAACAGTAGCCCACAGTAAAAGTCCTCAACGGGATCTGGACTTACCTGGTTGTCTTCACATGTAACATATAGTTGCTAGTAATAGAGATTGAGTGCCATTCTAAGACTTTTGATAGTGGAGTGGAGACCCTTTCAAAATGCCAAGTGTAGGGCTGGTGAAACATACTAGATCAAGGCACTTGCCACACATGCTTGATTAGTAGAATTTGGCCTCCAAACTCAGAAAGTGGAAGGCAACAATTGATTGCTGCAAGTTGTTCTCTGACATCCAACACATGCATCATGACATCTACACACATACACACACACACACACACACACACACACACACACACACACACACACTGGATGATGGCACACGCTTTAATCCCAGCACTTGAGAGGCAGAGCTAGGCAAATCTGTAAGTTCAGTGTCAGCCTCATCTATGTTGCAAATTCCAAGTCACTCAGAGTGACATACTTGAGATCCTGTCTCAAAACAAACAGGAAAAAAACACAAGTGTATGCAATAAATAACTGTACATTTAAAAAGAAGGGCAAACATTTGCAATTGCAATGCCCCACATATGTGTGGTGTGCGACAGAATCCCAGGACACTAAGTTCTACATTCTTATTGCATCTAGTCCTTAAATGGCATGGGTGTGATTTTTTTTGTCCAGGGCAATGTGCTTGAACACTTTAAGAGGGCAATAGAACTCCCTAAGACAGCTTATTTAGGAGAAGCTGTCTGAGTCATTCTCTGTGTGTTATCAGAAGATAGAATGCCTTAGATATTCTGCCAATTATTAATATCCCAGAGCAGTGTTTTTTTTGACCACCATCCTAAATTTAATTTTGGTGATATTTAATAAAAACCAATGTCTGTTTCTGTGGCAAGACAAAAAAGTGGATATCTTTATTATAAGTTAGATAGGAGTCAAAGACAGTAAACATCAGGAAAACCTTTTCTGAGATTTTCTCTAGATTTCTACATTTGTGGTTGTTGTCATTCAAACAATCTTCAAATAATTCATTTATGTAATTCAAGTGATTATTCCCATAAGTTAGTGACCTTGGCCTTAATAAACTTAAATGCTGACTTTATTTATATTTTATTACACTTATTTATGTGTCTGTGTATGTGTGTGTTTGTATGTGTGTGTATGTGTGTGTGTGTTTGTATATGTGTATGTATGTGTTTGTATATGTGTGTATGTGTGTGTGTGTTTGTACGTGTGTGTTTGTGTGCATGGATGTATGTGTGTGAAGCATATGTGTGTGTGTATGTGTGCATGTATGTGCATA
Source organism: Phyllotis vaccarum (assembly GCA_033318265.1). Taxonomy (NCBI): domain Eukaryota; kingdom Metazoa; phylum Chordata; class Mammalia; order Rodentia; family Cricetidae; genus Phyllotis; species Phyllotis vaccarum. The sequence continues at coordinate 21,705,893 of JARWLC010000020.1, read as the reverse complement.
TATGTGTATGTATGTGTGTAGTTTGTGTGTGTATATGTGTGTGTTTGTGTGTGTATGTGTGTGATAGTGTGTGTGTGTATGTGTTTGTTTGTGTGTTTGTGTGCACATGCACACACACACATGTGGGGGTCAGAGGACAACTTGCCATGACAGTTCTCTGGTTCTCGCTTCCACTCTGAGTTCAGGTATTAAGTTCAGGCCCTCAGAATTGACAAGTAGTTTTACCACTGAGCCATCTCTATAGTCCTTAAACATTCACATTATATGAAGAAGCCATTGCTGATCCATCTTTGTAAATCCTGGTTTTGAATTTCTCCAGCCTGGTCCCCTGTAGTTTGTGATCTCTACAAATTAATGGCTTAAGGTTCTGAGAGGTCCCTTTTGAACTTTGGCTGGAGGACAAGGATCAAAACTGCTCACTTCTCTGCATTGGGTGTTACCAGATGCTCCCCCTCACTATGGTCTCTTTAACACCATAGTGGGTAGTCTTCACCAGCCCTTTGCTAGTTTTCTAGAGACTTCCAAGGACAATTGTGAAACCTTAATTTGATTTCTGTCCCAGAGTTTAAGTGGATGTATTTTGATGGTATTCCTTCAGGGTATTTTCTCTTCTCTGAATTCTACCTCAGAACCTTAAGAAGCATCCTTATTTTGTTCTGGAGATTGTTTTGGCAAATGCCATGTCATAGAGGCCCTTAATTGACTCTAGGTGACAATGTTTTGTCACTTTTCTCTTTTGTGATGCCATGTTTATTGGCCTTTGAATACTTTACTAATCTCTTGTGTGATGTTATTTTTGTCTAAGAGATAGTTTCTGGGAAATTAGTTTCTATAAGAAACCAGGACTGGAACTTTCCCTCCAGCACTGGGGATAATCAGAGCTGGGAATAGCAGAATGCATTTGCCTAACCACCTTTAATTGGGTTTCTGATAGGAGCCACACCCTTAGGGATACACAAGTAAATGAACCACATATGGTTGGCATGTGGATGCCTGCACAGCATTCCTTGCCTGGGAACATACTGGCTTCAGTCAGACTTCATGGCTATAGGCACAGGAAAAGGGGACAGAACAATATAAGACAAAGAGGGGTCTTAGGAAGGCTGCTGGGGCTCTGAACTCCAACTGGGTTAACAAAACCTAATAAAGAGAACAGCAGAACAATAGATAAACTGAAGAGAAGAGAAGATGGTGAGGGTGTTTATCTTCAGGAAGAGAGTTGACAGTCTTGCTCATGGATCCAATCAGAAAGAGGGCATCAGTTAGCCAAGTCCACATCATGGAGGTACTGGGTAAGCAGAGGGAGTGGTTACTGGAACATTCTGTCACTGTGGGGCAGACATGAAGCTCTCCACTGACCCTCTGGTCTCCTACTTGACCTGACTGCTGGCCAAACTTCATGGAAATTAGAGGTGATAAGCTCTCCTGTGTCATCTACATGGATCTGCAGGGAACAGTATAAACTCAAGTTCTCAAGTCCAGAGCTGCCATCTGTGGGGTGGGGCTTTAGCTTTCACCTTCCTTCCCTCCCCCACACTTTCCCTTCACTAACCCTCTAAGATGATCTTGGTAACTTTGCCTAAATCTTTAATTGTTGTTTGCGGTATTTTACAAATAGCTGCAAATATAGCACATTCATAGATTATACTTTCTTTTCTTACAATTCTTTTTCTCCTTAGAGTTTTTCATCTTCTTGCTTTTCATCCCGATTTTTGACATCAATTTCACCATGGGTACAAAGCATCAGACCCATTAGTCAAGCACCCTCTGCTGAGTGCCTGTTAGCATCCTGGATGCTTCTTCACTTAGTTCCTATATGGAACTCAGTAGTCATAGCCATGACATTTTTTAAAGCTTCTCCATTTTGGCTGAACAGTGACAATTACCAAAATTACAATAATTTGTTTTTTGGAACAAAAGTAACTAGTTCTGGATTCTTGACCTCCTTGCCCTGCACTGCTGTACCAAACAGCCTGAAGGCAAGCAAGTGTTCACTGGTGGCAATAGATATTTAATAAAATTAATCTGGAATATCAGTTAAGCATAAAAACCAAGCCAGTTCAGAGAGAGGAGACCCACAAGTTAACCTTACCTTTAGGAATGTGGAAGGAGGAAGTTAAGAGAGCTGGGTGGAGCAAGAGAAGAGGGCCTATCCACTTTCCCAGAGACTTTCCCTTTCCTTTCTGATGAGAACTGTGAGGCATTCAGTTGGAGGATTCCTGGAGAAAGGCCTGAGGAGTTGACTGGGTGACTGTGGTTTGTTTCTGATGCTCCAGATAAATTTTATTAAATATGTATCACCACACACTACAGACTACTCATCAATTACAGTACACAGAGCCACCTCCTGCCTCTGAACCTTATAGGAAAGAACTTCTGTGCCCCTCAGAATCCCAAACAGGCTGTCTGGCTATGTGTTAAATACCTCTCCTAATAAACCTCTGACTCAGTCCCCACTCCAAAGCTGAAACCTTTGAGAACCAGCCCACTTTTGAGTCTGCCTTTCCTCTGTCCCAACTTGTTAACACATCCTGCTTGACTCTACCCAGCTCCCTTCTCTGGAATGTGTAAGCTCTCTACCACAAAACCAGCTCACTCTAGCTACCTTTCTTTTCCTGCTCTTTTAATTATTTGTCATCTTCCCCATCAATGCCAGGGGCAGGTGGAATAGCTGGCCCTGTGGCCCTAAGTGTGAAACAGCCACACCTGACCCCCACCAGCTACAGGCCCCGCACCCCACCAGGGCAGCACAATAGAGCAAAAGCTATTATCAATGCAGCTGTGGGTGAGCCAGTCCCCAAACTGTGAACATAGAAGAGCTGTCCTGTGGCAGCTTGGACAGCATGGTCACCATCCCAGCTCCCTCTGCTCATCAATGTCTGGAGTTAAGTGGAAGTGCTACTCCTGTTAGTTCAGGTGTGGGCGAGCCAGCTCTGAGGTTGTAAACATGGGAGAGCTGTCCCATTTCTCATCACATACGGAGACCAACCCTGGAGCTGCCCAGGTGCTATGACTTGACCCACCCACCATCCACCCCACCTCTGATCTACCTGACCCGTGGATCCAAAGTTGTAGGATCTACCACACTGGGTGACAACAGGATATTCAGGAAGAGTCTTAGTGAAGCAGAGCATCAATAGTGTAGCAGAAACCAGAGGCCTTGACTCTGACCAATGACTCTGTAATGAACAATTGCAAGTAAAGAAGTAGGGACAAAGGGTTTATGGCATGACTCACTGTGTCACATTGGAGCTTCCATGACAAAAATTTAATGGTTCCCCCCCATTTTTATTTTTTTTTGTTTTTTCTCTAAAATGTTTTATGGGGGCATGCAGAGGGGAAGGCAGACATGTAAGGACAGGGATGGATGAGATCAAGATATCTGATATAAAAGATACAGAATAAGTAAATAAATTTTTAAAAATGTGTGCTGCTTGATTCTTGAACACAGGACCTCATACATGATAGACACCCACTCTACCACTGAGCTACTATCCCCAGCCCGCTCTCTTCTTTTTATGCTGGTTATATCAGATCTTTTGTCACAAGAGCAGAAAATTGATTACCCCAAGTTTTATGACGTCCAACTTGCAGATCTGGAGTTGAGAAGGTGGCAGTGGTTTCACCAGAAGTGGGGGTAGGGAGTGGGGGGGTGGTCTACCAGTGATTTCACTAGAGGTGGGAGTGGGGAGCAGTGGGGAGTGGTCCACCAGCGATTTCACCAGGGGTGGGTGTGGGGAGCAGTGGGGGGTGGTCCACCAGTGATTTCGCAAGGGGTGGGGATGGTCCATTGTTGAAATCTGGAGGCAAACCTGGCTGCAGTGGTGTATAGACCAGTAGGCTGCTACTTGGGCAGCTGAAGTAGGAAGACCATGAGTTTAGGGCCAGCCTTAGATATATAGACCCTGTCTCAAAACAATAGCAAACAAAAAACCAGAGCCAGAGTTAGGAGGCTAGTTTGGGCTCCTCTTGTCTAGGTCATCTGTTCTTAACCTGTGGGTCAAAACACCTTTGGAGGTTGAATGACCTTTTCACAGGGGTTGCCTAAGGCTATCGGAATCCACAAATATTTGTATCACAATTGATAACAGTAGCATAATTACAGTTTTGAAGTAGCAATGAAATTAGTTTTATGGTTGGGGGTACCCACAACATGAGGAACTGTATTAAAGGGTCAAAGCATGGGCTGGAGAGATGGCTCAGCTGCTCATAACCAAAAATATAAGGGTCAAAACATTAGGGAGGTTGGAAAACACTACTCTACAGGAATGTGGTACTCTGGTCAGGTGTTTGAAGAGGATCATCATTACCAGTAAGCCAAGCATGCCTTCCACATAGTAAAGGCAGAGAGCAGTAGAACCCAAATAAAACAGACACCTTGCTCAGCCAACAGAAGAGGACATATATGTACTACACAAGAAAAACAATAGGCAGAATTTCCCTGTGATGGTTGCCCTTGTGAGAAACTCACTCAGAAACTCTGTATTAATTGTAAATGCTCAGCCAATAGCTCAGGCTTGTTACTAACTCTTATATTTAAATTAACCTATATGTCTTATTTATGCTTTGCCACATGGCTAGGTACCTTTTCTCAGTATTCCATGGCCATCTTTCTTCCCTCTCTGCATCTGCTTGCATTTCCTTTGATTCGACCCTTCCTCTTCCTAACATTCTTTGTGTCAATCTATCTTTTTCAATTCTTCCTGCCCAGCTATCAGCCAATTAGCTTTTTATTAAAAATGAGAGCAATACATATTTACAGTGTACAAAGCCTGTTTCATAGCACAAAACCATCAGAGATTTTGGGTTGAAAGACCTCCCCACAAGAAAACTTTAAGGAGAAACTGGTCTCCTTGCAACATTAAAACAAAATACTTTTGATTTTTGTAAATGAATGTTTTGCTTGCATATATGTATATGTACCCAAAGATTGTTTTGAGTTGCTTTAACCAATGAACTTAGAAGAATAGGCTCTTTTTTGCCTGCTTGATAGATACAGAAGGTCTTCCTATGTTTTTCCCCTAGCAAAAATTCTTCTCTCAGCTGGGCAGTGGTAGCACACACCTTTAACCCCAGCACTCAGGAAGCAGAGGCAGGCACATCTCTGAGATCAAGGCCAGCCTAGTCTACAGAACAAGTTCAGAGGAACCAGTCTTGAAAAACAAAACACTTCCTCCAAATTCTTCTCTCAACTCCTGTCTCAAAATTGGCCCACAGATTGTTCATCCTGCTAACAGCTAATCAACAAAGTTTTACGTATAACTGGGTTAGGTCTACAGTCTTTTCCTCAAGGTCACAACTCCATACCAGTTTTTCAAGCCAACCCATATCCTTCCAATGAATTCCTTTGGTTTGAGTGAAAGTTATCTTCTCTTTTGAGTATCTAATTGATTCCAAAATATCATATTTTCTTAGAGTTCATAGTTCCTCTAAGGAGACAGCCATTGAAGAAATATGGTTAGTGATGCTACAATCCAATGCAAATGTGGACCATACTAGAACTCTATCAGTATGTATCGCTATCTTGAGAGGTATAGGAAAAGCAAGGAAATGCATATTAGATTGTGTACATGTATGAAATGCCTAGGCAGTATTTTAAAAAAAATGCACATTTAGGAACCCACAAGGAACTTGGCATGGTATATACATAAGATTCCAGGGGAGCTGCAAGAAAGAGCCTGTGGCTATTAGTGGGGTACCAGTCATTTCATGAATGAACAAGGAAAAGATCACAGGCTCATCCAAAGGGTGGGCTGTGGCCAAACATGTAGTGCATGCTAGCAATCCCAGAACCTGGGAAGCAGCAACAGTTTAAAACCTGATCTATCTATACAGCAAGTGTAAAGACAACCAGCATTATATAGAGAGACCCTGCCAAAAACAAGCCTATATACAAATATTGTAAGCTTTGAAATTAAACTGAGTTTAAATTCTGGCTACTTACTTTCTGTGTGACCTCAAATAACATGTCCATGGCTTCATCACTCATGAAGTGTGCTACTGAGTATCTGCCTCCTACTCAATTGGGGGTGTGAACTGAGAGATCTTTGTAAAATCATAACAGAGTATTGACATATAGTGAGTATTTGATGGTGTCATCTGTTGATGTTATGGGGAATTTTGAAGTTGACCAATAGGGATTCCACAACAAGTGAGAGAAACATAAACCCAGGCAGTAGTGGGGATGGAAGCTGAGTGTGGTGGCTCACACTTTAACTCTAGCACTTGAGAATTAGAGACAGGAGAATTCCCGTGAGCTCAAGGAGAGAGCTATAGAGACATTTTTTTTTTAATGATGATAGGCATTTTCCACATTTATAAACACAGAATGCCATATGATTCATCCACACAAGGACAACTTTGAGAGTTATGTATATTATATATTAACAACCATACTAGAACAGACATACATTGGGAAGTATGCTCACTCTTCATTATTAGTTTTACCTGGGCTCAGCTCCTAAATATCCTTCACCAGCACCAGCCATTTGGTAGTAAATATATCTGCCCTGGTTTACCCACTATTGCTTTGATAAATGCCATGACCAAAAGAAATTTGGGAAAAACATGGTTTATTTCAGCTTACACTTTATAGTCTATCAGCAATGGGAGCCTAAGTAGAAACTGAATCAGAAGCCATGAGAAATGCTATTTTCCGCTGGCTTGGCCAGCTTTCTTAGCAATCTGCTCATGGGTAGTACCACCCACAATGGGCTGGGCCCTCCTGCATCAATAATTAATCAATAAAATGCCCTACAAGGAAAAAAAATCACCAAATGCCAATCTGATAGAGGCATTTTCTCATTTGTGGTTCTGCTGTCCCATATGACTCTAGCTGTATCAGGTTGACAGGAAACTAACCAGCATCATATTCAAAGGAAATCTGGTTTGCTTGTGTTTTTCATGGAGGGAGGAAGAAAGCCACAGAAACAGGAACCCTCTCAGTATCTTGTATAAGGCAATCTTACCAGGATTTACTCCTCAGATTAACCAAGTCTTCCTGGGAAGGAAACAACCATGTTCTTCCTCCTGGTGTCCCACATGATGTGAGATACAAGAAGGCAGCTCATCCAACTTTTATTTAGGGACTGAGTGGTATAAATGTCAACATTAATGGCCTTACTTTATCTTTAGAGTTCAGTACCTGCCCCAAGCTGTCTCCAAGGACAGAAAACCTGTTTTCTCTCTTGTTCTTTCTCAGGAGCTTAAGGTCACACACCAAACAGTGCACCAAGCAGAGACATCACAACTTATTTGATGGTTTTATATCAGTTTAACAGCTACATATCAATCTACGGATGTTTTAATTGTTGTCTGCAGCTCCATAGCCTCAATTCAGCACTCAGCTTGTCACTCAGACCATGCCCGGTTCTGCCATGACCTCCATATTTAAATTTAAACTGTCACTATTGGTTCATTTACCAGCAAGGACTTGGAAATCAGATATGGTGTGAAAACCTTTTCCATGAGAGAAGCTATTGCAGCAACCAGATGATCTTGCATTTTGGCTGGAGACACAGCAAGAGATATCTCTTCCCTTTTATAAAAACCAAAAGGAAGCACAAGCTCTAGTCTCTTTCCTTTCCTTCCTGAGCATCTTCTCTAAATCGCTGGCATCTCTGTGGCTAATTCTAGTCACCTAGTTGCTGGCTCTGCACTGGATTCAAAGTAAACTTTATTGATGCCCGGAGTGCCATCAAAATATTCCACAACACTTATTGGATATTATGACGGCATATTTTAGGTAAATAATCCTATTGTCTAGGAGGTAGGAACAGTTGTCCCCTACACAATTAGGGATATTTGCTCAGAAACTGGCAAGATCGAAAGTCCCCCAGCTTGCTTTCACTAGGTACCAGGAGGGAACAGTCAAGGCAGTCAGAACTCCTTTGGTGGGGAGTCACCACCACCATTACCAGAAGCCACATCTCCCTTAGTAACCCCCCTTGTTCATTCACAGCCAAGGGCATGCTGCCGGGCTTTCACCCTAATACAGCTGAGAGATGAACCTTCAATTTCTTGAGATGGATGAGGTTATCTCCTAGCTGGTTGCCAGCATGTTCAGGATTACTGTGCACCAAGTCCCACTCCTGTGGCCCACTATCTGATAATGGAAGTTAGAGCTCTCTCTAGAACTAGATGTTTCGGCTTGGCTTGGATGCTTTGGGCTTCCAACCAGGCAGGTGATAGTTTCTTTTCAATTTATTTTTCTGAGGAGTGAACGGCAATTTTCAGGCAGCCCTTAGTCAGCTTCCCAGATGCCCCTTCCCAACACAACCTATAACAATTAGGACTCGATTGGAGGTTTATTGGTGGAGGCATAAGCACCATCTCATCTCTCCCATGGTTACTTGGCCCACCGTGGGCAGCAGCAATTTATGAGGCAGACCAAACATATAGAAGACAGGCTGACACCTGTTCTGGTTAGATGTTAGGGTCCCAATAAGTTCTCTCCTAGGGAGCTAGCTACAGGAACATGCAGGAAGTTTTCACTTGGGTCCTCTTGTTCCCAGAAGATGTGGGTCAAAACAGCTCTCAAGGGCATGTTTACTGAAGATGCTACCAGGGGAGGTGTCTTGCAGCTGTTGGACTTGCCTATTTCTGTGGCAGAATCAATGTAGCTGTGGGGTCCAGAGATTACCAGGTCATAAAAAAGCAAAAGTAAATAAAGAAAACATTGTTAGATTCCACTAAGGGCTGGAACAAGTGGCTAGGCAGTTAAAAGCACTTGCCACTCTTCCAGAGGACCTAAGTTGGTTCCCAGTGCCTATATGGCATCTTAAAATTAATTATCTATGATTCCACTTCTAGGGGATCTGATGCCCTCTTTGGGTACCCACAGGCACCACAGGCATAACACTCATACACATTTTAAAAAGAAAAAAACAATTGCTTATAAACTATTTTTTAAAGAATGGAGAAGGATTCAGTGATTAAGAGTGCATATTTCTCTGCCAGAGGAATTTCTTTGTTAGAGGCCAGCTAGAGTTACACAGTGAGACTTTGTCTCAGAAAAAGAAAAAACAAATTATGCAGGGCCTGGTGGTGCACAACTTTAATCCCAGCACCAAAGAGTCAAGCAAATCTCTGTGGGTTCAAAGCTAACCTGCTCTACAAAGTAAGTCCCAAGCCAGCCAAGTGATGTGATATGTCTTTCTGTAAACTGTGCATGTGCTTTATTGCTTGATAAAGAGGCTATTTTGTTCTATGGCAAGGCTTCTTGAAAGCAGGCAGGGAAATCGAAACGAAGATAAAGAAGGATGGAGTCAGACACTGCAGATGGCAGCCTAAGAGCAAGATGTAATGGGACACATGCAAAGCCATGCAGCCATGTACAGTACCTAGATTAATGTAAATGGGTTAAGTTATAAGAGCTAGTTGGTAATGAGCCTGAGCCATAGGCCAGACAGTTTGTAATTGATATAAACCTTTGTGTGATTATTTGGGACTAATCAACTGTGGGTGGGTCTGGCCTTGGGGCTAAGCAAAACCAAAACCTGTTTTTAATCCCAGCATTTGCAAAGAGACAGAGGAAGCAGATCTCTGAGTTCCAGGCCACCAGAGTCTACAAAGTAAATTCCAGGACAGTAAGGACTAAACAGAGAAATCCAGTCTTGAAAAACAAAACAACAAGACAAAAAAACAATAAACAACAATTCAAAACATAGGGCTGTTAATGCCCCCTGTAGTCCTGTGATTAGGAAGCATTCAAAGTCATCTGTCTTAAAAAGCCACAAACAAAACTCCAAACAACAAAATAACCCAAGAAAGTTTCTAGAAGGAAAAACCAACTTAAATTATTAGGAAATGATTTAAGGAGGGTTGGTATGGCTGGGAGGGTGGATGTGGCTCAGAAAGTGGGTGTGGCTCAGAAAGTAGGTGTGGCTCACAGGGTGGGTGTGGCTCAGGGGGTAGTTGTGGCTCAGTGGGTAGTCTTCAAAGACCACTGTGCCTTGAATTCCAACCCCAGCACTTGGGAGGTGGAGGCAGGGGATCAGGAGTTTGAGGTCACCTCTGGCTATATAGTGAGTTTAGGGCTAGTGAGGATGACAAGAAGCTCATGGGGGAGAAAGGGGAGAAGGGCCTTAACCTGGGTTAAGGGTATCAAGAAGGTATGATCAGGCATCAGATATTTTAACTTCAAAAGTTAGGCAGTTTTGTGATCTGAAAAGACAAGCTTTTCTTTTTTAAAAGGGTATCATGTTCTATCTAGAGGGACTGTCTAGAGAGGCGGCTTTTACAATGAGAAAACAAAACCTCCTCCCACTAGAAAAAGAATCACAAAATAATTAAAAATAAATTTTGTGTTGATGGCAGCTTACAAATTATACTTGCTCTGCACATGGAGGTTCACCCTGTGGCCGGCCACTTGCAAGAGAATTAGTTGAAAGATGGAGCTAGGAAGAGTCTTTGGTCACTGTTCATATTACACAAGAGGTAGAATACAAAGCAGAGGCTAGCCCAAGAGGCCTTTGTGAGCTAGCTAACTGACTTATTTACTAACTCACATTTCTTGGAATTAATTTACCCATTTTTCATTCCTTTTATTGTGTACCTGACATTTAAAAACAGTGGCGTTTGTGTATGGAATGGACATTTGGATGCCTGAGTGCCACAAAACCTGTTTTCTAGCATACACTTACAACAAAGATTGAGGACAAAGGTGTGTTACCCGCTAGATAGATTCATAGGCCCATGAACGCAGAGGAGGGCAAGAAATACCAGAGCTGACAACAGAGGACTCACATGTCTCCTCTAAGCTGGCATCTTTGTGAGAGTCCTAAGAAACTGCTGCTGGTCCGCTCAGCTGCCAGCAGCACTGTCGTCTTGCTGGCCTGGGAGAATGATGGCAGGCTGCTTTGAGACTGTGTGGGGAAATGGGAGTCAGAGAGAGGACTCTGCCATTACCTGAGCATCCACACTCCCACTGGCAGAGCCTTGAAGGAATCTGCAAGACCCACCAGTTTCACAGAAAAGGCCTAAGGACTTGTTCTGTAAGCATTAAGTCACAATATTGCTGGGTCAGTAATGGGGGCCCCTACCATCAGCACAATTAGCAGCTGATCTCTAAAAGTGGTGATTGCCAAAACACCAAAATGCACTCCTTAGTTAAATATCTTTATGATCTCACATTTGAAGCAATCATCTACGCAACTTTCCACCTGTGCTTCTGCACTGGACATGTTTTCGGAAGACCTCTTACCCCAAGGGAGCTCAGTGTAATGTTATGTGTTTGCAATCCCAGCACTTGGGAGGCAACAGCAGGAGATGAGCAGAAAGTTTGAGGGAAATCTAGGATACCTCGCAAATTCCAGCCCAGCCTAACCAACAGAAGACCTATGTCAACAACAGTCCACATATACCAAATAAGTAAATATAAAAAGACAATAGCTCAGTGATAGAGCCGGCAGAATGCTTGTCTAGTATCGAGCTTGCTGGAAGTGATCTTCTTGCTTCTACCCACAGCAAGAATAGAAGTTGTGAGAGCTGAGGCATGAAGACCTTGAGTTTGAGGCCAACCTGGGCTATGTAGTGGGATTGATCACATCTTTACAAAAATGAATAAATTATGTCTATAAATACATATGCAACCATGCTCAAATTTACCAAAAATTACCTCTCAGATTAAGAGACATTCAGATGTATTCCACTGTGCTAAGGAAATGATGTCTAAATGAAGGGAAGTGCCCCTGACAGACTATATCCCTATGGTCTATGGAGATTGGTTCCAGGATCTATCTTCCCAAACCATAATATATTCAAATCCCTTATTCAAAAGGCATAGCTTTCACACATGCCTTACAATACTATGCAAATAATTGCTCTACTGTATTGTTCAGGTAACAATGATAAGGGAACAATATCTTTTTTCTGAATATTTCTGTTCCGAAGTGTTGAGTGGATTCATGGATGAGAGATCTCTACATATGAAAGGCCAAGGGTCCATTTGCATATGTGAAAATTCTATGTCCATGGAAGTACACATCTCTGTTTATTTCTTGGCAGGCTTTGGGTATATACCTACTTACTGGTATTTCAGTGGAAGAGTTGGGTTTCTTGGGCACCAGGCAATGAGTGAACTGGATCCTTGGGTCTTTGGTGGTGACAGACAGACCTTTCTGCAAAATTTTCACCAAGAGGATCTAGAACTGAAACACAGCCTGTGGATGTTTCTAGTGGAGCCTCAGGTAGTAGATTTTCTCAGTCACTGTCCTCACCCAAAGGATGTGTTGGGTCCGGTCATAGATTTGCAACTCCACATACTTCAGGGGAAGGATCCTGCATGTAATGAGGACATATGTGTGTTGGTGTCTCCATCTGCTGCCTGGAGGGTACTGGCAGGGGAGAGCTCCTGTCTCAAGAGTGGAAACTGAATCCCTTCTGATTATTTTCAAGATCTTTGTTCCTTAGTAAAGACTTGCACTGTGGTGTATGCCTAAATTCCAACACTTGGAAACTGAAGGTCTGAACTACACAATTTTGTCAAAAAAAGGAAGGAAGGAATGAAGGAAGGAAAGAAGGAAGGAAGGAAGGAAGGAAGGAAAGAAGTAAGATAATCTGCCCACACAAATCACTACTGTTCGGGTGCTTAATATCTCAATTCTCATAAAAACTCTTTGATGAGGGAAAGATAAATATTATTAATTATGCATTTTAGATTTTGTAAATGCTTGGAGAAATTTGTTCAGTGAACAGGGGTGACTCACTAGATAGAAGCACTTGTGCAAGCTTGAAGACTGAGTTTGAATCTCCAGCACTCATATTAAAAAAAATTAAAAAAAGCTAGTTGTTGTCACATGGGCCTATAACCTCAGGTCTGGATGCTGAAACAAGGTGACCCTGGGAGCTCACTTCCAGTCAGCATAGCCAAGCCCGTGAGTTACAGCTCCAGTGAGAGAGCATCTCACAGGAATATGGCAGAATATGGTATGGCAGAGTGGGACAATCCAAACATCCTTGGGCCTTGCACGATGACACAAACACACAGATTTGCACATATCCAACATATCACACACACACACACACACACACACACACACACACACACACACACACACACGACCAAGCTGGGCAGAGTGGTCACTCTAGCATTTGGGAGGCTAAAGCAGGAGGACTGGGCATTTAAACCCACCCTCAGCTACCCAGTGTGAAGCAAGCATTAGCTAAAGGAGAACATGTCTCAAAAAAACAAACCCAAATTAAAAAGCTCAGGGTTTGGTCAAGTTGAAATCTTCCTAAATGGGAATTAGGAAAAACAAAGATTTCTTTGTGCATGCCAGACACACACTCTACTAACTGAACTATTGTTTTTCTTTTTCTTTTCTTTAAGATGTGCGTGTGTGTGTGTGTGTGTGTGTGTGTGTGTGTGTGTGTGTGTGTGTGTGTGTGAATGCTACATATATGTAGGTATCTTTGGAAGCTGGAAGTGTGTGTCAGAGTTACAGGTGGTTATAAACTGTCTGACAGATGTCCAGCAAGTCTCTTACTTACTAAGTCATCTCTCTCAATGCCACACCCCCAACACTTTTTTCAAGTTTTTAAGACAGGCTCACCATGCTGGGATTTGCAATATCTTTTTTACAATCTCAATATCTCATAGCCCTATTTGATTTTAATGTCTCCATCTTTGGGCTGGCTCCAAGGGTAAAGGTGATTGTTTTTAATGCTAATGTCATGAGATCACCCCCCAGAACCTACATAGTAGGAGAGAAGCAACTGACAAAAGTTAGAGAGAGAGAGAGAGAGAGAGAGAGAGAGAGAGAGAGAGAGAGAGAGAGAGAGAGAGAGAGAGAGAGAGAGAGAGAGAGAGAGAGAGAGAGAGAGAGAGAGTGAGAGAGAGAGAGAGAGAGAGAGAGAGAGAGAGAGAGAGAGGAAAAAAGAAAAAGCAGACATTTCATTAGCTCTTGTCTTTATAATGAAAATCTCCATCTTCTCTTTGAAATCCCCCACATCTACACTGACAAAATATAAGTGTTGCACGGATGAAGGAAAATCTAGGCCAGAACTCTGGGAAAGGCAGAGATAGAGAATAAACGTGCCACAGTCAGATCTCACCCAGCTGCCTTCCAGCTTCTTCAGCCTCACTCCTCGTGACTTCTTCTGCCTGCTCTGTCTTTCTATGCCTGCCTTAAATACTTTCTTTGTTTAGTTAAGGCATGGAACCACCACTTCCTGCCTGGGAGCCTGGAGTTCCCTCTGTAAACCAAGATAACCTCAAACTCAGATTGGATTAAGGGCGTAGGCCACCATTCTGGATATTCCCTGTGCTGGGATTAAAGGTGTAAATTACCACTGTCTGATCCTCCTAGACTGACTGTGGGTAGATCCCTCTGATGTCTCCACTGTTTTCATTATATTTGAAACATATCTCCACATACAAGGAAGCCAAGGTTGGCATTGTATAAATTCTAGAACAGCCTGGTCTATATGATGAGTTCCAGGAAAGCCAGGGTTACCTTGCTTTCAGGGAGACCTTGACTCAAAAAATAAAGACAAAAACAAAATGAAAGAAACAAATCTAAAAAACAAAAGCAAAGTGAAGGCAAGATCCTTGGACACTGAGCTGGAGACAACACCTGTGCTGTGTCCCTGCTCTGAAGCAAAAAGACACCAAGTAAACGTGCATAGTGGATGGATGAACTCTGCAGAGCTTATGGAGAGCATTGCCCTTTCTTCCCATCCAAAGCCCACCTGCACAGCATGCATACCTGTCAATCACCCCACAGCTTTGGCTCCTCCCTCCAGCCTTTACCTGCTGAGAGTGATGACAGGGGCACCAGGTGTGCTACAGGTGGAAAATGGACCACAAGGCCAGGTGACATTGGCCATCAGGAGGACATTAGAGAGTGGCAAGGAGGGCACTGAAGAGGTTACCCCGATGATCATGGTGGCAGATTTTTCATATGCATCCATCCAGTTTCCTTGCTTAGTGAGCTGGAATCTAAGCCCAGACATATAGGTCAGAAGAAGGAGCTAGCAGATGAAGGGGTGGGAGGGTGCAGATAACAGATGGAGCTGCTTCCCTTCCTGGGCTATTACCTGCCACTTTCCCGTTCCTTGGGCTCCCCAGATGTACTTTGTGGACAAAAACAACTCTGTGTAGCACTGTTTTGTGTAGAGAAACACATTTAACTTTGAAAAGATACCCTAGTGACTTGGGAATTGAGGCAGGAGAATCAGGTCATTCTTGGTTTCATATGGAGTTAGAAGGCAGCCTGGGTTGCTTGAGACACTGTCTCAAAACAACACACAAACAAGAAAAACCAGAAAGATGTTTAGTAAGAAGAAAAGCTGAGCAGCATTGGAAATTTTAGACTTCCTTTTTCTGTGTTGGGAGAAACCCCTACAGCTTTGTAATGGCCTGGAAGAGAAGGTCTACAGGAAGAATAGAACAGAGTGCAGGAAACCCAGGAAACCCAAGTGGAGAAAGGCTGGGGAGCCTTCTGCATCCCAAAGTACATGGGGACAGTGGCAAGGCAGTGGGTGCCCAGCACTGGGACATTGCCTCAGCTTACACCAGAAAAGTACACAAGCTTTGACCATTAGAGTCATAGGTAATATGTAGAGGTGCCATATTCCCAAGTCCAGCAACCTTCTTCCAGTGTTATAGACAGATCTGAGAGCCATATATCCCACATGGAAACTGAGGACATGGGGAAGCCCCAGGAGGAGTGAGATTGATTCCAACCAGCCAGATTAAGCAGTGCCTCAAGAAAAATGAGTTCTACCTGGGCAGTGGTGGCACAGGCTTTTAATCCCAGCATGAGGGATGTGGAGGCAGGTGGATCTCTGTGAGTTTTAGGCCAGCCTGATCTACAGAGTGAGATTCAGGACAGCCAGGGCTATGCAGAGAAACCCCATGGTGATTTATTGGGTACCAAATAAAGATTGCCTGAAGATCAGAGGGCAGAACCAGCCACAGAGTTAGTCATAGAGGTCAGGCAGTGGTGGCATACTGCCTTTAATCTTAGCACTCAAAAGACAGAGCCAGACCTCCATGAGTTCAAGGCCAGCCAGGACTATATGAGATTAATTCAGTCCAAAAGAGAAACAGCCGAGCAGTGGTGACACACACCTTCAATATTCGAACTTGGGATGTCATGCCTCTGCTTCCAGTACTTGGGAAGCACACACACTCATCCCAGCATTAGAAAGGTTGAGTCAAGAAGTGATATGGTTGGGCACATAAGTAGGCAGGAGTTTGCTCACTCAAATTTGGCTTGTCCTTGCCTTCACTTCCCTATTCTGTCTGAGGATTTGCTGAGACAGGATCTTCCTCTTTTGGCCTGAGGACTTAGCAAGATGAAAAATGGCTGTGGCTTGTTCCTCTCTCTCTCTCTCTCTCTGATCTTATAGCATTTGCCCCAATATCTGTCTCTGGATTTTTATAATGTCAACTAGGATTTGTGCACCAAAACCCCATCTTGAAGAGAATATATATATATATGTATATATATATATATATATATATATATATATATATATATAATTTTATGGAGAGAAAAGGAAGTGATATTTCTTAGAGTACAGTCTATGAAATAGAATCTAGACTTCACACCCAGAGGACAGTACCCCTGAGAGTAAGTGCCCAATACATGTTGGGAACTAGTCCCAGTTTGGCCATGGGGTGGCAGTGATGTAGAGAACAGGGGAGAGATGAAGATGTCAACCAACTGAAGAGTGGGTCAGTTTAAGAAATGATGAGGGTCTCTCACCTCATGTTAAGCCCATTCGGAGAATCTCAACAGCATCAATATTAGAGCATGTAGAGTAAAACAAGAGGAGAAATCCACTGCCAAGATATCACTCACAAAGGATGACTAGAAATTGAAAAACTCTGGATCCCACATTACTACTCCTTCAACCGGGCTTCATACTAATTGCCCAGGAACATAGGTGCCTACCCAGGGCAGCACAAGATAATGGAGTATCAGGAACTGGGAACATAGTTCCCAAACTTGGAACATGGTGGGAAGTAGCTCTTTGCTGTGAGAGTCTCACATTTAATTCACAAACCTACCTGGGAAGGTTCCCATGTCTCCCCTACAGCTTCCCACATCTTTTCCATACCATTTTGGTGGGTTCCTGATATCAGATCCTTTATTCTGTAGTCTCTCCACCTTAACTTGAGTCCTTTCAAGTCCCTCTTCCCACTCATTTTCTTACCAAAACCTCAGCAATTCCCACAAAGAGTGGCTGAGGAACCCCTGCTATCTGGCACAGGCAGCACTTTTTCAAGCACCAAAGTCCAGAAAAGAATGCCCTGGGTACCTGTAACCATGCATTGCTGATCCAAATGGTCTTAACATAGAGCTGTCTTAGACACTGATAACAGTTGAGTGGAGAACCTTGCACACAATGAAGCTCCTTTCAGGGCTAAAGAAAACAGCTCAGCCACTAACAGAATTTATTGCTCTTACAGAGGACCTGGAGCTCAGTTTTCAGCATCTCAGTCAGGCAGTTTACAATCACCTGTCACTCCAGCTCCAGGGGATCTGATGTCCTCTTATGACCACCCCCTCACCACCGCCACCACCGCCTGAACCAGGGCACTGTACTCATGTGTACAGATTCATACAATTAAATATTAAATAAATAAACCTTTCCAAAAGAAACTTTTTACAAGATGTACAGCACCGTTAATCCTAGTTCTCAGTAGGCAGAGGCTGGAGGATCTCTATCTATGAGTTTGAAGCCAGCCTGGTGTTCACAGCTCTAGGCCAGTCAAGGCTACAAGACCTTGTCTCAAAAGAACAATAAAAACATCCCAAAACAGATGAACAACCTCCTTTCTTGTACTAGAACTATATTTAACTCTGTATTTAGCCTGTAGGGAGTTCCCTGACACCTACAGGGACAAAGGGAAGTGACATGGGGACCTAGACCCTCTGGTTGACCCTGGCTTCAGAGCCTACCCCACCTTCAGGACTGGTCTTGTTCATCTTCTAACTGACCCGAGGAAACAGGCTGTGGAAAGCAGAAGGTTCTAGTCCATGAGATTCGGGAGGTACCTGGATAAAGGTGCTTTCAAACACCACTGAGTCAGAGAACAAGTTGAATTCTGGAGAATGAATTAGTTGACAGAGAGGACCATCTTCTACTCCAAGCTCCACCCCAGGGCAATTTTCCTGACCACAGGAGGTAGGCCCCTAATTTTACTCATTTGTTCTTAAAAACGACAAGCTGGGGAACATCTCTGGGGCTCCACACAGACCCAGCCCAACTCCAAGGTGTTGGTGGGACCACTGCTTCCCACCTCCCCAGCCCCAGTTCCCTGCTCACTTATGTTTTCCATGTGCACCAGAGCTGGGAGGGCCTGTCAGCTCACAATGGCAGGAATGACATCAAGGAATGTGATGGCTGACAACAGCAAAGGGGGAGAGGGCCAGAAAGCATGTATATGACTGTGTGTTGACTGCAAACCAGCAGAAAAATCCTGACTCTGAACAGTTACCCTTACCTCAAGCAGGGGGAGAATGACCTTCCTAAGATTTGTCAAGACAGTGAGCTGGCCAAGTCCCCAATAAAAGTCTCTGGGAAAATCGCATGCTTTGATCTTCTCCTATCACTGGAAGCCACACACAAGTCTTTGTACATTCAAACTATCTAAAGTCAGGCTTTGGGCATCTACATGATGGCTCAGTAGGGTAAAGGGCTTGCTGCCTGGCCTGAGGATCAGCATTTGATCCCAGACATGATAGAAGGGAAGCTGTCCTCTGACTTCTACATGCAAAGTGTCATGCAGGTGCTCAAACACACACATACTCATAGACACACACACATACACAAACACACACACACATACACACACAGAGGCACACATACACAAATACTCATAGACGCACCCACATACATACACAAACAGACACACATACATACACACACAGAGAGACACACAGGTGCACACAAACACATATGCACATATACTCAGACACTAAAATGTGATTTAAAAATAAAAGTAAGGCGCTGAACTGTGCAGGAGAATGGAATGGTGGAAGAATGGAAGAATTTTCTCTACCCCATCTTATGGGAAAAATGAGATTTTAAAAATTGATATTAATAACCAGGATGTCGTTTATTTATAATTAATGAACAAAGGAAGAAGCAATTTGGTGGTATGTCTTGAAGGCAGCTCGAAATGGGCCACGAAAAAGCTGTGGGGGATATGTGCCTCTTTAGTGTCAGGTATTTGGGAGGCTGTGGCTGGAAGAATGTTGAACCCAGGATCATGATGCCAGCTTTGACCTCATGTAGAAAAGCTTAATGAAAAACTACAGACCATGTTGTCAATCTGTCGGGCCATATTCTTTCTTTTTTTCCAACCATGCTGCTGAAGGGAACCGTAGAAAAACTATTTTTGGAGAAGGCATCAAAGTATTTCAAAATAAACACTTTTCATCATATTATTCAGACAGGGTCTCACTATTGAGTTACTTGTACTCAGAACTAATTGAGCAGAATTAGGTCTATGGCCGCATTCAACCATAAGGGGTCAGCACTGAGCTTCTAGCCAGGCATGGCAGCATTCACCTGCAGTTCCAGTGCAAGAGGCTGAGGGAAGATTGCTGTGAGTTTGAGTCCATTCTGGACCACACAGTAAGATGCTGTCTCAAAATAACAAACAAACAAACAAAGGAATACAAGAATATTTAGAGAATACAATGACTACCATTAGGAGCTTCTCTGGTAGATAATTACTCAATTCACATCTCTCTTGCAGATAGCACACCCTTAATACATCTTCCCTTAAGGGCGGGGGGATAAAATTCCATTTGCCTACAACATCAAGTTCAAATTTAACAAGCTATGGGTGAGTCACAAGTTACTCTATGTGCCATGCTTACATACATCTAACACAGTACCAGGAGGAGTCCAGGGTAAGAGCCTTCTTGCAGAGGAGGAATGGGGTTGGGGCATAGCAGCCTGAAGACTGTAGAGTACCAAGGAGAGAGGTATGCACTGTTTAGACAATTGTTTCCTTTTGGAAATTCAGGCATTGCTGTAATGTAATCTAACATGCCCTTGACTGATACAAAAATTGGAATAGAAGACTAAAGCAGGAAGATTGCCAAGAGTTCTAAGTCAGTGCAGACTGTATAATAAAACTCTGTGTAAAAATTGGTAAGCATACAAGCAAAGCCTACAAACACTGAGATGTATGACATTAGCTCACAGGGAGGGCAGGCAAGCATCACCATGCTTGGTTTCTGGTTATAATTTTTACTTGCACATTTATTTATTTACGGGGTGGGAATGTTTGTGAATGTCAAAGAACAGTTTACAGGAGATGGGTCTCACCTTCCATCATGTGGGTCCTGAGATTCAGGTTCAGGTCGTTAGGCTAGGCAGCAAGAGCTGTTACCCATTGAGCCCTCTTGCCAGATCTCCAATCACATTTTTTTTCATTTACATTTATTTTGTGTGTGTGGTGGGGGTGCCAGCATGCCACAGTGTATGTGTAGATTTCAGAAGACAACTAACTTGTGAGAATCAGTTCTCTCCCTCTACTCTGTAGGTTTCAGAAATCAAACTCAGACCATCTGACAAGTGCCTTTATCTGCTAAGACATCCCACCAGCCCTCTACACTGACAGAACCATACTAATGAAATCAACTCTGTGACCTCATCAATGTCAAGACTAGTTTACCATGTGCACAGAGCAGATGCTACAATATATCTCAAACCTCAACAACTGAATCACAAGTTTGAGGCCAGCCTGGGGTGCACAGCCAGACTCAAGCCAAGCTGAACTCTCAGGTGCAGGGAATGGAGTGGTGGAATGTGGGTGAAAATCATCTTTGCCTGTCACAATTGCAGACACTAATCCCAGCACTTGAAGCAGATGGGGCTCTATGAATGAGCCAATCTGGGACACCAGTCAACCTACAAAGATGACGCCAGACAGGACTATGTAGTGAGACTGTTCCAAAACAAAATCAAACGTCCACTGTTGAATTAAGGTGAAACTGCTTGGATCTGGATGAGGGCAGAGACAAAGAGGCTAGGGTGGGTGGAAGGATCCTAAATTCAAGGCCAGTCTGGGTCACTCTTTAGGCTCTCACAATGCATACTGTACACTGAAGTATGCAGACCTTTAGTAGCCACATGAGTGAATAAAACACTGAAGACATACCCAGGGCCTTCAGGAAATGCTCTTCTTTAGACTCAAAAAAGGGCAGGGAGAGGGCACTTTTCCTAAAGATGCATCAATCCTAAGAAGACCAAGTGGTCCTGATGGGGGAGGGGAGATTAATGCAACAACTCTGCCTTGGAGAAGTCTCTTACACAAAATGGCATACTATCTACAAATGTCCCAAGCATATCCTAAAATATACATACATACCTCTGAATTACTTATAGTACCTAATATAATATATAATATACAATATAAATACTATAGTTATTCCTTTTTCTTGTTTAAGGGGAAATGAAAAATGTCTTATCATGGACAAAAATAGTTCATCATGGACATAATTTAAAGAAAAAAACTATTTGAGGGGCTAGAGAGATGACTCAGCAATTAAGGGCACAGCACCTAGGTTCAAATCCAGCACTCACATGCAACAACACTGTAACTCCAATATCTGACACTTACAAAGACAAAACACTAATGTATATAAAATAAATAAATATAAATAAGAATCCAGAGCTGATTCCATTTCAATGGTATAGTGCTTACCTAGAATGCTCAAAGCCCCAATCTTGAGCAGTAATGATCAAAAGCTCAACCTACAACTGGCTTAATTCATGGATGCAACAGCTATGCAGGGCCAAGTGGGATAGTCTTGTCTCTGCTCACATAATGGATACAGGACAAAACTTAAAGGCCCTGTCCCAAAGGTTAAGTTAAATGATTTTTTGTTTGTTTGTTTGAGCTCAGCCTTGCTGTGTAGCCTTGGCTTGCTTTGGAACTTTTGGCATTCCCGTGCCTCAGCTTCCTAAGTGCTGGATCATAGTCATATATTTCCATGTTCAGCTCCTAAATACTTTTTAACACTTTCCTTCTCCTACATTTGAAAATACTAAGTTTATGTATAAGCCTATAAGTTTAACTCTAGCATTTAGAAGGTGAAGGCATGTGTTGTTGAATTCTAGTTGTAATAAAGAAAACTCAGAGCCAAATATCGGGGGCAGGGAGAGGAAAGCTGAAATATCAGAGAGAAGAAACACCACAGCTGTCTTCCTACACCTGCCTTAAATATCTTCTTCACCCAGTGTTTCACTTTCAGGTTAAGATTAAGGTCGTGGGCTAGTACTATTTGCTAGTTAGCCTTGAACTCAGAAACACAGAAATATCTGTCTCTGGAGTTATGGGATTAAAGGCCTGGCACCACTATGCCTGCCCGGGAGCCTGGAACTCCTGGAAATCAAGCTGGCCTCAAACTCACAGCTGCTGGGATTAAAGGCATAGGTCACCACTCCCGGATATTCCCTGTTCTGTGATTAAGCATGTGAGTCACCACTCTCTGATCCTTCTGGATTGACTGTAAGTGGATCTCTTCTCTGATATTCCAGACTGATTTTTTTTTAAAAAAAATATATAACATATCACCACACAGGCGGATCATGAAGTCAAGACTAGCCTTAGCTACATGGCACTATCTCAAAAATAAAAAGGGCGAGGAGTGGTGACACATTCCTTTAATTCCAGCACCAGGGAGGCAGTAGAAGACATCTCTGAGGGCAACCTAGTCTACATAGTGAACTCCAGGATAGCCAGTGCTGCATAGTGAGACCCTGACTCATAAATAATAAGTAAATAAGGTTTACTCGAAGATCTAGGATTCAAACTTTTCCTTACTAATTTCAAGGGCAGACATTTCAACATGACACAAAGTGGAAATATAGTCATATTTATTGCATTAGAAAAATTAATTTAAGCCAAACAGTGGCTGGATCTCCCACACCCTGATCAGGTCTGATAATCCCACAGCCTCATTTAAAACAGTATTTACAAACACATGTGCACTACATTGGAGGAAGAATTTAACGTACCACTGAAAGCTGGACACTAGAATTCCAACCTCTCTCTCCAAATAGCCAACCCATAATGCCTTAATTGCTGCTCAAACAACTCTCACAGAAGTGACTCAGTATCAGACAGTAAGAAGACACTTATGTCCAAAGGAGTCCTTTACCCCCGAGGACTATAAGAACCCTTATCTCCCAACAGCTGGTACACTTCCCTCATAGAGCCAAACTGCAGAGGATAGACAGCAAAGCATATGACAAATGTTGAGAGAGTGAGATTCCATCCATCCCACAGCCAGACAACCCACTCACACCTCT
Organism: Phyllotis vaccarum; assembly: GCA_033318265.1. Lineage (NCBI taxonomy): Eukaryota > Metazoa > Chordata > Mammalia > Rodentia > Cricetidae > Phyllotis > Phyllotis vaccarum. Next base: position 21,682,604 of record JARWLC010000020.1, on the reverse strand, counting down.
ACATTAAATAGGCCTTTTTCCAGGGTAAAGAACATCCAAAAAAAAAAAAAGAGGCCCTTCCAGGCCTGTAACAGTTCTTTGGAGACACTGATGCTGCCTCTTCAGAAATGGAACACTTGGTTGGATTGCTGAAATTAGTTTGCTGAACTATGGCTGATGCCTGGATGGAGGTTTTATTGTATTACTCTAGATGATGGTCTAGAAGACCTTTGGGAGGCTCTGTATTGGCTAGTTGACCTCTGGTGATCCAGGGGCTTCCAGGCAATGGGCTCTCCAACAAGCCCCCTAGTGATCCCATCAGTCTCACAAAGATGGACAGCAGGGTCAGTACAACCCCCAGTAGATAGAGATTCAGCATATACATCACGGCTGCAATGCCCAGCTCTTTTTAAGGGAAGTAGAACGGCCTTCTGCTTTTAGATCCTGTGAAGAATAAGGAAAGGAAGTCTATAGTCTCTGGGAATGTGTATGAATCCTTTAACTCTTGTTTTCCACGAAGCATATTTGCTCATAGCACCATCTCCAAATATATCTACACTGTGAACACCACGGCTGAAGACCACATCACATGTTGGGATAATTTCAAGACCACTGTTTAGAACTGTTTATCTTTACTTCTTCTCCTCTCTCCACAGTCCTGTTAGGGAACACAGGCTAGCTTCATACTTGTCTGTGCCTCTCAAGTGCTGGGATTACAGATACATTTCACAAATCCAGCTACTTCTTTTGAAGACCATTCCTGCCAAGAACAATGTACAAATGCTATGTTACAGTGCCAGTACTTACCTCTACAAAAGGGGAAGATGGAAACACAAAATAATCATGTTGCATGAATAAAGGAATCTTAGGGCCAGATCTCTGGGAAAGTCAGAGATATTAGAGAAGAAACCACACATATCTCACCCAGCTGTCTTCCAGCTTCCTCAGCCTCACTTCTGTCTGTTCTGTCTTTCTATACCTGCCTTAAATACTTTCTTGAGCTCAGTAAAGTTGTGGCCCCACCACTGCCTGCCTGGGGGCCTGGAACTCCTTCTATAAACTTAAATGACCTCCAACTCAGATTGGATTAAGGGAGTAGGTAATCAAGATATTTCTTGTACTGGGATTAAAGATTAGTCACCACTGTCTGATCTTCCTAGACTGAATGTGGGTAGATTGCTCTGATATCTCCGAATGTTATTATTATATTATGAAATATCCCCACACACCATGCTGGAGAGATGGGGGTGGTGGGGCTCTGCTGATCTTGCAGAGGACTGGAGTTCAATTCCCAGTACCCACATGGCAGCTCAAAATTATCTGTAACTCCAGTCCCAGGGAATCTGACATCATCTCCACCCTTTACCAGGCACCACATAACAATGATGCACAGCAAAGGTGCAGACTAAACATGGAAGCAAAGTGTATACATTACACACAGACACACAAGAAAATGATAAGTGTGGCTGGTGGTGCATGCCTGGGGCTACAGAGTGAGGTAAAACCCACTACTTAGTAAGCTACTCACAGTGAGCTACATAGTGAAACCCTGACTCAAAAAATGTAAAAGGGGAGCTGAGTCAGGAAGTGGTGGCCATGACTTTAATCCCAGCACTCAGGAGCCAGAGGCAGGTGGATCTCTAAGGCAGTTCTAAGACTTCCAGGGCTACACAAAGAAACCCTGTCTTGGGGTTTGGAAAAAGAGGCTGAAAATATAACTCGATGGTATAGAGAGCTTGTCTAGCATGCTGCAGCTCCACAGGAATGAAAAGAACATGCCCTAGATAAGACAACCTGTATATTAGTCCCTACTGTATCACACATTTGATTATACACTTCTTGAAAGTCAATATAAATATAAATATTGGTGGCAAGGCCTGTAATCCCAGCTATGAAGGAGGCTGAGGCTGAAGGAATGCATGTTTAAGGTCAGCCCACCTATAGAGAGAAGAAACAGCTACTTTGGGGTACTTAGTGAAGCCTTGTCTAAAACTAAAATGTAACCATTAATTAGGCTGGACAGTTGTATTGCACATCTTTTATACCAGCGCTTGAGAAGTAGAGGCAGTCAGATCTCATTGAATTCAAGGCCACTTGAACTTGCTCTATAAAATGAGTTCCAAGAGAACCAGTGACATTAAAGAGAAACCCTGTCTCAAAAGACAACAAAAAATTAAGCACAGGGCTGGTGATACAGCCCAGTGGTATTGTTATCAGCCAAAACAAAGAAGACCCCAGACCCAGATTTCTTGCAAGGTTAAAAAAAAATTTTTACATTCGAGAATGGGCTTAAGGCAAGAAGATAGCCAAGAGCCCTGAATGTTCGCAGGGTAGAATATTTATATAGCACTTTAGGTAGGGGAGGGGGATACAGCACTCTGGTAAAAGGAGGCGGAGTTCTCATGGTTACTCAGGGTGGTCTTGTGCACAGATCAAACTGACTGGGCAGTGTGTCCCAGAAATGTAAGAAGCAAGCTTTGTTTAGGCTGCACATCTTGCATGTGTCTGGGAAATTCTGTAAATAAAACATTTTCCAAGGATCTGAGTCCTTGAGCAAGCAGTTACTGTGACTCTGCCAAACTCAGTTAGCTTCAGGGCCCTCAGGGAGGGGCGAGGGAGGGTTTTGGCTTGGTGGGCAAACAGTTATCATGACACTAGAGAGTTAAGGGGGAAAGAGTCAAACAGGATTTTTTTTATCATTCTTTCATTTCCCCCTTTTCCTTCTGCATATCTCTAATCTTAGAGATCTGAATCTCTTAGTATCTGTTTATAGTGCTGTCTCATTATCATGAGCCTTACTACTCCTATTTGCCCCTGGAGGTAGATGGTGAGTCTGTTGAAAGTGATTTTTTTTAAATTCCTCTATAGACTGTTCTATAGCCTTGAGTAATTGCTGATTCTAGTAACGCCATCTGCTTAGGTCTTTCTACCAGGGCCACTGTGCTTACTCTTGCTAATACTCTGGTTCTCAGTAATGCTGCTAACGTCAGGCTGACAGGTTTTCCTATACATCTGTCCCATCTTTTAGACAGCATCTTTAAGTCCTCATCTCTGTGATAAGTCAGATGGGGAAAAATTCTGACCATTACATAAAAATCTCGAGAATTATTAAAAACCTATGTGGAGACATAGGGAGTTATTCTTGGGTTGCATGCCCATCTTTTTGACTGCCTTTGGCACTGTCAGGAGGATCTGGTAAGTTTCATTCCAGTGAGGTTCAAGGGTCTGGTGTTGGTGCCTCTGGATATAGATGAAGTCCCCCACTTGGTAGTGGTCGTGTCCCACATGGAGTCTTAATTCTCTCAGGCTGGTATAGAACAGACAACTGTTTTCACAAGATATGCTGCACTTTTGCCAATGCCTGTAAATCTAACAAACAAGGGGGGGGTTTGGTACAATCAGATTAATGCTAGCTAAGTCCTGTATAGGAGGAGGAGTCTTACAAAGAATTTGAAAAGGAGTAAGGCCAGTGTGAACAAGAGGTCATAAGGGAGGAGCATCACTTTATCTCTATTGCCAGTCTCCATGGTTAATTTGGTTAGGGTCTCTTTAATGGTTCCATTCATTTTTTCTATCTCTCCTGAGCTTCAGGGTTTGTAAGCATAATGAAGTTTCCAATCAATCCCCAAAACTTTGACTACCCTCTGACTTACCTGGCCTACAAATGCCGGCCCATATTTGGCTAGTTTTACCTCAGTGAAGTTGACTTCTCAAAAGTGACTGGGCCTGTTTCCTTGGAGCCAGATCCACTCGTTATGTTACCTTGGATGGGCAACTGGCAAGCTTCACTTGTGCTGACTACAGCTTTTATCAGGATCTTCTTCTCCTGAGTAGTCAAGTCTTGGTTGTCTTTTAGCAGTTGCATTAGTTTGTCAGTCCCCAAGTGGGTGAGTTGGTGCACCATCTGGAGGTAAGCTCACACCTCTCTTTCAGGTGTGGGTGAGGGTGAGGGAGATGGTGCTGGCTGGAACTCGTCTGGAAGAGTGTAGTCCAGGGAGGTTACTTCAGGTCGGCATATCTGGGCCTTCTTGGCAGAGGACAAATATAGCCAAGTCAGCCAGTAACTTTACAGTCCCCTTTTGGTACTGCTCCTTGGAGGTGGCTGCATGCAACAGGTCTCCAACATACAATAATTGAGTAACCTCAGGCATAGAGGCCCAGAAGCTCCCCAAGTCCTGATTCAAGGCCTCATCAAAAATAGTAGGAGAGTTCTTAAATCCCTGGGGCAGCCATGTCTAGGTAAGCTGTCCTGAAAACCCACTCTCAGGGTCAGTCCACTCAAAGGCAAACAGTTCCTGACTAGATTCATAGAGGCGTAAGCATAGTCAAAGACAAATTTTCATTTAAAATGTGACTCCACCCAATGGAGGTGCTTTCTGTTTGTACCAATAACACTATGTCTGGCATGGTTACTTCTTCTCTCAGCTGGGCTGGAGTCAGGTCAAAGTCCTGTGCCCTGGCCCTGCTGCCTTTCTCACCAGTCTTAGGGAAGATGTCCTAGGCTTCCTCACAGTGGACAACTGAGGCCCTTCAGTCCTGCCTGGCTGGAGAGATGGTATTAGGTTAGGCATTTGTACAGCATACCTCTCAATGCCACAGTGGCTTTTGTTTTTGTTTTTGTTGTTTCTGAGAACTGGCTGAGAAAACCATGGCTTTTGAACACACATAGTTGCTCCTCAGTCAGAACCAAGGCACAGACAGGCAACATGGGCCATCCAGTTGGAGTTTCCATGGCTGGGCATCAGCTTGGGATGCTGACCTCTGCAGTCAACTGCCTCTCATTTCCTGTCTTGGACTGGCCTATAATCTCCCATTATTGGTTTCTTGACAGGCAGCAGGGGGTTGTTTCATTCTGATTGACAGGGTCTCAGAATCCCCTGTTCTAACAGTCTCTGAATGTGGGGTTTGATCTCCTCTATGGCTTCTTTGCTTATATAATACTGCCATACCCATATGGAGGTGGCTGAGGGCTGAGGGCACATTACCACAGGAGGCCTTTGCACTGCCAGCTCTGGTCTGGCTGTTTCTGCCCATGCTTCAGATTAGATAAATGAGTAGGATGGCCGTCATGGCCAGGAACCACTTTCTTGGCCTCTAACAGGATCCTGTCTCTTTTTTCATTGATAAGTGGCTGCTGAGTGAGGAGGAGCTCTCTTCCTGGTTCCTGGCTGTTGGCTTCTGGACAGAGAGAATCAGAATCCATCATCCTTCCATCGCTCGTCCATTGATCATCTATTGCTTGGATACACCAGTCCTTGTTCAGGTGCCACTATAAGCTGTTTCTGATATCGTGAGTGTTAATTTATATTCTAATAAATATTAATTTTGGACTGGTGCCTTGAAAGTAAAACTCCGTCTACATCTGGCACCAAATGTCCTCAGCCCTGTGCCCTAAACTGGAAGAGTGCAGGGGACATACAGACTGTTCACTTGGGCTTAAAGCTCCTTCTTGCTAGCCGGGCGTGTTTTCCAGCCAGCTGGTCCAGTGTGTAGGCGAGGGTTTTCAGCTCAGTGCCCAGGCCTGGGTTTTTAGCTCAGTGCCCAAGTGCGGGTTTTTGGCTCAGTGCGCAAGTGCAAAATTTCAGCTCAGTGCACAAACACAATATATCAGCTCAATGAGCAAACATGAGATTTTGGTTCAGTGCGCAAACACAAGTTTTTGGCTCAGTGCACAAACGAGAGTTTTCAGCTCAGCACGCAGGGTTTTCAAGTGGCTCTGCTTTCAGCCCACTGCAGTGCTCGGTTTTCAACCCACTGTAGCACTTGGTTTTCAGCCCAATGCAGCAATCAGTTTTCAGCCTGCAGCTTGCTGTTGCTGAGATTCTCTGCATCTACCATACAGTGGGCACGTAATTGAATACTACTGTGACACTTGTGGACTAAATGGTGTAATTACATCTGAATTGATGCAATGGCTGACTATTATTCTTTTGAAGAGTTTATGTCATATTTTGCCATGGTGGTTGATAAATTTTTAAATGAATATCTCGAAAGATTCAATACCCCAGTACTACTATTTTTTGGCTTATTTCTCTATTTTATATTTCAAAATAAGAGGATGATGACAGAGTTGTCAAATGGAAACCAACAATTGTCCAGATTATGTATTATGGAACTATCGAACTCTACATTGGCTGATGAGTTTAAACAGGTGCAAAATGTAAATCGACAGTTGTTGTCCAAGTTATATGACGTGGAACTGTCAAACACTAAAATGGCAAAAAGGATGGATACTCTGGAAATTGGTTACAACAACCTTTCAGATAAGGCTTCCTCTGTAGATAAGGATAACACTGTACAAGAGAAATATAGGCTCTATGTAAATGATGAAAACAAAAACATACTGCTTAGCTTTGGGAGCCTGCACTCCAGTGTAGTGGGATTCAGGTGTCAGCCAATAAGGTCCGAAGATGCTTATCCAGGGTCCTGGGCTCCTGGAGGGGGTGTGGCCAATCTGGAGGGTGTGTGGCCAACCCCATTGATAAGTGGCTTCTGGAACATGAGGAGGTCTCTTCCTGGTTCCTGGATGCTGGCTGTTGGAGAGACAGGATCAGAATCCATCGTACTTCTATCGTGTGTCCATCGCATGGATATGCCAGTCCTTGTTCAGGTGCCACTATAAGCTGTTATTAAGATCATGAGTGTTGATTTGTATTCTAATAAATATTAATTTTGGACTTAATTTTGGACTGGTGCCTTGTAAGTAAAACCCCGCCTACATCTGGCACCCAACATCCTTGGCCTTGTGCCCTCTTGTGGGTGTATGGTTCCATTTGTGTTTTGAAAACTGTAAGAGGGTAGGGGACATACAGACTGTTCACTTGGGCTTAAAGCTCCCTCTCACTAGCTTAAAGCTCTCAGGCATGCGGTTTCCAGCAGTTCAGTGCAGAAACATGAGTTTTCAGCTCAGTGCGAAAGCACAAGTTTTCCGCTCAGTGCACAATTACAAGTTTTCAGCTCACTGCACAGGGGCCATTTTCAATTCGCCGGCCTGCAACAGCACCTTGCTTGGCTTTCAGCCCACTGTAGTGTTCAGTTTACAGCCTGCAGACCCAGAGCAAACAGCACGCACCCACCTGGCCTGCCAGCACAGTGCTCAGGAAGAGTGGTCCACCATCCACTTGGCCTGCCACTGCCTGACTGTATGGTGGCTCCGTCCATCAAGCTCTAGTAGCCAAGTTTAAAGTGTGCGCACACCCCTCCCTGCCAGCCAGCCAACGTGGTCACTGATTGTGACCCAGGCAATTGTAAATTACTCGCACAAGTGAACAAAGGAAACAAAAACCTTCTATTTTGTGATTAACATCTTGTCTTAATTTGTGAGAATTTGTTTTTTCCAAGGATTGTACTTTGCCTGCTGGGGCCCATCAAAACCCCATAGGGTCTGTAGGTAGCTTCCTGCTGCTGAGAGTCTCTGCATCTGACATAGAGTGGGAGGGGCATTGAACGCTACTGTGACAATTAGACCTGAATTATGCAATGACTGACAATTATTCTTCTAAAGACTTTAGGCTGTATTATGCCATGGTTTTTGATAAATTTTTAAATGAATATCTTGAAGGATTCAATACCCCAGTCCCACTATGTTTTGGCTTATTTCTATATTTTATCTTTCAAAATAAGAGGATGATGACAGAGATGTCAAATGGAAACCAACAATTACTATCCAGATTATGTAGTATGGAACTATTGAATGCTATGGTGGCAGATGAGGTTAAACAAGTACAACATGTAAAGCAACAGTTACTGTCCAAGGTATATGATGTGGAACTGTCAAACACTAAGATAGAGAAAAGGATGGATACTCTGGAAATTGGTTACAACAAGCTTTCAGATAAGGCTTCCTCTTTAGATATAGATTACACTGTACAAGAAAAATATAGGCTCTATGTAAATGATGAAAACAAGAAACTTGTTGACTACATTAATGACGAGAACAAGAAAATCATTAATTATGTTAATGATAGGGATAAAAAAATGCTGGCTCACAGAATTCTTTGTAAGGACTACTTCATCTGGACACTGAAGCTCTAGAAAAATCAATAGTATCTAAACTTCAAGAATGGAATCAGGTAGTATCCAAAATCCAGGAATTGGAAACAGCAATATCCAAAATTCAAGAATGGGAGGACCACATTGCAATACTACTGGAAAAGGGTAGTTTTTGCATCTAATGCTCAGAACAGTTCAGGTCAACACCCAATGGGATATTATGGTACTGGAGATACTCTACCTAAGGTGGTAAACACAACAGGGCTACCCCCTTCCACACCACTATTGTTCCCAGCTACTATACAGTCAAAGATAGCACCTGGGGGATCCTCAGAATATGTAGAGTATAGCTATGAGCCAGTACATATGAGAGACATCAGGATTTTAAAGAGCCAGTATCAATGCATGGTATACACTCTACCTATTTAAAGTAGCTTCTAAATTCATGGTCAGCAAAAAACTAGATTCTACCAACTGATTGGTTGCAGCTAAAGGCTGCTGTCTTGGACCAAAGTCAGAATTTACAGTGGAGAGTCTGCTTTAGAGAGGAGGCCAAGACCTTGGAACAACAAGGAAAAATTAGAGGTTTCTTTGCTTCTCAGGACCAAATCCTTGGTGAAGGCATGTTTGCTGATGTGAGGGCTCAATCTACATATGAAGAGTATACTTTATTGCAATGCCACACTGCTGCATGAAATGCTTGGGAAAAGATTTAGGACCCAAATCAAAAAATCAAGCATTATACTAAGGTCAAACAAGGCTTAAAAGAGCCTTTCTACAGAGGCTTACCATGACTGTTCATAGAGCAATATCAGATCCAGAAGTTAGAAAGCAATTAATACTTTCTCTGGCCTTTGATCATGCTAATGTGGAATGTAGAGGTATTCTTATGCTGTTAAAGATCCTACTCAGTGAACTATGGTCCAGTGAGGAAGATGTCAGTGGGCTATGTGTTCTGAGAAGAAAAACTCCTTCAAGCTCAATCTTAATTAGTCTTGACAATAAAAATTCAGAATTAGATGTCAACCCTCAAAGCTAAAATTTCAGAGAAGCAAAGGAGCAGCCAAAAGGAGACTTTAAAAAAATCATAGAGTCAAATGGAATTACAATATCCTGTCTCCACCTGCCCTATATTCCTGTGCATAGCTCCCTAGTGCTAGGACCAAAGGGGGGAACTTCCCAAGGCTTTGCTGAAAGCATCAGTCCTAAGTGCTGGTATTAAATGTGTGAGCTTCTACTACCAGGCTTGAATTCCTGAACTTCCTGCTTCCTCTTCAGATATACTGGTTTTAATTTGTGTCACCACTGCCTGTCCTCTATTTTTATCTAGTTGTTTGCTCTTCATTCTGATCTCCTGGCATCCTTTATTTCTCAGAATACCAACACAAAATCAGATATTTTCCCCTTTTCATCTAAATAAATATTGAAGGTTTTAAACGAAATAGAAAAATTGTATGCAGTAAATATAAATACCATATAAACATATACACAGGTAATAGTTCATTAAAATTCCTGGTCCAATTGCCTTTGACAAATTCACAGAAAGGTCTCCAATATCTATCATATCTTGGTGAGTCCAAAGTGTTATACCTAATTAACTTTCCATCCTATCTTGTATTACCAACCCATTATCTTTTGATACTTTATTTAATTACATCTCAGTTGTGTCTTTTCTTAATTTATTTAAAATGAAAACTTCAGCTATAAAGTATCCAATTCCATCAGAAGCATGATAAAGATATATTACCTGAGTTAACAGGAAGTATAAGCGAATCTAAGATAAAACAGATATGTTTCGAATTTGGCCAGCATACTGTCAGCAGATGAGGCAAAGAGATAGTTCTACCCAGTGGCTAATTTTGGCACATTGATAATAAAATATGGAGTTCCTTTGATGCCCTTCATTTTCTCTAAGTGGTTGGTGGTGCCAGGAGCAGACATGGCTAACTGCATTAGAACAAAATAAATAATAAAATAAAATAAAATAAAATAAAATAAAATAAAATAAAATTTTATTTCATGGAAACATTATATGTCATGTTCTATAGCTCTCTGAAGTGTTTATAAAAACTTGCATAGTTAAATATGTTTATTTACAATCAAAGTTAAAGTGACTACAAGATTGATTGAAATAGGTGGTTAATTAGTAACATGCACTTCTTCATTAATCTATATAGTATATAATAATAGTTTTCAAGAACTAGAAGTTTATATTGTTAGATGACTCTTCAATGACCATGATTAAAAACATATGTATAGTATGTTCTAATCAAAATAACCTCAAATTTGTATCAATGTACAAAACCCATACCCATGTAAAATGTTTGAAACTAGTAGTTTCTACTTTGGTTAAAAGTAGTTTCAATAATCTACCTTTTTATCCTATGCCTATATCCCCATTTTCCATTTTGATAAAGATCCATAAAACTAACTGACTTTGCTCAGTATTGTTATGCTAACAATGACGACTGTATCTACCCCTTTACAAAAAGATGACAAATATCCATGTTCCCACAAATAATCTCCAAATTACCTACCCAACTTTTAAAAATGTGGGTGTTGTGGTCTTAAAATTTTTCTCTGCTCTATTGGGTTAATGGTATCTTTATGGGACCCCCCCAAAAATGGGACAGTTGTTAAGTCCTGAGAAAGATAGCAATATATTTGTTGGGAGAATAGAAAGGTGAAGGATCTGACTCAAGTCCTGGTAGAACAGTCTGTTAGGCTGGACCATCTCATCCAGCCACTTTTAACTTGACCTGAGCAATCTGTAGTCCACATCAGAGATGTCCTTGGTCTTGATATCTATCAAATATAGTACGCAAAAGAATAGCTAGACTAATAAGACAACAAATCAAGAACAAGGGAATACATATTGGAAAAGAGGATTCAAGCTTTGCTTTTTACAAGTGAAATGATGGAACACATGTGGCATCAAAATTTCTACAAGGGGCCTCTGGCAGTTGAAAAGGGGTTTTTGACTGGCTTTTGGAGGACACCTACAATATATGATACTAAAATTATTACAGGAGTTAGCGGCTTGGCCATTCTCAACTTGATATGCCAAAATTAGTTGACTCCACATGGAAGGCTTTTTCTCCTTTGGGGAGTAGGTGGGGGTGAGGGTGAGGCTGGAGATGTGAATGGGAGAAAAAGAGAAAAGTAGAAATGTGGTTGATATGAAAAATAAATTTAAATTTTAAAAATATGAGAAAAAATTCAAATTATTTAATAAGAAACAATTTATGAAAGTATGAAAAAATAAACCGATAGTTACATCATTAACTAACATTCTTGATTATTGGTTGAGTTTCACTGCATTGGTTTTCAGCATTTTGGAAGTTTAGAAGAGAGTGCTTTCAAAGCTCACCACTTCTTTATGTTTGTAGTGCATGAGTGAGTGAGAAATAGCTGGACACTATCTTCTGACTATAATTACATCTTGAAAGCAATATCTTTATTCCTTTTTGTACTTTTTTCTTTTATGCACTTAGAAAGGTTAATATTGAATTTCATAGAATTCCCTCATTATACATTATAGAAATTCTTAATCTAGTAAGGCCAATATTGTAAACAGATTTAAATGTAAGTCCATTAATCTTAATTACAGTCACTACATAAATTTAAATGAAATATATCAAAAAATATAACACACTGAACAGAATTTATCTTATAATGACATTAATGAGAGACAAAAACTTAACAGAGAAGTAGCTATTAATTTTATTGAAGGAAATTGATTTAGAATAGAAGTTTTAACTTTTATATTGTTTTCAAATTAGTTTATAGTCATAACAATAAACAAATGTAAATGTATAAATTATTACTCATGAGGAAACTTTAATTGTTTGTTTTATAAACTGTCATTGTCTGACCTAAGTTGATAGTATAGTAAGATAGTTTGATATAATCAAGTTCCAAAAGGACAACAGTCCAAAATAATTGGCCTTTTCCCACAGTAGCTCAACATGTAGGTACAGGAAGACACTGTCTGACATCATCTACAGAGGCCACCTAAACAGCATAGAAGGATGTAAGTGTATGCAACCTCCCTGGATGAACCATATTTAAGAGAGAAATCATGTCATGGAAAATAGAATTAGGGAAAACAGTTATCATTGGCGCCTGAGGGTATGGACAGATTACTTTTTTGGACACACTTCAGTCAACAGAATACTCTGGTGGCTAATACTGGGATTCCCTCTGAGACCATACCCTGCCTTGATTTTATGGCCTCTAAGATACACACAAGCACTTTGCAGAATATTATAATGCTGCTGGAGGTGCTGCTGCCCTGATCATTTGTAAGGTTCTAGGTATGTGGTTCTGGGGCAACAAACTAATCTGTCAGGCCCCAGTGCCCAATTTGTACCAGCAGCACATTTCAAACATAAAGTCAATTGTAAGAGAAACCAAAAGAAATTCAGACAAAAGGAAAGGGAGACAGAGAAAAGAGAGGATGGAAGGGAGAGAGTTCAAAGACAATAGATATTTGGCCATGTAGTTTACCTTGGGCTAGCTCAAGTATGGAAAAACCTACATATTCATTGACTTGTTTCTGAGACAAAGATTCCCACTGTAACATCAGCTGCCTGAATAAAAATCTTTCCTCCTCATTCCCGCCTTTTGAAACTGCCATGTTCAACATATGCTCAATTTGGATATGAAGGGTTACAATATAAATGACACAGGAAGGATATTTTAAGGCATAGATCTTTCTTTACAGCAAAAAAAAAATGTCACATTGCAACCAGATATGGTTCAGTTAGAATAAAATCAGTAACTGAAAAGTGCTCTCATTGAAAGAATGAAGCCTGAATCTGACCTTGTCCCTATTGAGTACATGATATTCAGTTTATAATGGGATGTGTTCAAGTAAAAGGAAGGTTACAATACTGATTGTGAGGAATTTCACAATACAAAGGCAAAACAATCACAATACAACCACCACTATCATTACCACTACCAGCAACAACAACAAACCCCCAATTTATTTCTCCAGAAAATAGCAGAAATTAACATACAGGGGATCCTTAGTTTGAAAGCTGAAACATAGTAGGCAGTGGTAGAATATACTGTTGCATGAATGAAAGAAACTCAGGGCCAAATCACAGGCAAAGGCTTAGATATCAAAGAGAGGAAGTGTCACTGTCAATTCTCATACCACACTCATCCATATTCCTCATCCTCATTTCTTGTGGCTTCTAACACTAGCTCTGGCTTTCTATGCCTGCCATAAATACCCTTTCATCCAGTTGTTTCACATCCAGGTAAGATTAAATGCATAGTATATGTATATATATGTATATAGCATCACTGTTAGCCTTGGAGCTTGGAACTCCCTCTGTAAACTAAGCTGTCCTCACACTCAGATTTCCTGAAATCAAGGGTGTAGATCAACACACAAAGACATTCCATGTGCTGGGATTAAAGGTATTAGTTCCCACATTTTAATCCTACTAGACTGACTTTGGGTACATCCCTCTAATATCTCAGACTGTATTTTATTAAATTTGAAACATACCTATATTCCCCTTTTGTGTCAAAATTAAAAATGTTATAGATAATGTAAAAAAAATCATATACAGTAAGTACAATAATTATACTCAAAAATATAAAGCAACAAATGTGTTATGTCTTGTCAGTTACCAATCTACAATACAAAAAAAATTCCATTAATTATCCTCTTTTGGTGAGCCTAAAGTATTCTACCTAAATCACTTTCTTTCTACCTCATATCAGAAGCAAAATTTTATTATTTTGATGTATCTTTTAGTTATACAATTTAACTTTGATTTTTTAAACTACCTGTAGACAGTTTTTCAGCCTACAGGTCAAAAATCCCCCACCTTACAACTTAGGAATGTGGGTGTTGTGTTCTTATATTTATATCCTTCTTTCAGAGACTTACAGAAACTTGTAGGCGGTCATCCAAAGAAAATATTTGCGATTTGTCCAAAAATATAAGTAGCTATAACATTTGTTATCCAGTCTCGGCAAAACATGAAAGTGCACAGCTTGTCTCAAGTCCTGGCTATAGTAATCTATGAAGCTTATTCATCTCAGGAATCCATGTCAAAATTATCCTGAGCAGTTTGTAGTCCAGATATGATTTTTGGTTGATGTTTGACAGCCTCGTGGCTCTGTCATTGTCCTAGTGAAATCATCATTGTGGGGCACCATCCTACTTATGAATAGTTCACGTTTACATTTTGGCATTGTCATTGACCTCTGCAGAAAACTAATATGAATCTAAATGCCAAAGCATTGTACAGGAAGCTAAATATATGACTATTTATTCAGCATAGGATAAGTAACATTGAAATAGTCCCTTATTTTGTGTTATTGTTCTGTCCCATATCAGGTGTCTTTTCTAATAGGATTCAGAGATTTTTTAATTTTTCTTAAATAAGTATGCTCGAGTTTAGAGGAGAGAGCCACACTCCAACTCTTAAGCCAGCTTTAAATTATAATTAAACTGGGACTTCAAATTACAAATAAAAGATATATAGAGGTTAATCAGTGAGATTTTACCCTATAAAGTATATTGGTACCAATAGAACTGACATTCTTTTACTTCTAAATTTTTCTGTATATTTTCCCTTCTGCTGCAGACATCTAGATATCTAAGGTCTTTTACTACTTGAAGATGGATATTTCTAGATATCTGTAAAGACTTAAACTATGAAAATTCCCCAATCCTTTGTTTTTTGTTACAACTTTAAAATTGTAAAATGGGTGGAGGAGCCCTCAATTCTTATTTTCATAAAATTTCTGTCACTCAAATCAAGTCTTTATTAATTTTGATGCTACTGACAACTTTTCTTTACTTAGGGAAAACAAAGAGAAACCCCTTCCCCAAACTTAGCACAAATCCTGTCTTCCATTCAGAGGTTAGAACACCTATGAAATAGAAATGCTGATTAGGTTCAGCTGTTTTTTCTATACTCCAAGGCCTTTCAGCAGCAGTTGTTCCTTTATCATCAGCATTGAGAAAATCCAAAGTTAATAAAGTATTTTGTAGTCCATCTAATGTGGCTTCTTTATTTCTTTCTGTTTATTTAGGCTATTCTATAGCTTTGGATTCCATCTCTTCATGACTGCTTGCCCTAGAGGACTGTATGGTATTTTTGTAGTATGCTTTATATTATAATAAGCAGAATTGATTCATTTTAGTAGAGGAATATGCTGGAGCACTGTCAAACTTAATTTGTACACATATTCCTATGATGGCCATAACTTCTAGCAAATGTGTGACTACAGAATCAGACTTTTATGAACTCAAATCTCTTGCCCATTGAAATCTGGAAAATGTATCTATTGTATAGTGAACATACCTTAATTTTCCAAGTTCTGTTAAATGAAATAAATCCATCCATCAGATATCATTTTTACATATATATTTAGGTATACTTCCTGCTTAAACTGAAGTTTGATTATAGAAAGAACAATTGGAAAAACTTTTTGCCAAGTCATAGAAATCTTTCTTTAATCTTTTCCTATAGATGTGCTGCTTTTTATGAAACTCTGAGGCCTCTAGTACATTTCCTATTAGTAATTTATCAGTTTAATAGATACCTTTTCTTAAAAACCTGGCAGATCCATATGGGATCGAATGTTTGTTTTATAGAAGAAATGATTTTTGGGCCTGATTATTTTTGGTAACAGAATAAATGATGCAGTTAATTCTGCCTTATAATTAATAGAATCATCTATTTCAATATATAGAACAACTTTTCATACTGAGAGTCAGGAACTATGATTGGTGGTTCAGTAAAATCAATTAATACCTTCAGGATACCATATAATTCTGAATATTTGAACAGAATTATAAGGTCTTTGAGCCATTTCTATATTCTTTTACTTCTATCTTTTGCCTTTCTTGATTTGTTTGCACCAACATAAAATGTATGGGCTTCAGAAATTGGTTTACCCTGTACATTATGAGGAAGAATCCAGAGAGTTTTCTTTAGAAATTCACTTATTTTGCTTTGATGATATTTGTTGTTAATATCTCCCCAATAAGTGCTACAGGCTCTTTTCCAATGTTCACTTTATACTAAAAATTGGTCAGTTTCTTCATAAATTAAAGCTATAACAATTTTGGAATTGGTGTGGCATACCCTCTTTAAAAAAGAAAACTTTAGTCTTCCTGTGTCTGTACTAGAGAGGTGTGAGACATGACATGTTGATGAAGCAAACTACAGAACTGGACTTGTGTCTGAAGTTTCTCTTTCAAATATTGAGAATCTCCTGACAAGTAATTGAGACTGAGTATTTATTACCAAGGAAACATACAAGTTTCTCTTTGTGTTCAAGACCAACTCAGGTCTAACAAACAGCTAAGAGAGAGTAGAACTTCTCCCCCAGAACCAAGGGGATAGGAAATACACCTTTGATCACAAAAAGACCTCATGGAACTTTAGAATGAAATGCCATGACAGAAGAATAAAAAATATTACTTTGTCTCCATGGCCATCAATTTTCAAGTTGCTCAGCAGATATGTGTCCCTCTTTCCTGTTCATGCCTGTGCAGCTTGTCAGAAATTTAAGTAGGGAACAGACCCAAGAACTGTGGTCCCACTTTCAGAACACTCTGACTGCTGTCAAGATAAAAAAGGAGTCTCAGAGGTAGGAATTTTATAGACATCATAAAAGACTTTGAGAATAAGTATGGAATGATTGGATTTTCCTCCTCTACAGAACGTTAGCAGGGGTATTTTCCTTAACTCAACAAGAACTGGCTCTGTCTCCTTTCCCAAACCATAGTACATTTGGCCCTGATTTGTCAAATTCCCACTATAACCCAAGGAGCCCTCAAAACTTTCCCTTCTCTGTAAGTGCACATGGGATATTTGACATCAGACCAAGGAGCTTTGGTCACTAACACCCTCTCAGGGAAGGTGGCTGTAATCTACTTTTCATATAAAAGGGGACTTCATGCACATAATTTATTTCAAGGAGCCTGATCTAAGCTGCCTTGATTAAGTGGATCAAGATCAGGCTAGTGATATGTTCTCTCACATTAACTGTTCATCCTTTTCTCATGTACACTTGAAATCACCCCGTGGAAACGTCTTTCTCAGAGAAACCACTTTTTTTCCATGGAAACCTCAGTTTTATTGCTCTAACTGAGATGGTTTAAAATTTTGCCTTCTGAGCTGGTTGACAAGGTATGCCTAAATGACCAAAGTGATGTCTCATCATCCTGAATTAATACCCTTGGACATGACACTAGAAATCAGATTCTCATTAAACACCTCCTACTTTTAAAATTCCACTAGAATTGGAGTGGCTCCATCATTGTTGCCTCTGTCTATGCTGCCAATGACAAACTTGTGGAGATTGAAGATATAAGGAAATACCAATTACCCTCTAAGAATAAATGCTTGAATTGCTGGAAACGAAGTCCCAGAGCACATAGCAATTCTATAGAGTAAGAATATTTGATCCTAAAAAGGTATTTCCTTCACCTTCTTCCAACACCTAAGAAAACCTTCAAGCTTCATCTTTTGCATGAGGTAACTGAGACCTCCCCATTCTTTTCTACTCCCCCAAAATTTCTCTTTGACCTGACACCTTACCAGGTATGACCAAATGTTTCTCACATTGAACTGATCAGGAATAGTTCCATGAGAGACTTTCTACCTGAAGAAAGAATAACAGTCCATTGTGGATTGAAGTCCCATATTCCAAATATAGCAGTCATAGCATAGAACCTATGCCATCTGCCTTCCAGACAAGTCAATTGTAATACAAAGATTTCAATATCTCTGCCTAGATCTGGAAGGCTGAACATGAACTAGTGGAAGCAACCTATCAAGAGACAGCCACACAGGCCTTTTAAAAAAGGAAAAGGTTGCTGATATCTTGTCTATTCCAGAATGAACACAATATATGAAGTTATAAAACACAGAAGGACAAATGGAAGCTAATTATCAGTGCTGAGAACATTCTCCACTGGTATAAGGTACCAGGAATATTCATCTTCAACAGAAGTGTGTGAGGCTCCTTCACTCTCTATCCAAATGAGATTCGGTCCTTTAAATTTTTCAATGGGGCCTCTAAATTTCCTCTGTTTTATGGAGCTCAGAGATTCTACATTTATTGTTAGTAACCTCTTCCTTCTTCACATGTGAAAGGATATCAGAAATGTACTGTGACTAAGATAATCCTAAACACCATTTTTCCAGTGAGGTCTAAATCATTATATATTATATATTCCAATTTCTACCAAGTGTCTATGAGTATATAATTTATCATTAAAGGTGAAGTCATATGTGAGGGGCATTTTAACTCTCTAAACAAACATGTATCACTCACTTCTAATCTTCTGAATAGGTCTGTAGGCCAATAACCTACCTGCATGCAGTAAAAGGATTTCATACTTCAGTTTCTAAAATAAATGAGACCTCAAAAATCACACTTGAAAGGACTCTCAAAACTAGCCCCTGTACCAGAGGGATGTCTCATACACCCCCCTCAGTTCCTTTTACTTTAGGCCAACCATGATGACTTAAAAAATCCGAGCTCCCCCTTTTTAATGGTGACCAGACACATTCCCCTATTAAATAAAATTTCTTCAGAACTGACCCTTCTGAACAAGGTAGGCATAAAACCACGTGGGCAGCCAGTTTGACTTCAAATCTTTCTGCTTATAGTCAAAGGGCAGCAGATAGAAATTAAAATCAATTCTCAAGACACCTGCCTCAAAATTGGCTATCAAAATGTACTATTTCTATCTTTTATTCACCGATATGTACAGCTGCAAATAACACTGGGAAATTATTAGGGCTTACATAATCACTTATCCTGTTGGAAGTTTAGTACGAGATTTGAAATAGACTCTCAAAGATTTTACACAGGGTATGTATGTTGAAAGCTAGTGAAGCAGATTATAGAACATTTTGTTGTTATCCACAATATCCACATTGCCCATATAACCATGTGTGAACTGCATATCTCTGTTCTACCAAATATTTCTGGGCACCTCTTCCCTGTGAAAAAATAAATTCAAATTTTATCTTTTGCTAAAGTATTTCTCATGATTTCCAAATCCTAAGAAGAACTTTTTAGAACTCCTCAGTTTCCAAGAGTTTCTATGTATACCTTGCTTATTGAAGTTATCATAAGAACTACCTTGGGTCAGACTGGGCCTTTACCCTTATCTCTAATAACAATATGCCCTTCGGTGTTGCTTACCTGAATAACAGTGAATTGGAACCCAATCATTGACCCAAGGATACTCATGCATTTCTTGAATGCCCAAGATGACATTATACATGCTCTTTTGAATAATAGTGTATAATGCTTTGTAGCATTACTTCATAAATTTTAGACATCCCCTGATATCTTTGAAATACCTCCAACAAAATGCTTCTATAAATTAAAAAGATGTAAATGTTTTGCCTTTGACATTGGTGGCTAGGGAACTGCATTATTACAATCTGGTTTGAAGACCAGTCCCCAAGTGTAGAATTAGAGATTTGTTCTTATTTTATGCTCTTTATCTCAATCACTAGAAATCAAGTGACCACATCACTTATAACTATTGATCGACTATGAGCACAACATGAAAGAAAAGGCAGTCTAGCCAGAGACATTCATCCAAGATCACTGAAGATGGCTATTGATATTGCCAGAATTCTCAGAGACTCAATACAACATGTGCCTATTCTAAAGAAGAATTAATAGCTGAAGTTCAGTTTTCTTCACTGAATAAGGCAGCAGGAACTTGCATCAGCAACTGAATGGTATATTGTACTTCCCTTGACTTTCCAAACACTTCTTACTCATACCTTTCCCCTACCATGTCTCAACATTTTTACCAGAAGAGGCCCAGTGCTTCCTCTCTTCTCAAGTTACCTTTCTCCTTTTACTTGACTTGAAAGAATTTCAGCACTCCCTCCCAAGATAAAGCCTACTACAGACCTTGCCTGTTTACCTAAGTTGGTCTGGGGTACTCTTTTTGTATGAGAGACCTTCAAATTTCTGTTGATTTTTAAGGAGGCCTAAGTCCTTTCCCTCTGACCAAAGAAGCCTCAGACCAAGTATTTCTTACACCACTCCATCTGTACATGTGAGAATAAAAAGTTCCCACATACAGTCCAATGTAATGCAAAAGGGAGGAAACTATTATTGCCTTCATCAGCCTGAATGATTACAGAGATTTTATTTTTGCTTAAGTGTCTGGCCTATGCTACAATGTTATAAAAGAACTCAGAATTAGTTGTCGTGGTCAAGAAGCTCAACTTTTGGCATTTTATATTTAATGGAGCTTCAGATGTAGCCTTTGAGCCTGAGATGCCCTAGAGCATCACCCTCCTTCCAAAGACATCTTACATGTCATCCTTGAATTCATATTTCCCTAGTGCTTTTCCCTTTGACCAAGGCTGTTAGTCAAAGATACTTGTAACCAATGAAACCTAATGTTATTCCTTGTATTGATGTCAGCATAAAAGCTAGTTATTAGCTAAACTAATAGTCATGTCATCTGACCTGGATAAAGTTGTCAGAAATGCACTGTCTCCTTTTTATCATTGATGGATAAGCACAGATCAATACAAAATTGAAGAAACATCAAAGTCCAGGCAACAACTCACTATGTTGGCAGAGTGTTGTAATTGCTTCTTGTCCTCTTCCTAATAGTCTATGTAACATATGGATTGTGAGCTGGGAAGAACCATTGAAAATTAGTGATTCTGAACAACACCATTCTTCCACTATATAAAGTAAGTGAGACCTTTCCCTTCTGCACAATGGGGTGAAAGGAAATTGCTCCTTTGTTCATCTTTCTATCTAAACACAAGACACTTCCTAATGAATTAAGAATTTTCCCCTCTGAATATGGGCACCTAAACTGTCCCAATTCTCAAGACATTGCACAGTGTGCCATTTTGATGGAACTTAATCAGAACTTCTCTTTGCTTGAAATGGTCATCAAGCCTTTGTGCTATTACAAGTAATGCACTTTCCCCTTTGTTCAAGACAATTCAAAGAAGACTGGTTTTTACTATGGCAATATCAGAATTTTGATCTGGCTCAAGGGGTATACAATCAAAGGTTATTCAGAATATCCCCTATGTGTATATGGGCTTATACCTCTAATGAAGGGCCTTGGATAATCTCCAACAATCTATGCAAACTAATAAAATAAATGTGTGACCAAAGAGACTTCACTTTGTACTGATTTCAGTTAACAATCTAAAATATAGGCTTTCTGTCCTTCATTCTAGTCTCCAAAATGAGGACATCACATTCTTTATGCACATATCAGTGTTGCTGATGTTAAGATTTCAAGACTGAGAGCTTGAGGCTGGAGCAGGACTTATGAATAATGCTCAGATTCCTGTCAATCTTTCACCATGTGCCTGGAGATGGGAATCTTCTAAACTGGGGTGAAGATCTTCCTCCATTGTGCATGGTAGGCAGTAACACTCCCTTATCCCTAAGTGACTTGTTACTTTGATACTCTCTCTAAATCTGCTTTAGTCTTCTACTCTTAAAGCACTGTGGTAGAGTTCTAGTTCTCAATAATTATAACAGTGGATGCTCAGAACTCAGGGTTTTGGTTATTCGATGGTACCAGTCATAAATATTCACTACTTACAGAGATGGATGCTCAGATCTTAGTGCTGAGTGCTCAGTCGATATAGTGCTGGTTAATGAGTACTCTCGGTACGGGATGCTTATTGGGAGTCTGTTCTTATGTGTGATCAGAAGCAAAAATTGGCCCTGCCCCTTATGTGTGATCAGAAGTAAGAAAGTGACCCTGCCCCCACCTCAGTTTCTCATCACTTCCAGTAACTAGTCAACCTGAAAAAAAATCAAATTAGTATAAATTTAGTTTCATTATTTTTCATCCCTGAACTTTTGACTTGAAGGGCAGCAGTTGAAGAGCATGATGGGATTGATAGCTGGGATAGAAATAGCTGGGAATCATCTGGAGGACTCTCAACAAACCTTTTCTTTGTCCAAATGTTCCACATGTTTGTCATCAACCCTGGTGTTTGATGTCTACTGGGGACTTGAAAATTTAAAACTAAAAAAAAATATATTAAAACATTTAAATTTACATTTTAAAGAATTTACCATTGACACTAAATTAACATTTTAAATTAGTAAATTTTTAATTTTTAAGAATTAATTTTAAAAGGGCTTTATTCTTGCTTTGTTTCTGTGTTTTGCCCCTTAAGATATATGAAGGCCTTCTGGAAAATGTAGTTTGTTTCTCTGCAGTCACAGAGGACAAAAATATGACCTTAATTAAAACTTACAAAAAAATAAATTTTTCAGGTAAGATTAAGAGAACTGGAGGAGAATTTAAAATAATAAAGCTTGATTTTAAGGAAAAAACTCTGAAAAATTCACCAGGCACTGTATCAAATGTCAAATATTTCAGTCAAATTAAGAAAGAACAATATGTTTTCTTGAAAACACTTTTTTGAAAGACTAGAATACAAATGTAGATGGAGTTTTACTTTCAAGACTCCAGTACAAAATTAATATTTATTAGAATATAAATTAACACTCACAATATTAGTAACAGCTTATGGTGGCACCGGAACAAGGACTGGCATATCCAAGCAATGGATGAGTGATGGACGGGTGATGGAAGGATGATGGATTCCGATTCTGTCTGTCTAGCAGCCAACAGCCAGGAACCAGGAAGGGTGTCCCAGCAGCCACTTATCAATGGGGTTGTCCACAGCCCCTCCAGGTTGGCCACACCCGCTCCAGGGTCCCGGATGTGTTTTATGACCTTATCAGCTGACACCTTAATCCACAACATCTCCCCCTTTTGTCTAAATAAAAAGGTTCTAAACTAAGACTATGTTCAATAGGAATTATTATGAGTTAGTAACCATAAATACCTATTCTTCAACCCCTTCAAGACCTGAGAAGGAAGATATATCACTTGAAAGTCAGAAGTATATGGAAGTAGTTTCTTCTAAAATTTGGGCGAGGACAGCAACACAGCTTCCTGGACAATCACCTCTGGTTTTGTGCGCTATTGGAGCATCTATCATATTGGCAACAGGCCTATGGTATCTGACAGGTCTTCTCACAAGCAGGGCAATTTTGGAGGGACTGTCTTATCCTGTCCAGGCAGGTTTCGTCAGTCTCCATCTATCAACTTGTTCCTCCAGCTTGGACACCATGTGTGTACTGTCAATAATCAAGGTAAGGACAGTTCCATACTCAACCGGCCATTCTCTGCCAAAAGGACAAGCTCCAGTGGAGTATCCTCGATGCTTATACCATCTTGGGAAAGGAGCAGTGAAGCCAGGAGTCATTGTGCCTCTCATGGCCAAATTTCAAATATTAAATGCCATATTCTCTGGGTCTATGAAATGGTTGAAGATTTCTGTCTATCTATGATATTCTAACCTGTATCTGAGATGACTGGGATATGGTACCACTTAAGTAATATTGACAGTAGTTTTTATTGTCCTAATGATTAAACACTGTCCCTGAACAATGACTTTTAGTATGACTATCAAACATTAGCCAGGGGTATATTACCATGTAAAGTGTCCACAGCATTTTAGACATGTATATACATATATATCATCTAAACAGAGGTATATAAAACATCTTGTGCATATATCATAGCTAGTGCAACCATACATTATATCTAGAATAGTTAAATGAAGGTAGTAATTGCATAGTGTACATGACAATGATGTGCAAATATTTTAAACAGAGGTAGAAGCATATATAAAACATAGCAATTACAGATTAAATTTTACATAATAGTTTTAGATTCAGATTTATATCAAAATACAAGTTGCCTTGGTTATATAAAGCAATTTCAGATTGAACTTTATTCAAATGTACAAATTATCACAATTATACATATAAAATGATTTAACATTTGTATCAATATACAAATACCTATGCCAATGCAAATTGTCTTTAACTTAGCCCATACATTTAGCTAAAATGGTGTATAGTTAGGGAGAACAATCTACCTTTATCTATCGTATCTATCCCCCTTCTCTTCTTCAAAAGATATCTTTGATACTATATTATAGTTCTGTCTTCCACTCAATTTTCACTTAAAATTATTCTAACAGAATAAGAATTAGCCACAACCCTCAGAACACAAAACTTATTAGGAAAGGGGTCATAGTCTTTCCTAAGTTTGCTTCCTGCTGACTTAAGGCAATGGCATCTCTTTGGGATCCTGTAAAAGCTAAAAAAAGGTTAGATCTTAAATGACTGACTATATACATTTATAACCATTCACAGAATAGTGGTTAACTCCATCTGGAATTCTAATTAGAAGTGTGATCTGGAGGATAATCATAGAGAGCTACCTTGCAGCTGTTTTTGAATAGTCTATTTTCTGAAAATAATCATTGATTGGTGCGCATCAGGTTCTTCATTTTTCTAATTTTGCCTCTGTCTTTCTGTCTACCTGTCTCTTACTCTCTCTTTTATTCTTGTTTCACTAGTATGAGTTGTTGCATTGGGGGCCCCATCTCGGTTCCAGATACTGCTCCCAATCCAAATCCACAAATCCTTCCCTATTAATAGTCAAACTAGGACCACTTATTTTTTTTTTGAGGTGTAGATGTGAGATGCAAAGCAGTAAATATTGAGAGATTACCCAGTAGTGCATATGTGTATCAGTTGGTCTCATAGTCTGTCATGTACACTCCTTAATCATCAGTCTGTCTTCTATTGCAGGTGAGTAATTATTCTTAAAAACACTTGTATCCATTTTCCTATAAAGACAAAACTGAGACCCTGCCCCAGATTTGTTAAATGTGTTTTTCTTACCGTGTATCCATTTGTCATATCAGGGGTGAGCAATTATTTCTCATCCTCAGGAAGGGACTCCTTTACAAAGCAGACTTTTATTAGTTTTGTCAGTACCCATATCTTTTCTTTGCCTGTTGAAACAAGAGCGAAACCCCTACCCCACTGAAGCACATATCCTGGCTGCCACTCAGAAGTAAACACATCTTTGAAGTAGATGGGTTGATTTAACTCAGAGGATTTTTCTATCACCCAATGTCTCTCAGCAGCTGATGTTCCCTTTTCATCAGGTTTAAGAAAATTTAAAGTCAATAAGGCACTGTGCAACCTCTCCCTGGGTTTTCTCATTTCTTTCTTCTGTTTATAAAGCATCTCTTTCAATGTGCGGTGAGATCTCTCCACAACTGCATGTCCTGTGGGATTGTGTGGTATCCCCGTAATATGCTTTATATTATAGTATCCAAAAATTATCTTCATTTTTCGGGAAACATAAGCTGGAGCATTGTCAGTCTTAATCTGAGTGGGAATTCTCATTATGGCCATGGCTTCCAAAAGGTGAGTTAGTACAGCATCAGCATTTTCAGAACTCAGAGCAGTTGCCCATTGCATTCCAGAGTAAGTATCGATAGTATGATGTACATATTTCATCTTTCCGAATTCTGGGAAATGAAACACATCCATTTGCCAGATCTCATTTTTCTGTGTATCTTTAGGATTACTTCCAGCAGGTAAAGACGGTTGGTTATAGAAAGAGCAAGTGTTGCAATTCCTTACTATTTCATTTGCTTCATTCCAAGTGATGGAAAAACTCTTTTTTAATCCTTTGCTGTTAACATGATGTTTCTCATGAAATTCTGTGGCCTCTATCACGTTTCCTATCAGTAACCAATCTATTTCATCATTACCCTGCACTAGAGGGCCTGGGAGAAGCGTGTGTGCCCTGATATGTGTTATGTAAATAGGATGTATCCTACCTCTGATGATATCCTGTAGTTGTATGAATAGTAAGGTCAAGTCTGTATCATCAGGAATGAAGTTGGCAGTTTCAATATGTAAAACAACTCTTTCTGCATATTGAGAGTCAGTAATTACATTTAGATTCTATGTGAAATCCAACAACACCATAATAATTGCATATAGTTCTGACTTCTGGACAGAGTAATAAGGGCCCTGAGCAACCTTAATTAAGTCTTCAGACTTGTAGCCAGCCTTTCCTAAATTGTTCGCATCAGTACAACAGGTGAGTGCTCCAGAAATGGGTTTATCCTGTACCACACGAGGAAAGATCCAATTAGTTTCCTTTATGAATTGAATTCTCTTGTTTTGAGGATATTTATTATTAACCTCTCCTAAAAAGTCACTGCAAATCTTTTGCCAAGGTTTACTGTCTGCCCATAATTGTTCAATTTCTTCATTAGTCAGAGGCACAACAATTTCTGCAGGGTTATTTCCAGTCAATTGGCGAAGTCTTAATTTACCTTTAAAAATCAGATCAGAAATTTTTTTGATATATGTCTTCACTTTCTTGCTTTGCCTATGTGGAAGAAATATCCATTCTAATATAATGCTTTCTCCTTGCATTACGATTCTTGTTGGAGATTGTCTAGATGGTAAAATAACAAGTATGCAATCCAGGTCTGAATCCACATGATCCACATGTGCTTCTTGAAGTTTCATTTCCACCAACTCTAATTCTTTCTCAGCCTCATCAGATAATTCTTTTAGACTATTTAAATCCTTGTCACTGTCCAAAGTCTTGAACAACTTTACTAGCTCATAGTTTTTATACCAATCATGGGCCGTATATGAGAGATATCTCCTAGTAACTTTTGAAAATCGTTAAGAGTCTTCAATTTATCTCTATTTAATTTTACTTTTTGTGGCCTAATTTTTTGTAAACCTATGTTATATCCTAAATAATTGATAGAATCTCCCCTCTATACTTTTTCCAGAGCAATTTGTAGTCCCCAATAAGGCAATATATTTTTAGTTCTTCAAACAATGTTTCTAATATCTTTGGGTTTTTGTCTGCTAACAAAATATCATCCATATAATGGTAAATGATAGATTCAGGGAAGCGCTTGTGCAGTATTTCTAGTGGTTGTTGTACAAAATATTGGCATAAGGTGGGAGTATTCAACATTCCTTGGGGAACGACTCTCCATTGATACCTCTTAGCTGGCCCTGAATTATTAAGAGTAGGCACTGTAAAAGCAAATTTCTCTTTGTCCTGTTCCTGTAAAGGTATTATAACAAAACAATCCTTCAAATCAATAACTGCAATAGGCCATCCTTTTGGTAGCAGAGAAGGCAGGGGAATTCCAGATTGTAGGGAGCCCGTAGGTTGAATCACCTTATTAGTTGCTCTTAAATCCATTATCATCCTCAATTTTCCAAATTTTTTCTTGACAACAAAAACAGGAGAATTCCATGGACTGGTTGATTCTTCGATATGCTGAGCTTGTAACTGCTCCTGTATCAACTGTTCCAAAGCCTGAAGTTTTTCTCTCATCAAAGGCCATTGTTGAACACAAATAGGCTTTTCTGTTAACCATTTCAAAGGCAATGCTGTGAGTGTCCTTTTAGGTTCTTTGGTTATTGAGCAATTCTTTTGTACAACCTGAATGGCTGGTGAATTTTTTCCATAGTACCTTAAAGCATCGTTTTTGGAAACATAATTGAGTCTCCAGATGATATCAGAACCAGGAGGGATTATAATCTGGGCATTCTATTGCATTAGAAGGTCATGACCCCACAGATTCACTGCTATGTCAGCCATATATGGCTTCAACCATCCTTTCTGACCTTCTGGTCCTATGCATTCAAGCCATCTCAAACTCTGTTTCACTTGAGATATTATTCCAATGCCCAGAAACTGGATATCTACTGCCTGTAAAGTAAAAATCTGGGGTGCCATGATTGTGGGGTTATGATCGAAACATCAGCCCCTGTGTCGATTAAACCCTGGAGGGAAATACTATCTATCCTTATCCCCAATTTTGGTCTTTGTTCTTTTATTGAAGTCGGCCAAAATATTCATTTTGTGATTCTTGAAAATTCTGAATTTTCTTTTGAATTTATGTTATTATCTAATATCATATGGTTTTCTAGATCAGGTTTTGGATGCTCTATTCATCCTGAGAATGCTGGTCTGGTCTTCTACTATGACCAGATATGATCTCACCATCCTTGAATTTGGAGTCTGATTTTTGGGGGCTTCCCGGGGGAAGCCCTGAAAGGCGTTTCCCAATGGTAGAGGGTTGCCTTCTTTATCCTTGGTAGATCTACATTCATTGGTCCAATGCCGTCCCTTGCCACACCTTCTGCATAATCAAGAAGGCAGTGGCCTTCTTTTAGAATTAAACCTAGTTCATGTATTATTTCTAAGAGTACTTTATGTACAGTTCCATCTTATATGGCCTTGTTTACCACAGTTGAAACAAGTGATGTCTTGGTTCCTCACCCTAACATTAGCAACAGCTTGGCCTACCCAATTCTCTTCGTTGACATGGAGACATTCAGCATTGATTGCATATTGAATCCATTCTTCTATAGGTGCAGCTCTGATCTTTAAAGGCATAAGCATTCTTCTACATTATGAACTAGCATGATCAAAGGCCAGAGAAAGTATTAATTGCTTCGTAAATTCTGAATCTGAAATTTCTCTATGAACAGCTGTGGTAAGCCTCGGTATAAGGTTCTTTTAAGCCTTGTTTGACCTTAGTATAATGCTCGATTTTTTGACCTGGGTCCAAAATCTTTTCCCAAACATTCAGTGCAGCAGTATGGCATAGCAATAAAGTATGCTCATCATAAGTAGATTGAGCCCTCACATCAGCAAATATGCTTTCACCAAGGACTTGGTCCTGAGAAGCAAAGAAACCCCTAATTTTTCCTTGTTGTTCCAAGGTCTTGGCCTCCTCTCTAACCCAGCCTCTCCACTGTAAAATCTGACTTTGGTCCATGACAGCAGCCTTTAGCTGCATCCAATCAGTTGGTAGAGTCCGGTTTTTTTGTTGACCATGAATTTAGAAGCTGCTTCACATAAGTAGAGTGTATACCATGCATTGATACTGGCTCTTTAAAATCCTTGATGTCTCTCATATGTACTGGCTCATAGCTATACTCTACATATTCTGAGGATGCCCCAGGTGTTATCTTTGTCTGAATAGTAGCTGGGAACAATAGTGGTGTGGAAGGGGGTAGCCCTGTTATGTTTACCAACTTGGGTAGAGTATCTCCAGTACCATAATATCCCATTGGGGATTGACCTGAACTGTTTTGAGCATTAGATGCATCACTACCCTTTTCTAGTATTGCAATGCGGTCCTGCCATTCTTGAATTTTGGATATTACAGGTTCCCATTCCTGGAATTTGGATACTACTGATTTCCATTCTTGAAGTTTAGATACTATTGATTTTTCTAGAGCTTGAGTGTCCTGATGAAGCAGTCCTTCCAAAGACCTCACCGAGTCAGCAATTTTTTGATTCCCATCATTAACATAATTAATGATTTTCTTGTTCTCATCATTAAAGTAGTCAACAAGTTTCTTGTTTTCATCATTTACATAGAGTCTCTATTTCTCTTGTACAGTGTTATCCTTATCTATAGGGGAAGCCTTATCTGAAAGCTTGTTGTAACCAATTTCCAGAGTATCCATCCTTTTGGCCATTTTAGTGTTTGACAGTTCCATGTCATATACCTTGGACAGCAACTGTCAACTTACATTTTGCACCTGTTTAACCTCATCTGCCACTGTAGAGTTTGATAGTTCCATAAAACATAATCTGGACAATAATTGTTGGTTTCCATTTGACAACTCTGTCATCCTCCTCTTTTTTGAAACATAAAATAGAGAAATAATCCAAAAAATAGTGGGACTGGGGTATAGAATCCTTCAAGATATTCATTTAAAAATTTATCAACCAACATGGCAAAATATGACCTAAACTCTTCAAAAGAATAATAGTCACCCATTGTGTCAATTCAGATGTAATTACACCATTTTTGTACACAGGTGTCACAGTACCATTCAATTCCCTGCCCACTGTATGGCAGATGCAGAGACTCTCAGCAGCACGAAGATGTGGGCTGATAACTGAGTGCTGCAGCAGGCTGAAAGCAGAGCCAGGTGCTCTGTCAGGCCAACGAGCTGAAAACCCTGCCTGCGCACTGAGCTGAAATCTCACATCTGCCCACTGAGCTGAAATCTTGCATTTGCGTATTGGCTGAAATCTTGCATTGCGCACTGAGCTAAAAACCTGCACTTGTGCACTGAGCCGAAAACTTGTGTTTGCGCACTGAGCTGAAAACCCCTTGCCTGGGCACTGAGCCAAAAACCCTCTCCTACACACTGGACCAGCTGGCTGGAAAACACACCTGGCTACCCAGAGGGAGCTTTAAGCCCAAGTGAACAGTCTGTATGCCCCCTGGCTTCTTACAGTTTAGGGTACAGAGCCGAGGACATTGGGCACCAGATGTAGACGGAGTTTTACTTTCAAGGCGCCAGTCCAAAATTAATATTTATTAGAATATAAATTAACACTCACAATATTAGTAACAGCTTATGGTGGCACCTGAACAAGGACTGGCATATCCAAGCGATGGACGAGTGATGGACACACGATGGAAGGACGATGGATTCCAATTCTGTCTGTCCAGCAGCCAGCAGCCAGGAACCAGGAAGAGAGACCCTTGTGTCCCAGCAGCCACTTATCAATGGGGTTGGCCACACCCCCTCCAGGGTCCTGGAAGCATCTTCTGACCTTATCGGCTGACACCTTAATCCTGCCACAGGGGATTGTTATCAGAACATTAAAATTTTAATAATTTTAAAATGAAAAAGTGATTTTTTTTGCTCTCAGGAAAATGAACCAATTAAGATTTAATTTTTGAATGTTTTTTTAAAACGGTGTTTTCTCTTGCAGAGGGGCTGATTGAAACATTGGAATTAAAAGTTCAATACACTTTATGTGTAAAAGTAAGTTTTTAAATATTAAATTTTGTTTTCTACATGCATGGTTTAAATAGAAAAGGTGGTGTTTTTATCTACTCAGAACCATTAAACAATAAAAATTAATTTTTAAAAATATTTCACTTGAAAGAGTTGGGTTTTTTAAATCTCAGGAATAATGATCATTTACAAATTATTCTTGAATGGTGGGACAATTAAAGAATTTGAAGCAGTTTTCACATGGAAGGTATTTTTTTCTACAGGATGTACTGATTTAAAACTAAAAATTTTGTATCTCTTAAATTAAAAAAAAAAAGTCAATTTTTATTCTAACCCCAGAAAATTTGAAACAATGAAAAATGATTAAGAGTAAGTATTTTGTTAAAAGAAAAGAAGTGTTGTTGTCTTTGAATAGGAGAAAAAAATGAAAAATTAAACTATTTTTAAATGAAACAACTGAGTATTTTTAGGATGGATGATGGGAAATTAAAATTTCAGGAAGTTTAAAACTGAATTATTGTTTTATTTTCAAAAATACTCTGATGTACAATTTCAAGTTTCCATGATTTTTAATTGAACAAATCCAGGTTTATTGGGTATTTTTGGGGAGGTGTTAACTAAAAGTCTGAGTGTTTTTACATAGAAAATGGTTTTTATTTCTTATTTTTACTCAAAAAGTATTTCATTTCACAAATGAAATAAAAAATTTTAAATGATGATTCATTATGTTTATAGTTTTAATGATGTTGGTGGTCCTGGGTATGGAGTCTTCCTGTAGAAGGCCCCCAGGTGAAGGGAAGGGTCAGGGGTGTTGAAGGAAACCAGCCAGAGCTTCTGGAGGCACCTGGTGCTTCATCACAGACAGGAATAATTGAAATTCTCTATTTTTAATATTTTTTTCTTTATTTTGTGGCATCATGTGGCTGGCTCTAGGTACATAGGCATATCCATTCTCTCTTCTGACTCTCTTTTCTACCCCCCACACCACACTTGACTCCAATGGCTGGAGGCCACTCACACTCTAGTTAAAAGGACCCTATGTCTCTCTCTCTATCCACCAGTACAGGTTCTACAGGTTCTTCTGGGAGTAAGGGGGGGCACTTCTAGCCCAGGCCATTGTGGGATATTGAACTCCTTTTCTTCTTTTTAACATTATTTATTATGTTATAGTGTTCTGTCTACCATGTATCCCTGCATACCAGAAGAGGGTGCCAGATCTCACTACAGATGGCTATGAGCCACCATGTGGTTGCTGGGAACTGAACTCAAGTCCTCTGGAAGACCAGCCTATGCTATTAACCTCTAAGCTCTCTCTTCAGCCCACTGGACTCCTTTTCAGACCTGTCCCTGCTAAGTGGCACTGTACATATTTTTTGCACATGTGCTTCTGCAGAGGGCCTGCCTTCTATTGCAAAGGTCCCTGAACTTACTTTGTCATACCCCACTAATTGTACACATGCATTTTGAATATATCTGTTGCCCTACTATTTTGCATATTGCCTTGCCTTCTGAATAAATATTATGCACATGGATTTTGCACACAGACTATTCTATAGTACACAGCCCCTCCTATAATTCACAGGCCAAACCTCAATATACATCAGCCCCATCCACAAAAAACAGCCCCTGTGATAATACCCAGGACCCTCCCATAATATACAGGACCAATGCATATTACATAGTCCATTTAATAATATACAGGTTGCTCCCATAATACAAATTCCCATCTCATTATGACCCTGAAAAGGGACTGATATGAAGTCGGTGTCCTGAGGGATGACTGACAGGAGGTCTGTAGGTAAATCTTGAGAGATGATTGACAGTGGTGACAACTTGGATGTAAGAACCTAAAGCAAATTAGAGAAACTGAGGAAGATAGAGGCCCCTGAGGAGACACTAAAGCAGTAACAAGACTCTCTGTAGTCTACAGGGAAACAGGCATAAAGGATTCTCTGATGACTGATGGAGAAACTGAGCCAGAGAGAGTATTTCACAGGAACTGACAGAATAATTGAGACAGAGAAAGGCCATCACATGAAATGGAAACCAAGGAAGAAAGAGGCTTCTGAGTGATGGGTAGACTGAGGAATTGTGAGGCCTCCTCTGTGACTCAGGGGGGACTTAAAGAGATGTTTATGCAAAAATCTGAAAACTAAGGCCACCAGAGGGTCTGATTGTAAAACTGAGGCAGATAGAGAACTCTTTGGGGTCTAACAAAAAAGTGAGTCAGAGAGAGGCCTCTGCATGACCTGATGGGGAAACTGAGGCAGAGAAAGTCTTCTGTGGAGTTAACGGGGATACCTGGGCCGACTGGCCTCCTTGGGTTCTGACTGAATATTCAAGCAATATGAGGGGACTGACAAAAAAATTGTGGCAGAGAAAGGCATTTCACAAGGAAATTGAGGAAGACTGTTGCCTTTGTGGGATCTAACTGGGAATCTAAGAGAGAGAGGCCTCCAAGGCTTATGACAGGGAAACTGAGGTAGAGTGACCTCTTAGTGGTGTATGAGGGGAAAACTGAGGCAGGGAGACTTTGAATGAGGAGGAAACACTCTAGTTAGAGAAAACTGATGTTGGAGGAGCAAAGAAGAGAGTGTGCCATGGGATTGTCTTTACTCCCACTCCATCACATGAGTATGGAGGATTGTGAGAAAACCACACAGGGAGCTTTATTTATTTAATTATTTATCTTAAATGATTACAGTTTATTTTATCAATGGACTACACAAGCCAAGGGATATTCCTGATTCACTATGCTGTGCATATAGGAACCCAAATAATATCAATATTTCAGATAATTGGAAGTGAGTTTTAAAAAGCTAGAGCTAGAGGGGAAGGTGAGGGCCAGCAGTGTGGGTGGGGAAGTTATTGAAAAATTAAAATTTTAGTGTTTTTAAATTGAAAAACTTAAACTATTGCCCCCCCACCCCAGGATGAAGGACTGAAAAAATTTAATTCCTGAATTTTTATTTAATGACAATGGTGTTTTTCTTTTTCAGGAGAGCTGATCAAGCCATTGGAAATTAATAGTTCAATATAGTTAAATGCAACAGGTGGTTTTTAAATTTTATTTTTTCTATGCAGTGTGGAAAAATCTGTTGAAAGTTGAAATTTTAATGTTTCTTTTAAAACAGAAAGGTTATTTGTATCCACTCAGAAGCACTGAACAATAAAAATTTAAATTTTCAAAATTATTTTACATGAAAGAAATACAGTTTATAATTTCAGGTCCATGACTGATTAAAAGTTATTTGAGGATGGAGACTCAATTAAAATTTAATTTCTAAAAACACTTTTTACATGAAAACCTTATTGTTTTCCTCAGAATGGACTGAATAAAAGCTATAATTTTGATAGGGAAAAGATGAATTGTAATCCATCTCTGGGATTTTTGAACTGATGTAAAATAATTAAAAGTTAAGGTTCTTGGGGTTTGTTTTGTTTTGTTTTTTTTATT
This sequence comes from Phyllotis vaccarum, assembly GCA_033318265.1. Lineage (NCBI taxonomy): Eukaryota > Metazoa > Chordata > Mammalia > Rodentia > Cricetidae > Phyllotis > Phyllotis vaccarum. Next base: position 21,648,454 of record JARWLC010000020.1, on the reverse strand, counting down.
TTTGTCCAAAAGATGAGGTGGTTTTTATCTTCACATGGGAGGAAAAACAAGAAATTAAGCTATCAGAATTTTTAAATAAAAAGTTATTTGGGCCTTTTGGATTATGGGAAATCAAAATTTCATAAGATTTAGAATGGAAAACACTTTATTTTCAGGAGGAGACTCTGGTGTGAGATTTAAATTTCCACATTTTTTGGATGAACAAGGCTGGTTTTATTTTTTTGTTGTTTATTGAGTGGAGGTGGGGGTGGTGTAGGGGGAAGGAGCTAACTCAAAGTCAGAAATTATGTTTTTACATAGAAAATGTTTTTAATTTTTTATTTATACTTAAATGAGGTAGTTCTTTTCACAACTGAAAATTTTTTAAAAAGCTTTAAAAGGACTTTATTAAGTGTGATGATTTTAATGACCTGGGTGGCCCTGGTTGTTGATTCTCAGTGTAGAAGGCCCTCAATTGACAGAGAGGAAGGAGGAGATGATGAAAACCAGCAAGAGCTTTTGAACTCACCAGGAGCTAGAAACATGACAGGCTGGAGAAAAGGAGAAATGTGCAATTTAAACATTTTATTTATTTGTTTGTTTGCTTATTTACTTATGTAATTATTTAGTGTTATTTTGTGGGTAACTGAACCATTTATAATTTCATGTTTAAAAAAATTATTTATTTAAAGAAAATGGTGTTCTTATCTTTAGAAGGGATAATTGAGAAGTAGGAAATTAAAAGGTCAATAACTTTAAATGGAACAGGCAGTTTTTAAATTTTAAATTTTGTTTTTTAAATGCAATGTAGAATTATCTGTTAAAAATTGAAATTTTAATATTCTTTAAAATTTTAGTAGATAGTAATTTATGGCCCCAGAACCATAAAACAATTTAATTTTCAAAGTTGTTTTACATGGATGAGTTGCAGTTTTTTGAATCTCAGGACTACAGGTCAATTAAAATTTTTTTCAATAGTGAGTAGTTAAAATGTAACATATTAAAATTATTTTAAATACAAGAAGTGTATTTTTTCTTCAGAATGGATGATTAAGCAGTAAAAATTCAATGTTGTCTAAAAGGAAATGTTCATTTTTATTGTACCCCCATGACATTTGAACTGATGTAAGATAATGAAAAATTAAGTTTTTTTTTAAAAAAAATAGAAACATTTTTTATCTTCTCAAATGAGGAAAAATGAAAAAATTAAAATATCAAAATTTTTGTAATAAAATAACTGATTTTTTGATGATTTCCTGGATGTTTTTTATTATGGCTTTTTTACATGAGTGTTTTATTTTCTATTGACAACTCTATATTTGTTGTATTTTCATGCCAGAGATTCACTCTCTCATCCCTTTTATTTTGTTTATTTTTGGAATTCATAGTTTCTGTTTGTTTACTCAGATGTTCTATTATTATTAGCATCCCCTCAGTTTGTATCTTCCACATAGCTTCTATTTCAATTCTTAAGTCTTGAAATGCTTCATCCACCTCTTGATGGTTTGTTTTTTTTTTGGTGACTTTGCTTCCTTTAATGGATTTATTGATTTTTACCATGTTTTGCTAGGTCTTTTTAATTTTTCTAAGGAAATTCTTAGTTTTACTTTAAAGATCTCTAATCATCTTCCTTAAATTATTTTTAAGGTCATCTTCTTTGGCTTTCTCTACATTATGATGTTCAGATCTTTCTGTTGTCAAACTGCTAGTTTCTGGTGGTGACATTTCTTTTTATGTATTATGTTTATTCTTGCACTGATATATACCCATTATTCCTACAATTGGTACAAGTAGTGTCTGTGTTTTAGCACATTGTTCTTGATCTAATCTGCTTTGCCTGTGTTTGTAATTATTTAACAGGCATATTTTTATTGGAGGGGCAGTTCAATCTGACCTCCTGGCCTAATCAGAGCTGGCAAATACAGTATCTCAGTGTGGCTCAGTGGTCTCAGTGTAATGGGTTTTTTTTAAGGCAGGCTTGTGAATTTTACATTGCAAGAGTCCAACTAAGGTATTATTGTAGATGCTTATCAGTAGAAGTCTTCCCTGAGGGCCTGCTATTTGTATAGCCCTGAATGGGGCTGGGTGGCACAAGTTGTGCCCCTGTGGGACATAGGAATATTAATTGTTGAGTTATTTGAATTAGCTGCTATAGAACTCCAACATAGTGCACCAACAGCAGATATGAAAACAAAAGAAGACTATACCCCCAACAAAAAGATTCACTATAGTGAAGGGTATAATAGTCCATTTAAGGTAAGTTATACTTGTAGCACCTATTGACCTCAATTTTATCCTCTTACTGTCCTTGTCTCCTGAATGAAAAAACAAAAATATATCTCAGTGGTCCCCAACATTTTTTCTTGGGGAAGTGTCTTTCTATATAATCCAGGCTGTCTTAAAACTAACTATGTAGTCTAGGTTTGTTCCCTCTTGTGTCTGCTGCAGTTAAAAGCATGAGTTACCACACTTATCATCATCAATAGTTTTTAGCTGTAGCATACCTTATATTCATGCATTATTTAGTCTCTTCATGTGCATGCACACTTTGCTAAGGCCGTGTGAGTGTGGATGTCAAAAGAAAACTCTCAGGAAAAGTTTCTACTCTCCTATTATGTGGCTTCTAGGAATGAAACTCAGGGCTTCAGGTTCAGGGGCCAGTGGTTTTAGCTCCTAAGACATCTCCTAGGCTCTGTAACACACTTCTAAGTTAGAGGACATAGTGCTATAATATAAACTTAACAAAACTATAACACAATTTTATATGCATTGGGGAAAACAACAACATTCACAGTACTTGTCTTAAGGTATTATTTTCTACTTTGGTTTTGGTGACCGGTTTTATGTCAACTTAAAATGAACTAGCAAAAAAGAGTCTTGATAGACCAAAGATATTAATAATGTATGGCTGCAGGCAACATGTAGGACACTTTAATTAAAGGCATGTACCATTTCTGCCCATCTGGAAGGATTGTTTTGAATCAAGTCCCTTTGATGAATGCTGGGACTGCTTCCTAGGTTTAGCTATTTAAACAATGTCACTTTGAATAGACTGGTACTTACAGCCTGGATTACAAATATTATAAAAATTCCTGTCTTAGCAAAGGCACAACACAGCATGTGCATGCTTGGACCTTCCTTGATGTTACTCCATAGAACTTCCTGAAAGACATTCATATCTCTAGTGTATGGAGCTTACTATGCTTCTCAGGTTATCTCCAAAGATGACTTAAAATCTTATCAGTATCAGGATGGTTTTCTACAGTGCCTGGACCTTTCCACATGCACATTGGTGTCATTTTAGCTTTACAGTCCGAAAATTCCAGCGGTATGTAATAATTGAAAGGAAAGATGAGATAAAAGTTTAATAAACAGGTACTGAAAACCAACACCTGGGAAGAAAGGACAGAAGAAATACAGCCAACCAGACATAGTCTTTATTGCATTTATTTCAATGATGTATTCAACTATGTATCAGTGCACGCCTCACCTGGAAATCTCTCCACCTTTTCTAAGTCATAGACTGCACAGAAGGAGTTCTTTACTATATCATCTGCATGACTGTCCTCCTTGGAGTGGCACCCTATAGAAAGAAGCAGAACACAGCAGAAAGAAACAAGCCATTATTGTGAATTAGTGATTAGTGAAACTGTAGAAGCTGAAATTCCAAATCTGCAGGTGAAAATGGAACTAAATTGGCCCACACTAATGAAGGCCCCAACACCACTGCCATGTAGTGTTTCATCCTGTGTAAACAGTGAAGGATTACTGTTGAAGACCTGGATGTATTGAAAGGCATGATACTTTACCTATTTCTTGTTTGGAGAGAAGCATTATAATTATAATTGTTTTCTTCAAGTTGGGAAAAAAATATCTGGCAGGTCTTACAATATTTAAAAGCTGACTTCAGTAGCACACATTATAATTGGTATTAAGCATAGAATCCTGGAGCCAGATATTATGGTAAATGCTGTAAAATACATGAGAGCCAGGTACTGGAGAAACTTCTTCCATCTAATGAACTTTCAGGCCAAAGGGGTTCAAATTTCACTGCAGAAATGTAACAGTTTGCTGTGGTGCTTTAGGAGATTCCCTTAACAGATGTCTAGTGCCTCTTGCTCCACTCCCCTAGGCAGTTTCTAATCTGCTCTAGTGAATGAAGGTTTGCACCCAAAACTCATTTAATTAATTCATTTTGGAGGAAAGAATCTTCTACCAGGGTGAAATTTGAAAAGGCCCAGAGCTGATATAGGATTTGTAAGGAAAAGAAAGGAACAGAGAACATGGAGCTGAAGTTGGACAAAGGTTTTATTGGGAGTTGAAAAAGAAAGTTTAGGTATAGGTCATGGTTGTTGCTCCATGCATGAATGCAGGAGGCAGATAATATATATCTTGTGGTCTTTCCAAGAACTGGGAGGTGGGCAGAAAGGGAAGAGTAGGGGATATAAAAACATTTTAAATAAGAAAGCTACTAAGAACTTGTGGTACAAAATGAACATGCCAGAGGAATTTCTTTGTTATTTCTAAATCTCTCTTTGTTAATATTCTCAGCTCTCTCTGCCTGTTTGACAGAAAATTATGCCACCCTGCATAATATAGTGGGCTATAAAACTTTTTAGCTATATTTTATCCAGGATGAAGAAAGGAATGTGCTTTTGGAATGCAAATAGATATCCTGGCAAGATAATGAAGGCAGGGCCCAATGCCATTGAAATGCATGTCTGCATATCTACAAAAAAGTCTTTGTTTGGGGTGACATCCAAGGACAGGAACCACTGGGCAGTGTATTTAAGTACAGTGTTAGCATATGGGAGTAGCTGAGGCTTTATTAGGCAATGAGGCTTTGCAGGTGATCTACCACTCAGAAGTTGTACAGGAACCTTCCTGTTGCCTGCTTCAGTCTTGGCTTTGAAGAGGATTTTGCATCAGCCATTTTCTGTGGTGTGCTGATTTTGCTGCTGCAGGGATCTGAGCAGAGAGCATGGCTGAGCTGGGAAAGCAGGTCATGGTGAGTGAGGGGCTGGTGTCATTTTGTGTGCTGTGCTGTTTTAGCTGATGCAGGGATCTGAGCAGAGAACATGGCTGAGCTGGGAAAGCAGGTCATGGTGAGTGAGGGGTTGGTGTCCATAGATGGAATCTAGCACATGGTAAGGTGTGAGTCCATTTCTGATATGAGTGGGATCCTGAAACCAGAGTTTCTCACCTGTCAGGCACTTTGTTTGTTCACTTTGAAACTTTCTGAATCAAGCAAAAGGCCTCTGAGTCATGTTGTTCTGTAGTCTGAATCTTTTCAAAAAATTAGGACCAAGGAGCTATGTGTAGAAAGACCTTTTTTCAACTTCAACATGTTTTGGGTGCACCCAGGAAAAGCAGGTTACCAGTTTAGAAAGGTTGAAATTCTAAGTAACTTCTAGAGATTTTTCACTTTACATTTAATTGTAACTGTATGATTTATTCATAGTTAATTTTGTGTATGTTTTAAAAGATACCCCATGTGTTAGGTAGCACTTCACTAGTAAGGTGTGACGTAGAAGGGTAGAATTATTGATACAAGGATTTACTAATGCTCAGGAAGTAGTAAGTTTCACAAAATAGAATTTAGCTGAGGGATGATTACCTTTAAAATACTATAAATACAAGTGTTTGCAAACAGGCCTGTTAGAGATTAGGATGGTGGGATCCATAGAGGATTATCCATACATTTGTCTCTGACCTGTTACATAGGAACAACTTCTCATCACCAGCTGTTAGGCACAAGCCTATATCAAAAGAGAGGATTTTTACCAGCTGTTCTTTGAGGCCTTACAGGATCACAAGCAACCTTAAGGTCTGGTGTGCCATAACGTTTTTGAGAAAATCATAGTTCATTCTTTCATTTGGTTTCATTCATATCTGTGTGATTTATATCTACTTCTTGTATATTTTGTTCCATGTCTACAAAAATTACTTCTAAGTCATTATTACTCACATTTCCTTTTTGTATTTGCTTCTATAATTATAACTTTTGCATATCTTAGCTTCTCCATTATTTTAGGAAATTTTCATTTTGGAGTGAAACCCAGGTAGGACTCAGCCTAGGAAGTTCTGATACCATTGTGCTGCTTCCCTTGTTTGATACTTGAAAATATTTTATTTGATATGATTTTGGTGATATACCAAGGTTAGTATTTTTGTTTTTATCAGTTTTTACTTCATTTGTGGATTTTCTTGCAACAGGTTTGTTGTACTGTTAGATTACTTCACTTTTTAGTTTTTAAAGGTCTTTTTTTGTTTCTTGTATTCTATCTTGGAAGTGTCAATATTTTGGATAGTCTAAAAATGCTTCATCTAAATTACATTTATCCTGTTTTAAAATTTTTAATTAACTTATTAATATATTTGAGCTAACTTTGCTAGGAAGGTTTTCTGAATTTTTTTTTTTTTTTTTTTTTTTTTTTTTTTTAATGTAGAGAAGGCTGGTGTCACACTTGGTGTGATCCTGATCCTGGTAACTTCCAAGACCTTGGATTATATAACTGTGTGCACAGTAAAATATAATTAATCTTTCAGTTGTTCTTCCATAATATATGTCCAAATAAGTGATGATATATTGCAGCAAATGTGAAATTTGGTAACAAATATAGGTCTTGCTTAATAGAATACAATCATTGGTATGAATGATTTCTGTTCTTCACTTTGAAATTAGGATACTTTAGTTCAGATTACTTAAATTCAGAATTCATATTTTGTCCTATAAAAGTATGAAGGCATTATGTGTATTTCCATGAAGTTAATATTAATTTTAATTAACAGTAATAATGTGCAGAAAGATCCAGACAAATACAACTCCAGAAAGGTTGTTTTCCTGCAGTCCCTGAGTATGTTCTAGGTCACTGAGAACAGGTAGTGTGCCTTGTAGTGACTCAGTGCTTTGCTTAGTCCTGTAAATGTTGAGGCCCTAAGAATGATATAAGCAAGAGATAAGCATGTCCATTTGCTTGGTATATTTTTTCCTACCCTGTAGTAGGTATTGATGTTTGTTTTTGAGATTGAGATGCATGTTATATGCAACAGAAGGATTGACCTTTTTATATTTATTCTATTAGTCTGTATCTTTTTATTGGGTATTTGAGATAATTTTTATTAAGAGATCAGTGATTAATGATTGTTGATTCTTGTCATATTATCTTTGTTCATGTGTATTGGTTAGAGAGAGACAGAAAGAGAATAATAGAGAGACAGACACACGCACATACACAGAGTGTTGGTTTTCCAGTTTTTCTCCTTTTAACTTTTCTGGTGTGAGATTATTTTCTATGTTATCTTCAGTGGGTTGGAGTTTTCCTTCTATGAAGTACCATCTGTGGAGGCTGCATTAGTAGATACATATTGCTTAAATCTAATTTATCATAGACCATCTGATTTTTTGCATGTGTGGTAATTGAAAGTTTTACTGGGGGTAGTATCAGATGTAGCATCTATGTTCTTTTAATACTGCAACACATGTGTACAGACCCTTCTGTGTTTTAGCATCTTCACTGACAAATCAAATGTAATTCTAATAAGTCCATTTCTGTGTATTACTTGTTTTTTTTTCCTTGCAGTTCTTAATATTCTTCCTTTAAATGTTTTTTATTGTTTTAATTATTGAGGAGTTAATAGATTTTTGGGCTCAATGTATTTGGTATTCTGTATGCTTCTATTTACTTTTCCTCTTGCTTGGTTTAGGGACTTTATTTTGTCTATAAATTGTTCAATTTTTTTCTGGGCCATAGACTCGAATTTCATCTTTTTCCTTTATTATTATTCTTTTATTCATTTTTTAAAATATCTTAAATTTCTTGTATTTTTAATTTCAGAAAATTTGGGGAGGAATTAGTTCAATATATTTTTAATTGATATTTCAATTTCTTTAATCTTATCTTCTCCTTAGTTGCTTAGTTGTATCTATTTTATTCTACTGATGAATCTTGCTTGCTTCTGTATGTAGTTCCTGTTTGAATTCCTAAACTTCTTATTTCAGGGATTCTCTCAATTTATATTTTTCTTATTTCTTCCATTTTGATATTTGGGTTGGACAGCTTTATTTGATTCCTACAAATGTTGTTTTATCTTTCATGGCTTTATTAAAAGATTTTATTTATTTCCTCCAGTTGCATGTGTTTTCTCACTTTCTTTAATAGATTTATTTATTCACTCATTAAGAACCTCTATAATCTTCATATAGTTGGTGTTATGATCATTTCTTTGTTTTTCATTAATGTTGGAATATTCAGGGCCTGCTGGGTTTCTGGTGGAGGATTCTTGACCTGGCTGTTACTAACTTTTTCACATGCTATCATCTAGGTATCTGGATTTGGGATGATTATAGGTCAAGATCTTGACGTCTACTCGTAGGGTGTTTATGTTATTTCACTGTAAATAATAGTTCCCGCATATGAGTTTAATAAAAAGTGCTGATTGGCCAATGGCAGACAGGAACTGTGGGCTGGGCTACCTGACTAGGAGAACTTTGGGAACAGGTGGAGCAGAGCAGAATGCCAGGAAGAAGCAGAGGACAACTATGCTGTTCTGAGAAAAGGTATGTTGTCTCATGGCTGAACTGGATAAGAGTCATGGGTTAGATTAAGGGTAAACAGTTAGAAAGTTATATGCTTAGGCCCTTAGGCTGATCAGCCTAAAAGTATTTTAATCATCTGTGTGTCTCTGTGGGTCTGTGGGTCTAAACCTAGAGGTTAGGTCCAGAAGTCTGGACCAGAAACCTCGTACTACACTAGATTGTTTGGGTTTTATGTTCATCACTTTTTGTTTCCTCTTTGGAATTTTCTAGAGTGTTGTAGCTTTGGTGTTCCCTGATTTATTGCCCTGCTCTCCTGGTGTGTTCATAGAGAATGCCTAGGGACAAGCATTAAGGGGTTTTGTCTGGGGGATAAATTACACCTCTGCCTTTGATCCTATTCCTGCCATTTATCCACAATGATCCCTGAAACTCAGGAGAGGACTGAATTATAGATATTTCTTTAAGATAGAGCATTCCTAGTCACTTAATCTTTATACCTTAGCTAAATATGTATCACTGTGTCAATCACCTTTTACTTCAACGAAGCATTTTCCTTGAAGGATAAGCGTGTCATTGATCAATAAATATAATGGCAAGTAATTTTAGCTCAGTTTAGTTCACTGCTTAGCTTGATAATAGTAATTCATTTTTTTCAATCCTCCATGGCTCATCTGTCCTTCAATTCTGAGTTTCTTTCCTGCCCCCTCTTCTACATATTTGTTTCACTGTGTGAGTGTATATTTGTAATACTAAAGTGTAGTAAATTTCCATGTCTTTTTCAAATAGCTATTTGTTACATTTATTTCTTCTTCTCTTTTTACTCTATGACCTCCCCCATTCCAGTTTAAATTTTTGTATCAAGTTATTTTATCTCAATGCCCTCCATAGCAATTCCCATGACATTTTATTAATTCACTGACCTTTATGGGTATTACCATTTAAATAACTATCTGAAGATTAAGGACCAGTCTCCACAGTGACAGAAAACATGTAATGTTTATATTCTTTGGGCTGGGATGCCTTACTCGTAATAACTGTTTCTAACTCCTTCTGTTCAGTTGTGAATTCTTTGCTATTATTTTTCCCAATATTTGAATAAAATTACCTGGCTTGACTTTAAAAACCTTTAATATTCATTCATCAATTGATGCAATTCTAGGGAGTTCTTATTCCTGTATGTAGGGCGATTATGTTGTTCCATTGTAAATAATTGTCCTTCCTATGAATTTAATAAAAAGCGCTGATTTCTACAACACACTATCATATAGTAGGTTTCTACTTGGACAAAACAGAAATACCCTGCAACTGGAAAACAAGTTTTTTCTTATATCAACCATTAAAATTAATATGTATGTATAAATATGTAGATATATAAGTATGTATGTATACACACACACACACACACACACACACACACACACACAAATACATTTGTGCACTATCTCATCATTCCCACCTTCCTGAAAACTGAGGTCAACACAGGATTTTCAGATCTTTCACGTCAGGCAAAAAGAATATCTAGAAGGGTAGTTCTGGTGAAAGAAAATATCTGTGAGCACGTTGTACAGATATGTCTGTAAGGGATTTGTGTAGGGGTGCATTTAAACATTCCTGTTCATTTGACTGATAATTGGAGAAATTTCTTCTTATTTTGCCTCAGTGAGGTTTGTTTAGTTGACCTTGGAAATCTTGGCCCAGAGAGGAAGGAAGGGTGGAGATAAACAGGCGTGAAAGTCCTGTGCACCACCCATTTTGCCTGTTTTGAATGTGTGTTGGACTGACGATGCTCATGGATTGTCTGGACTGATCACTTGCATCCCTGGAACCAGTCCCTGAAGATTTGCAGGATACAAATCAAGCTAGAAAATGAGTCAAACCAGGGATGATGATGAAAACCAGTGAAGTGGAGATGATAGAGCTGCAGCTTTATCTGATAGCACTGCCAGGATGCTGGGAACTGCCCTGCAACTGTGTTCCATTGTCATATCTCTGAGAACCTGCTGTAGGGACAGCAAATCCAGTATAAACTGCTATTAAATGAATTACTTATTTCTAATATTTTTGGATTCTAAGTTTCTGTTCAGAAACTTCTTTGAGCATAAATACCTTTGAAAAAATTCCTAGTGCCCAGTACTTTACAGGGTTTTTCATGAGGACATAAACTATCTTCTGAGACTTCAGAAAATGCAGGAGTCTTTGAATCTTACTGGGAGAGGATGGGTGACCCTTATAGTTGAGTTCCTCAGTAAAACTGTAAATGTTACAAGGCACACAAACTCATAACTTATTTTGAGGCATTTGCTGCTTTGTTTTAAAAAGGCTATGTTATTGACTATTCCTATTGACATTCATTTTTGCTGTTTCTGTAGACTGTGGTTTTAGTCTGTTCATAAGAGTTGTGGTAATTACAGGCAGAATGGCAAAGACTTGCCAAACAACTGACAACAAATACTGGAGACAATTGGAGGAAATGTTAGATTATGAGGAAGAACTTAGATATGTATAGTTAGTGTAACAAAACTCATTTTTTATTATGTTGATTGTCATCACCCAAGGATTACATTCTTATTTCCTAAGTTCTAAGCTTCTTACTCCAAACCTGATCCACTGTACTAGCCACACTGTCCATAGGACAAAGATCAACGTTGCATTTTTGATAAATTGTGTAAAATATAAGTAGACTATTTCATGCAATCTATTATGTGACTTTATGTGGAACCCACAAAAAAATTTATGCTACAATAAAGTATGATTTGAAAACAAGCTTATTTATACATTTAGTTTTTTCTCAATAGTATGACTGCACTGTTTAATCACACAAGAGGATATTTCCCTGTGAACCTAATTATAGTATATGTTCTAGTATGAATGTAACTCTCCTACATATGCTCATAGGGCCTGGAACTACTAGGGAAAAACTTTGTTGCAGTAAGTATAGCCTATTTGAGAAAGTATACCCCTGTGAGGGTGGGTTTTGTGGTCTCATATGTGTTTTTACCATGTCCACTGTGACAGAATCGTTCCTCTTGCCTGCATATCAATGTATAAAATGCCTACCCTCTACTGTAACACTTAATCTGCCTGTATGCTACAATTTTGCACCATGATAATAATGAAGTATACCTCTGAAAATGTATGCCACCCCAATGTTTTTCCTTTATAAGCACTGGCCATGGTCATGGTGTATTTTCACAGCCATAGAAGCATTAAGACAGTACATGATTCATTACCCTGACAGAGTAACTATTATAAAAACACTGCTAACTTTACTTTTGACAGAATCAGATTAAGCACAGGCTTCTGTAGTTGTTCCTCAAGTGTTTTTAATAGAAATTCTAGTCATTTAATAAGTCACTCTTCATTTTATAAAAATAAAATAACAACTATTGAATTAAATGTAATAGTAGAACAATGGATATAAGTGTATATCAACTCTGTCTTTAATTTTTGATCGCAGTAAAATTGCAAATAAAGTGGTATTCTAATAACTTCAATACAATACTTGGGAATTTTCTAAATATTTTAGAAAACATTCTAAAATCTAAAATATTTTATTGGATTACTTTTAGCTGGATTGTTTACTTTAATAGGTAATGTTTCAGGTTTCAAATGCTGAGTCTTAGCATCAAAACAAATTGCAAACTTTACAAAGGAACTAGTTAACATGTTTTTAAATTAGAAAATTATAGACAAAGATTAATATCGGTTTATATAAAATGATTGGAAAGAAACAACCTAGTAAACAGTATACAATTTCTCCTACTTTCTATTCTCTGGAAATTTAATATAAAGACAACTGTTTAGATGCTTCCTCTTGTATAGGAAACTGTTATGCTTCAAATAATAAGCAAATGGTGTAGATATAAATATTTATTGTAATTTGTGGTAAAATAGTCTGTATATTATTGATTAAAATATAGGGTAGGAGTTTTTGGTTAGCTGAAGATTTACTAACATCTTAAACAAAAAATCCCAAAATATAATCAATATTGTGAGTGCATGTATGGGTGCGAGTGCATTTGTGTGTGTGTGTGTGCTACTAGGAAATGTCTTACTATCACACTCATTTGTAGGGTATGCTGGCTCTACTATCATAATTGCTATATTTTTTTTTTGTAATGATTTGACTGAGACAGGTGTCTGATTCTTAAAATGCTTTTAAGAGTTATTGTTCTAAACCTTATTATCTCTGCTGACGTTAAACTAGGAAAACTCAACGTATTTTAGATTAAGAATTCAGACTCAGTTGGTTATCACCATATATTTCAGCATACTTATTAACACATATTTAATAGAAAAAGGTAGGATAGAAAGTATGTGAACAGAAATGAAGTGTAGAGTAAAAGGGTAAAGTGATATAATATGTTTTTAAATTTAAGAAGGGCTAGAGGTGTTGTTCAATAGTGAATAACACTGGATGTTGGTACAGAGAAACTATGTGCTATTCCTAGAACCCTTATGATAGCTAATCATTTTCTATAACAACAGTCTTAGTCATCTTTTGTCTTTTCCTGAGATGCACAGAACCATGCATTTCAAACACCCATATAACTACAATTAAAATGTTTTAAAAATTAAAAGTAACTAACTGAATTCTCTACAATTATGTCAAAGGCCTGAGAGAGACATCAGAAAGAGATACATAAAGTAAACTCTTCTTTCCTGCATGGAAGGAGCTCCATGCAGAACCATACCATACAATGGCAGTAGATTTGTTTCAAGCTTGATGTAACTCAGCAGAGCCACCTAACCAAAACCAGAGAACACAGTGCTAACAGGTGATATTTTTGATATTTTTTCCATTCAAGTTTTCTATACTTTTTTGAAAAAAAATATGGCATTATTACATCTATCATTTAGATCAACATCATGCTTGACAGGTACCATAGGCTCCAAAGAAATCTAATTTTACAGTGTCATTTAAGCTAAATCTTATGGTACAAGATAATCTTGGCAGAGACATTTATTCCATCATTTTTATATGAAAATGTTCCTGCATAACCTTGAGGTGAGAAGGCCCCTAAATTTTTCTGCTTCTACATTGTGATTATCTTCAGAACTGCATTTCTTAACTGAGGGTACATATAAAAAGAAATAAATCTCTGTTGGCATGTCTAGAACATGTCTATATTCCCTAAATAAAATCTTCATACTCTTTCTGTTTAGGAAAAGCATAGTTGTTGAAATAACACCAATGTTCTGTGGGAATATATTTGTGCGTACTGTATCTTTAAATAAAGGAGCTGGTTTGGACCATGGCAGGTACTTAGAATAAGTGGGAGGAGAAATCAGTTTAGGTAGGAGAAGCAGGGCGGAGTCAGAGGCAGACCGCGCGGAAGCCACCGAGAGAGCAACATGTAAACACGGGTGAGCAGCGGGCCGCCACGTGGCCCGCGGATTAATAGAAATGGGTTGATTTAAGATATGAGTGCTAGCTAGCAATGTGCCTGAGCCATAGGCCAAACAGCATAAACTTAATATAAAGCGTCTGAGTTATTTCTGGGGACCTGGGCGGCGGGCGGATGAGCAGTTCTGGCGGCAGCTGTGGGTCCCAGATCTCCGGCTGACTGGGACCCGCGAACTAAATACAACAGATGGCGCATCCAACGTGGGCCGATTATCCACTTAGAGCCTGACAAAGATTAAAAAGAGTTCTAGATCGCAGAAATTGAGCCAGGGCAGCTTCCAAATTGTGTGTGTGGAGCGGGTCTTTGTACAAAGAAAGCATGGTCCGGGTCACATTCAAAATGGCGCCGGCGGGCTGTCGGCAGTCAGTGTAAGCTGCAGCTACAACCAGTCTCACAAAAGACTCAGTAACATGTGATCGATTTTAGATTTCTGCCTATTTTGAACAAAAAAGAAACAAAGACGGTTTCTTAATAGCAATATTTTTCGGGGTGTGCTCTGTTTACTGGCCACGAATAAATACACGGTCCGTTTAAAAAAAAAAAAACTTAGTGATTCAGCCTAATTTGCAAAAACTGTGCTTCTTTTTGGAGAATGTATTTTAAAAGCTCTTAAGGTTAGAAGATGATTAAGGATTCACAATAAAACAGATTCAGATAAAAGGAAAACCTGTAAACGGGTTACAATGTTTGTAAAAAGTACATAGGCTTCAGAGAGAAAATAAAGAGGTTAAAAAAAGTTTTTAAAGTGAGAAATAGAGTAATAAAATTATAATAAGCCACATAAAGATGGAAAATAGACACAAAATCTGGATTTTGGTTGTTATTGTGTTTTCTTTTAATTTTTTAACTGTTAATGAGCTAACTGCAAAAAGACAATGGATTGCAAAGGCTACTAAGTTAAACAAGAATGTATATTTTAAAGGTATTTTGATTTTGAAATTTGTGTCTAAGGATTTATTGCTTTGGAAGAGTTCTGTTTCTGTTTCCACAGATGAGAACCTGTGGATTGCTTCCAGGCAAATATGGTTTCATCAACCAAGACCCCCTGAAAAAACCTCTGATGAGAAGAGATGGCCAGATCAGCTTCACAGCTGCAGATTATGACCCAGTCTCAACAACCGTGAGATTTTCAACGCCCCTTAATCAGCAGGAAGTAGTAATGAATAACTTCGCCCAAATTCCCCAAATATTGTTTCTAAATGTTTGTTTTCATTATAAATGGTTAATGGTCATAGTCAATCTCTTTCTAAGAAAAAACGGGGGATATGATATGTAAATGCTTTTTTAAAAAAATTAGATTATTAAATTTACAGGTAATCAGCTGTTAATCTCAAACTGCTTTACATTGGTATAGATTTTGGTTTATTGATACAAATTTAAAGTCAATTTTATTATGCTGTATGTGTTTTTCTATTCTTGTTTAAGATATGATGTTCATGTAACTGTTTTAAAATTGTAATGTATAATTAAGAAATAAAGGTTAATAGTCACTTTTGATAATCAAACTTATAGTTAGGTTAGTTAAGATTTTTAGGTATACAAAGATATATTTCAATTAAATAGATAATCTTCAAATACTTCTAAGACCTACAGAATATGGCATTTAAAATGTTTTAAGAGCTTAGACTTTTCTGGACAGTGAGACAGGTCTGTTCCTGGCAGCACTAATTTACTTCAACAGGAAGGTGGGCATTGAAGAAACTCCATATAGAATCTCATCTATTTGTGGTGATGGTGAGCCACTGGAGAAGAAACTGTTTTTATATTGACTGCTTGACAGTATGCTGTTTAAACTGGACATGCAGGTTCCATAGAAAGATGACCTCTGGACTTTGGCAGAGCAAGCCAAGATCATCATTCGGGTTCCTGCTTTACAGAGAAAACTGTCAGACATTCTTCAAGACTCAAGGAGAAACAACGGATGAACTGTGCCAAAATGGACAGAGCAGATTTCCTGCTTCACTGAAATAAAAAGAGACTTTGGGCCTGTAGGCTGAAGATGAATGCCCCAACTTTATAAAGGAACTTTGGGTGACTGTCCAGGCAGATAGGTGTCATCTCTGTCCCTTCTAGATTTTAGAAGTCGTTTGCACTTCTGGTTTACTTAGATAAATATTATATCCTTCTGTGGTCTTTGATGTAGTTGAAGATTAGATAGTTATATGTACAGTTTTTCTTAGTCATTTGAAAAGTATATTAGATATGAAACTTTAGATTCATAAAGATAAGGTAGATAAAATGTTTTCTTTAATTTTGCTAAGTGCAAGTGGACTAGATATTGTAACTGTAATTCTTGCTTGATGGCTATTTTGTTATATGTAATTTTGCTATGTTAAAATTGAAACCTTCCTTTTTGATTAGAGAAAAAGGGGGAAATGTGGGAATATATTTGTGCGTACTGTATCTTTAAATAAAGGAGCTGGTTTGGACCATGGCAGGTACTTAGAATAAGTGGGAGGAGAAATCAGTTTAGGTAGGAGAAGCAGGGCGGAGTCAGAGGCAGACCGCGCGGAAGCCACCGAGAGAGCAACATGTAAACACGGGTGAGCAGCGGGCCGCCACGTGGCCCGCGGATTAATAGAAATGGGTTGATTTAAGATATGAGTGCTAGCTAGCAATGTGCCTGAGCCATAGGCCAAACAGCATAAACTTAATATAAAGCGTCTGAGTTATTTCTGGGGACCTGGGCGGCGGGCGGATGAGCAGTTCTGGCGGCAGCTGTGGGTCCCAGATCTCCGGCTGACTGGGACCCGCGAACTAAATACAACAATGTTCCCAGTACCTTTTACAGGAAAGAATTTTTTCATTTCTGCTGTTATTTTTGTTGTGATGGCCATTCTTGGCAGTCAAACTAACTACCTCTGGAATAAATGAATAAACAAAGAATTAGGTATTCCTGCAAAGAATTTTACTTAATTCAATGTCTTGAAATGGGAAACTTCTTTTAATTTGGGTCTTTTGAGGTAATAAATCTGCCTTTCATCTGAGTCAGAGCTTCTGAATTGAGCCTACACCCATAAAGGATACTGAAGAAAAAGGTCTTTCACTCTCACAGATTGCTCTGGTTGTGACTGGAAAGGTTATGTCTTTCCTTTAGAACCTAGTTCTTAGTAATTCTCATATATACTGACTCAGCTGAGACATGGAGCACAATGGACAGAACTACTAAATTCTTTCCAATGGTAGTCAGACAATGTTGGGCTTTCTGGAGCACACCCAGTGAAATGTTTTAATAAAATAACTTTCTAAGTACATACAGTGATATATCCATTAAGTTATTTTCAAACAAAAATCTATGACTAGTACTGCTGTGTTTTTCTTCAGCTCCAAATTGAGTAAGACTTACTAGCTAACAATAGTGCTCATAAAGGCA
The DNA here is from genome assembly GCA_033318265.1 of Phyllotis vaccarum. NCBI lineage: Eukaryota > Metazoa > Chordata > Mammalia > Rodentia > Cricetidae > Phyllotis > Phyllotis vaccarum. Next base: position 21,631,155 of record JARWLC010000020.1, on the reverse strand, counting down.
TTGTAACTTGCTCCATTCATTTTGAAGTATTTTATATATTGTGAAGACTACATGTTTTTATTATTGTTAAGTTGTCAACAGTTTCAAATAAGGTGCAGGAGAAAAATTTTAAAGCAATTGAGCCAACATCTAGCCTTCTGAGGAGAGAAAGACCTGGCATCTTGTTTGTAATCTGGTCCCTACTATTCTCTCCTGAATGTCTGAGGTCCTTAGGATAATCAGATAAAAAGTAACTTCAGTTTGCCTGACCTCAGCTTGAGGCCACAAAACACACCTCATTTTTGTTCTAAAATCACTTAATCTTTAATATTTTGGACACCTTCGCACTTGAGCCAGACAGAATTATTCTACTGCAAAGTGATTGGCTAATTGGCTATGCAACCTAGCCAATTGTGTCCAGATGGACGAATGGGAAGTGCCTATGGTGTGCAGGATGATAGAAGGGACAGCTATTGGAGCCAAGGTAAGTGCCATTGAAATGCTTATCTCTGTGGATTTGAAATGTATAGATTTGGAATAAAAGACAGGCCAGAAATCATTATGGTGTCTTTTTAAGCAAAGTATAAACCTAAGGGAAGTTTTCTTGTCATTATTTTCCCCCTAGACAATCAGGGCCTCCAGTCTGACCTGCCTTTCAAAAGTGGTACAGTGTCCATGCTAAGACCAGGATCCAGGCTTGGCCTTATAACAAAGTGGGCGTTAGTGTTTTTGTGTGTTCTTCTCTGAGAGCTGCTGTAGGGAGCAGAGAGGGGATCATGGGCCATCCAGAATACCAGAACATATTGATTGTGGCACTATTTGCACAGATTGTTAGAGGTAGATTCTGGTGAGCTTCTGAAGCTATGATGGCAGTGATCTATGGAGTTGGATGTTAGATTGTAGCCAGATATGGTGTCCTTTTAAGTCTTATTTGGCTCTGGAAACTCCCCGGACTCAGGCTTTTGTCTATAAATAACTTTGCTCCATGAATTGCCTCTGTGTAACACATTCAGAGCAGAATGCTTTGTATGGCAACATTTTTGTAATCCAGGTTAACATACATTTGGTATATCTATGAAAGCAATTCACTTGAAGAGGCCTAGCTAGTATCTCTAGTATTTTATACAGTGGTGTACTTCATATATAACATTTTCATGAAAGATTCATTTGCATTTAATTTTGTAGATGTTGTAAAGGCAACTTTCATGTTGTGTAACATTACGCTTTCAGTGATGTAGAAAAACAGACTAGGCATTATAAATAATTTCCCAATGCTTCGGTCACATTAAGTCACAGAAAATAAGATTTAGCTGATGAAGGCTGCCTCTAAAATGCCTCAAAGTTCAGTATATGCTAATGAGGCCTGTTAGAGATTAAGCTACTCTGATACACATTTGTTCACCAAGGCTTTCCAGATATATGGTCACACACCATTACAAGGGTGACACTCCTGATTTTCTTCTAGCTACCATGACCATTTCCATATCAAATAAGAGGTGTCTATCAAGCTGATCAGGGGACAATTACATGGACAAAACCAACAGTCTGGCATGGAACACTCTAAATGTTCAGTTTCCTTGAAAAAAGCATAGTGCTGATAGTTGGACATGGTGACAACTATTTGAAAAGAAAAGCAGTACAGTGTTGAGGTCTGACCTAACCAATAATAATTTTGCTTAGACCTTTACACAGAGAAAAGAAAATGTGTTTGGTAGAGCCAGAAAATGCCATAGTACTAGGTTTCAGGAACAATCTCTAGGTCTTGATGTTTTGAGAAAAAACAAAAACACATTTTCTAAAACCAGGAATATGATTATGAGACAGTAATTGTCTGGGCACAGTGACTTTGTGCAGGAGTCTTTACAGATCCTGAGCACCCAATTCTTTTTACCACATAGGGGTATGTTTATTTGTCTCAATGCTGTTATTGAGACATGTTTTCATGTTTTAGGAGATTGGTACACATGATAAAACTTTCTAAAGTTATATTTGTTGTATAAATCTTTCTGGTTTAGTGCCTAGATGTTCAGTCTTCTTTTCTAGTTTAAATTGTACAGTGTTTAACCTGAAGCCTGATCCCAAAAGACACAAGGATATCAGCATATGTTGAATGTGAAATCCCTTCTAGGCTGGCTATACTTTGAGCATTAGTAAGAGATTAGTAATGAAATTTTTATTTAATAGTCTATTAAGTGTCTGGAGTGATTTCTTCCTTGGAAGACATTAACTCTAAAAAATACCCTTACTTACAGCATCATAGAAAAATATCTCTGAGACCAATTTTTCTTATATAGACACAAATGGCCTTGATTGAGTCTGTTGCTCTTCAGGGCCATGAATGATCTTGCTGTTCATTATAATATACCTCTAAAGTCTTAAATTGGACGATTATATTACCTCAAACTTTCAAAATTATCCATTTGTATCATGCTATTGAATATTCATTCTAGTTAACGGGATTAGACTTGCATGTGGAGCATGGATATTCCCTTCAGATTAGACTAGAAAGAATAATTTATTGTGTGAACTTCTGTGGGAAAGAAGCTGTGTGATCATTTACTGTTGTCACCATTTTCAAATATGCCTTTTGTAGCAGAAGCAGTGATTTTTCTAATTTGCCAGCATGTATTATTTTATGTCTTGTGAATGAATATAGACCAGACTAAGTGTATAATTTGGGAGGGTCAAAGAGCACAGAAGGTATTGAATTTTAAAATAAGGAAGTCTCCTGTGCAAATATTCTCAACTTTCCTTGACAGTGTTATTTCAGCTCAGATGTTTAAAGAAAGGACACAGATTTCACCATCCAACAAATGCATGTGAACAAAATCTGTCTGTGTCATATTAACTGCATTTTCTCTTTGGGATAAAAACCTACTCTTTTTCAAAGTCAATATCACTAAGAGGTTTATCTTTACAATACATTATTTTTGATCATTTTACAATGTCAGTTAACAGTATTATAATTCTAACAATTTCCTTAAGAGAATTCCTCTTTTTATATTACTGGTTTTTGCTCTCCAGTGTTCCTAGGTCATTAATAGTTTTATCATTTTTTTCTTTTCTCTTTAATTTTTATATACAAATCACACTTCCCCTGTTCCCATTTACTTCTCAGTCAGGATCTCTGTCCAAACCATTTTCCTTCTAATATTGTCGTACTTTTACTTTATATTAATATACACTACATATATGAATCACATAAAATAGAACAAAAGCAAACAAAATTCTGATTAAAATAGTATGGTAACCAGATACATAGATATTTTTTTAGATTTTTGATAAAGGTTAGTCTGTGTAACTTTGGCTGTCATGTAATTTCTGTACACCGAGATAAACTTAACCTTATAGATGTTAATGTCTTTGGCTTGCAAGTCCTGAAATAAATGGGAGACTATAGTGAAATATTGTATATTTAATAAAGAAGTTAATCTGGAATATCACATGACTGAATCTCCCTCAGTCAATACTTGAAGGCCACTGAGTAGTTCCACATGCTTGTGTTTCTAATATCATTCCAAAGACAGAGATTTTCTGGATCTCTGAGTGTTAAAAAACTATTAGCCATGCTGTGGTAACTCACAGCTTTAATCTTCGCTCTAGAATTGTTGAACCATGAATTAAAATAACTGAAGAAGGAAAAAATATATAACACAGGAGATGGCAGAAAGTCAGCAATTCTGTGTGAGCTATCAGACAAGCTGACAACCTTCCAAATAGTACTTACGTGTTTGGCCTGAGAGTTTGGCTAGGTGAGAAATGGCTTTGGTTTGTTTCTCTTTCTGAAAACAACTTTTCCTCAATATCTGGCTCTGGGATTAAATATAATAGTAAATAAAATTTGTGTAATATCAAGCCGACATTTCTGGATTTTTGTTCAGAAATTATTGGGTAATGAGCCTTGAATATAGCATTTTGTCCATGTCAAGAATACGCTGTTGTACTGAGCTTTACCCATACATTGAATTTTAAAATTTGCCAGACTGTATATTGTTCTGTTTTCCAGGAAAGCCTTGATTTATTATATTAATACTATCTATGTCTTTCAAGTAATTGGATTGGAAGATCATAGCCTTCTTCCTCAATGGTTGTACTTTTCTGAAGTTTTTTTTAAAATGAGTACATGGTTCAAATGCATAGATCATACAACACGTGTAATTGGAATCTTCAAAATATTATTTCTGAACCTTCAAACTTGAAACAATCATTATGTTTCTTTCTGTATGTACTGGCAACTGAAACCTACTTGTAGGCAGAGTTTTCCTTACAAGGCACCAGTCCAAGATAAATATTTATTAGAATATAAATCAACACTCATGATATTAGTAACAGCTTATAGTAGTTCTTCAACAGGGACTGGAGTATCTGAGTGATAGACAAGCAATGGACAAGCGATGGACGAATGATGGATTCCAATCCTGTCTCTCCAACAGTCAGGAACCAAGAAGAGGCTCCTTGTTTCCCAGAAACCCCTTATCAGTGGGGTTGGCCACACCCCACCAGGTTGGCCACACCCCCTCCAGGAGCTTGGGACACTGTGTTATCATCTTAGGCCCTTATCAGGTGACACCTAAATCCCACTACATCACCCACTTTTGTCTAACTAAGAAGGTTGTAAACTAAGACTACGTAAAATAGGAATTATTATTAGGTAGTAACCTAAAATACCTATTCTTCATCCCCTTCAAGACCTGAGAAGGAAGATGTGTCATTTGAAAGTCAGAAGTACAAGGAAGTAGTGGCTTCCAAAATTTGGGAGAGGACAGCAACACAGCTACCTGGACAATCAGCTCTGGTTTTGTGCGCCATTAGAGCATCTATCATATTGGCTGCAGGCCTGTGATATCTGACAGGATTTTTCACAAGCTGGGCAATGTTGGAGGGACTGTCCTATCCTGTCCAGGCAGGTTTTGTCAGTCTCCATCCATCAACTTGTTCATCCAGCTTGGACATCATGTGTGTACTTTCAGCAATCACGGTAAGGACAGCTCCTTACCCACCCAGCCATTCTTTGCCAAAAGGACAAATCCCAAAGGATTATCCTTGATGCTCAACACCATCTCAGGAAAGGAGCAGTGACACCAGGAGTAGTTTTGTCTCTTGTGGCCTAATTTCAAATGTTAAATGACATATTCTCTGGGACTATGAAATTGTTGAAGATTCCTGTCTATCTATGATATTCTAACCTGTATCTAAAATGACTGGGATATGGTACCTTACTAATGATGACTGTAGTTTTTATCGTCTTATTGAATAAACCCTGTACTAAAAATTAGAATACCTATATAAGGGGCATACAATCCCTGAACAATGATTTTAGTATGTCTATCAAATATTTGCCAGGTGTATATTACCACGTAAAGTGGCCACAGCATTTTAGAGATGTATATACATATATATCATCTAAACAGAGGTATATAAAACATCTTGTGCACATATCATAACTAGTGCAATCATACATTATATCTAATATAGTTAAATGAAGGTAGTAATTGCATAGTGTACATGACAATGATGTTCAAATATTTTACACAGAGATAGAAGCATATATAAAATATAGCAATTATAGATTCAATTTTACATAATAATTACAGATTCAGATTTATATCAAAATACAAGTTGCTTTGGTTATATAAAGCAATTTCAGATTGAACTTTGTACCAATGTACAAATTATCACTATTAAACAAATAAAATGATTTCACATTTGTATGAATATACAAATACCTATGCCAATGCAAATTATCTTTAACTCAGCTCGTACAGTCACCTAAAATGGTGTATAGGTAGGCAGAACAATCTACCTTTATCTATCTTATCTATCCCCCTTCTCTTCTCCAAAAGAGATCTTTGATGCTATATCATAGTTCTGTCTTCCACCCAAATTTTACTTATAACTATTCTAACAGAATAATAATTACCCACAACCCTCAGAACACAAAACTTACTGGGAAAGAGGGGATAGTCTTTTATAAGGTTGCTTCCTGCTGACTTAAGGCAATGTCATCTCTTTGGGATCCTGTAAAAGCTAGAACAATGGTTAGATCATAATGGACTGACTATATACATCTATAACCATTCTCAGAATAGTGATTAACTCCATCTGGAATTCTAATTAGAAGTGTGATAGGTAGGACAGTCATAGAGAGCTATCTTGCACCCATTTTTGAATAGTCTATTTTATGAAAACAATCATTGATTGGTGTGCACCAGGTTCTTGAATTTTCTAATTTTGCCTCTCTTTGTCTGTCTACCTGTCTCTTACTTCTCTCATACTCTCACTTTTATCCTTGTTTCACTAGTAGGAGTTGTAGCGGTGGGGGCCACATCTCAGTTCCAGATTCTTTGTAGATAGCTGATAGGAGGAAATGTTATTTACAATGAAAAACTTAAGCATTGTTGATACTCAAAAAAGATATCCATATATTCTATAACTTCAGGAGATTGTATGCAGACAGGATGTTTGAAAAATACAGATACAGAGAGAAACTAGTTTTCACATGAAATCACAATATTATTTGCCCCTAAACATTCTGTCTTCTGTCTCACATCAAGTGGTTTTTCTGATAAGAGACAGAATTCTTCACATTTTCTTTACCAATATGCTTGGGTTTAGAGAGGGAGAAAGCCACTTGCTCTCAATCCAAATCCAGCCCTATTAATTGTCAAATGAGGACCACTTTTTTTTTGGTGTTGATGCAAGATACAAAGCAGTAAGTATTGAGAGATTACCCAGTAGTGCATATGTGTATCTGTTGGTCTCGTAATCCATCATTTACATTCCTTCATCATCGTTCTCTCCTTGATTGCAAATGAGTAATTATTCAATGTCTAGTTATGGTTTTAAAAATAGTTGTATCCATTTTCCTGTAAAGACAAAATTGAAATCCCCCCAGGTTTGTTAAATGTGTTTTCCTTACCATGTATCGATTTGTCATAACAGGGGTCAGCAATTACTTCTCCTCCTCTGGAAGGGACTCCTTTTCAAAACAGACTTTTATCAGTTTTGCTTGTACCTATATCTTTTCTGTCCCTGTAGACACAAAAGTGAAACCCCTACCCCATCAAAGCACGTATCCTGGCTTCCACACAGAAGTCAACACATCTTTGAAGTAGATGGGGTGTTTTAACTCAGAGGATTTCTCTATTACCCAATGTCTCTCAGCAGATGATCCCTTTTCATCAGCGTTAAGAAAATTTAAAGTCAATAAGGCACTGTGCAACCTCTATCTGGGTTTTCTTATTTCTTTCTTTTGTTTATAATGCATCTCTTTTAACATGCGAAGAGATCTCCTCACAACTGCCTGTCCTGTAGGATTGTGTGATATCTCTATAATATGCTTTATATTATATTTATATTGTAAGTTTTATTTAAAAGGCGCCAGTCCAACATAAATTTTTATTAGAATATAAATCAATACTCACAATATTAGTAACAGCTTATAGTAGCAACTGAACAGGGACTGGAGTATCCGAGAAATGGACAAGCAATGGACAAGTGATGGACAGACGATGGATTCCAATCCTGTCTCTCCAGCAGCTAGGAACCAGGAAGAGGCTCCTTGTGTCCCAGAAGCCCCTTATCAAAGGGGTGGGCCACACCCCCTCTGGGGACCCTGGATAAGCATCTTATGACCTTATCAGATGACACCTGTATCCCACTACACCTCCTATACATAAAGAGCTCTGTAACACTGAGCCATCTGCCCTTCTCTGTGTTAATTATTTGCAATTAAAGTTTGTTTCCTTTTTGTTCAAAATAAACAGAAATCTAAAATCAATCACATGCTACTTAGTCTTCTGTGAGATTTCAGGAACCCGCCTGATTGCAGCTTACATTGTCTGCTGCCAGTTCACCAGTGCCATTTTGAATGTGACCTGGATGCCAGGCTTTCTTTGTACCCTGACCTGCTTTGTGTACACAATTTGGAATCTGCCTTGGCTCTCTTTCTGTGATCTAGAACGCTTTCTAATCTTCCTCAGGCTTTAAGTGGTTGGAGTCCATCTGATGCAATGGGGCTTCTTAGTCCCAGGCTGCCAGAGGTCCAGACCCTGCCACACTAGCCACCCGCCAATGCTGCTCAGGCCCCCAGAGATGACTCAGACACTTATATTAACTTCATGCTGTTTGGACTATGGCTCAGGCACATTGATAGCTAGCTCTTACATCTTAAATCAACCCATTTTATTAGTCTTCTGAGAAGGGAAGAAAAGGAAGAAGCAGGAAGGGAAAGTGGTGGAGCTCCCATCTCTTCCTGCGCTACAGTCCTTGCTCTCCCCAGCCATATCACTTCCTGTCTCAACCTTCCTAGAGCTGGTATTAAAGGTGTGTGCCACCACTGCCTGACCTCTTTGGTGACTTTATGGCTCACTCTTTCCTCAGATCTTCAGGCAAACAATGTAGCACCACAATGTTCTTGCATGCGTAGACACACACACACACACACACACATACACACACACACACAGAAAAGACACACACACACACACACACACACAGAGAGAGAGAGAGAGAGAGAGAGAGAGAGAGAGAGAGAGAGAGAGAGAGAGAGAGAGAGAGAGAGAGAGAGGGAGGGAGAGAGAGAGAGAGAGAATAAAATGAATATTTGAGTTAGTGACTTGGATGAAAAATTTAAAAAGCACTCAAAAATTGTTTGGGCTATGGCTGTAGCTCAATGTAGTGTGCTCACCTAGTACCCACAAGGCCCTGAGTTCAAACCCAGGACAGCAAAATGAAATCTAAAGAAGGTCCTGATCCCTGTAATAAGAGGAAAATGTGTATGGCCTGGTGAATGAAGGTGATGGAAAGGATTCATAGGCTGGAGGAGATACTTAGGAGTCTGTCCAGGAGGCAGCTGACAGAGCCATTCTGAGAGAGAAGCAAATTAAGTTCAACAAGAGCCCCAAATTAAAAAGTAGCCAGTAGAAGATTTTATGAGTGATACTCTTTAGTAAATGAGACCACCAGGGCTGGAGAGGTGGCTCAGAGGTTAAGAGCATTTGCTGTTCTTCCAGAGGTCCTGAGTTCAGTTCCCAGCAGTATGTTATGTGATCTGGTGCCCTCTTCTGATATGCAGGCATACATGCACAAAGAACACTGTATACATAATTAATAAAGAAGTCTTTAAAAAAATAATACCACTAATTACACTCAAGGCCTACTAGTCCACTATGTCTGTGAAAACCGCACTTATGGTCTGCTGTGGGCAAGCATGATGGTTTTGATAGCAAAGGCTGATGCTATCCTCTGAGCATCCTTACTCTGCTTCTGTGTAAGATTGAACACTCCACAAATGAAGTGTTTCCTGTGTGCCAAGTATTTCACTGAGCACTTTGAATGCAATGATGGACAAAAGGGTTAACTTCTGCCAATGTGCTTATATTCTAACTTGTAGAAGCAGGTGAAAAAGACAATTGGGATTTAAAAAACAAAAAGGGGAGATGGTAACATGTACAAAGGAGTAAAATAAAGCCCTGAGGGCCATGAAGTGTGTTGAGATGATCATGAGTTTGAATTGGAATAGCTAACTTAATGAGCACTCAAAAAGTGGATCAAGCAGGCGTGTCCATATTTCAGGAGCCTGTCAACCCAAAAGGAAGGACACCAGTGTTTCCAAGACTGAGACAGTAACAAACCTAGTAAGTTTGAACAGAAAAAGGAAAATCCACCCTACCTTAACACTTTGTCTTCCAATCTCCTGGAAAAAAAGGGGCAGGTGATCTAATTTATCTTGAGGAGAAATGCCTAGAATGTATGGGGCCCTGTGTTGGTTAAACTGGGAGGGGTTGAAAATGTCTATAATCCCAGCATCCATGAGATAGGCTAGATGACACCCTCTCTTCTCACCTCTCTCCCTCCCTCTCTCCGCCTACCACCTCTGCCTTCTTCTCTGTGGTTGAGACAGACAAGAACCTTGACTGTCCTGGAGCTCTCTTTGTAGACCAGTCAGCCTCAGTTTCACAGAGATCCACCTGACTCTGCCTCCTGAGTGCTGGGATTAAAGACATGCACCACCACCACCCAGAAGAGACTCTAAAAAGTCAAAAAAAGCATTGCTCTTTAGCTTCCAACCCACTGCCAGGTGAACAAGCCTGAATTGGGCAAAAGGCAGAAGAAGAAGGATGAAATTGTTCTGAAGTGATCTGAGCAGAGAGGAAACCACATTTATCTCCTTGGTTTATGGCTTTACTTTTTAAATTAGATAAATAGATGTTTGGCAGGGCATCTCTCAGAGATGTGTTTCTTGTCTAGTTCTCTTCACCCTTTCTCCTGGATCTCTTCTGTTTTCTTGTGTTGCACTTTTCTGCATGTGTCTCTTTTCTGATTCCCCCCAGCCAGCTTCCATGTCTCCTCTGGTTCCTTGGTGTCTGCTGCTGCTCTGGGATTCCCTGGCACTTGCTCTTCCTGCTGTCTTTTATTGAATGCATACCTGGCCCATGCAGGTTGCTGTACTCTCTGAGGTGGTGATGAGAATATGCTGGAGAGGCCAGTGGTGAGGAAGTTCTCCTGTCAGTGCTGTGGTGACTTGGATTTGCTCCTAGTGGTCATCTCCTCCTCCCTTCTGTCCAGATAGTACCCCCCCCCCCGAAACTGGATGCTGAAGAGAAGGGCTGGTGCAGGGTGCATAAACTCTCGCCAATGGGAAAGAATTTATCATATAGAGTTTCCTGTGAGTGTCAGAGAGAAAAGTGGTCAGTAGGTTACCTGAAAAAATCTTCTGTGAAGGCATAGACACAGTGGCACTTTGTCTGTGGGGGTTTTGTCTTCTGACCTCTAAACTGGATAAACATCATTTCTTCTGATGCATAAAAATTAGATAAAGTTTAATTCATGAGCATGGTATTATATTAGTAGCATGCCTAATAGTTAAACCAAACAGTGTGATCTAAGAAAAGTTCTATGACTAAGGTTTCTATCTCAATATTGAATATCCCTTAATTTTTGAACTGTATTTGGCTCTGGCTACCTGAAACCATGCAAAGTGAGACTACAATAAGGGACATTTATTCTAACTTACATTTTAATTTTTAATTTAATTAATTATGTGGAGGGGGCATGTGCACGTGAGTGCAGGTGTCTGTGGAGGTCTGAGGTGTCAGATATAAAGTTGGAGTTACAGGTAGTTGGGAGTCACCTGAAGTGAGTATTCAGAACCAAATTCAGGTCCTCTGAAAGAGCAGTATGCATTCTAAACTGCAGAACAACCTCTCTGGACTCTAACTTTAAAACTGTTCAATTATTAATAAATGGTCTTCTGGAATAGTTTTGTTGACTTACTTCACATGATATATTTAATTGATAATACATAGAAGTTTTATTACATTTTTTGTGTGTATACTGTATGTAGATTATGAAAGCAGCAAAGGATCATGAGAAGGCAGGTGACAGGAAAGAGAAGGGGGCAGTGGGAACAGAAGGCAGTGAGGAGAGTTACAGGAAAACAAAGTCTAATGACATCTTTGAAATGCCATAGTGCCTGCTTGCACGGTGGCAGGAGAGTCATTAAGGTTTATGAGGTGTGATTATTACTAACTGAAAAGAAGAAAAATGCCACAATGAAACAGTAACTTTGGTTGTTTGCTTAAAAATTATGTTAAAAATAAAGGTTCTCTTGGAAATACAAAATAAAATAGGTGTTTGATGTGGGAGTGTCTTTCTGTATGCTGTGAATATCAATCTTTACATAAAGGAGCTGTTTTGGCCCATGACAGGCACCATAGAAAAAGTAGGAGGGGAAGTCATAACATAGGTATGAGAAACAGGGTAGAGTGAGATAGACCTAGCCAGACACCAAAAGAACCAGCATATAAGGAACACAGGTGAGCCACAGGCCACATGTCAGACAGATTAATGAGAATGGATTGAGTTAAGATGTAATAACAAGCTAGTAATGTGCCTGAGCCATAGGCCAAACAGCATGAACTTAATATAAGCATCTGAGTCATTTCGGTGGGTGGTCAAAGCAGCTATAATCGAAGGGGTCTGGGGCTGCAGGTTTGTGGGTCTGGACCTCTGGCCACCTGGGACCAAGAAAACCTCGTTGTAACAGGTGTTTTTATTTTTATGAATTAGAAAAACAAATTAACCCTCTGTCTTTAGGACTCTATTAGACACAGTGCAGAGACAGTACTTCACAATGCTTGTTGAATCCATATAGGATAGACGGGGAGCCAGGCGGGGATCCCAGGGAAGTTTGTCTCACCAAGCTCTGCAGTCTAGCTCCCTCTGCTACCCCACCACCGTTAGTTAGGAAGACACTGAGTGCTCCAGAGAAGGAAAAGGGAGGGAGGAGCAATGGGGACTGCTGACCTCAGGAGAGGAACCTATGCCTCCCCACTCAGGGAGAGAAGGCTCTGGTTCAAGGGCACCAGCTCAACAGTCTGCCCTTCAGCGCCACCTGTGGGAACCCTGGGGCTTCTGGAGACACCATACTATAGAATTTCACTCAGTATTCTTGGAGGCAAAAAAAAAAGAAGGTAGAAGAGCAGAGGGTAAGGTCACTGTGGCCAGTGATCCATCCTTACACATAACATTTGGAATCACTGAGGACCCTAGGACATAGTCCTGATTCTTGAGCTTGAACTCCAGCCCGGCCTGTGAAGGCTACAAAATCAAACCCAGCACCACCATACCTCCAGGAAGGGACAGCCATGGCCTGCTGGAGGCTGCCAGAGTCCTGAGGAGTGAGAGGGGCTGTGGCACAGAGGGGTTCTCTCTTTCCCACTCTCAGTAAGTGAATGAGTCCCTCCAACTGAGATCGCAGGTACAGGGGATACTGTCTTCACTGGGAGTTGCTTTGTCTAGTTAAGAAAAGGAATGCATTTGTGCTCTAGCTCACAGAACACTCTGGAGTCTAATAGCTAATCGTTGTGGGGAAAGGATGTCATTATGCATGAGACATTCTTGCTTTTATCACTGTGGTGACTCTCCCACAATCCCATTTTACAGTTAAGGACTCTCAGAGAATGATTAACTTACTAATGGCCACATTATGAGGTAGAGTCAATATGCAAAGGCAGCCCGAGTCCATGCTCTTAACCAGTACATCATGTTGCTCAGTAAATGTCATGGTTGGGACAGGTTAACTGAGTAAAGCTCCACAAGTATACTTAGGCCGATAAATTGACAATGGCCTTGAAACCAGAAGAGAGCAAAGCCAGTGCCTGTTCTTAGACCTTTTGCCCCTGGCTATTCAAAATGTTACCAAAACCTTGTTATCAGTTGGGATTATATTAGAAATACATGATTTCAAGGCTTTATGGTCTAAGAATTAGAAACAGCCATTTTAACAAGATTGAGAGGCGACTCGTGAGCCCGCTGATGGGGCCACACAGGTGAACTTTGGGACTCTAGTTTTCTAGAATGTGTTTTGACCCCCATACCTATCTACCTGAGCCCTTGTGCAGCCAGCCAAGGTTGGTCTTGAGCTCATACTTCTTCCTCTCTTTGTCTCCCAAGGACAGGGATTACAGGCATGAACCACAATGTCTAACTCTGTGTGTGTGTGTGTGTGTGTGCATGTGTGTGTGAGTGTGTGCATGTGTGTGTGAGTGTGTGCATGTGTGAGAGTGAGTGTGTGTGAGAGTGAATGTGTACATGTGTGCCTGTGAGTGTGTGCATGTTTGCATGTGAGTGAGTGTGTGTGGCTGCACATGCATGTGTGTGTGTGTGTGTTTTTGTGTGTGTGTGTTTGTGCACACACACACATGGACCTATGTGAGTAGGTACAAGTGAATGAAGGTTCTCTCAGAAACCGAAGACATGGGATCCCCTTCTTCCTCTGGAGTTGGAGTTACAGGTATTGAGTTACCCAAATTGGATGCTAGCATCCAAAGTAAGACTCTCTACAAATCAATGGCTTAAGATTCTGAGTGGACCCTTTTGAACTTTGGCCGGAGGACAAGGATCAAAACTGCTCACTTCTCTGCATTGGGTGTTACCAGATGCTCCCCCTCACTGCGGTCTCTTTAATACCAGGATAGTCTTCCCCAGCCCTTTGCTAGTTTTCTAGAGACTTCCAAGGACAATTGTGAAACCTTAATTTGATTTCTGTCCCAGAGTTTAAGTGGATGTATTTTGATGTTATTCCTTCAGGGTATTTTCTCTTCTCTGAATTCTACCTCAGAATCTTAAGAAGCATCCTTATTTTGTTCTGGAGATTGTTTTGGCAAATGCCATGTCCTAGAGGCCCTTAATTGGCTCTAGGTGGCAATGTGTTGTCACTTTTATTTTTGTGATGCCATGTTTATTGGCCTTTGAATACTTTACTAATCTCTTGTGTGATGTTATTTTTATCTGAGAGATATTTTCTGGGAAATTAGTTTCGAGAAGAAACCAGGACTGGAACTTTCCCTCCAGCACTGGGGATAATCAGAGCTGGGAATGGCAGAATGCATTTGCCTAACCACCTTTAATTGGGTTTCCGATAGGAGCTATGCACTTGGGGATACACAAGTAAATGAACCACATATGGTTGGCATGTGGATGCCTGCACAGCATCCCTTGCCTGGGAACAGACTAGCTTCAGTTAGACTTCATGGCTATAGGCACAGGAGGAGGGGACAGATCAATCTAAGACAAAGGGGGGTCCATTGTTGGAAGGCTGCTGGGGCTCTGAACTCCAACTGGGTTAATGAAACCAAATGAAGAGAATTTCAGAACAATAAATAACCTCAGGAGAAGAGACGACTGTGAGGGTGTTTATCTTCAGGAAGAGAGTTGACAACCTTGCTCATGGTATCCAATCAGAAAGAGGGCATCAGTTAGCCAAGTCCACATCGTGGAGGTACCAGGTATGCAGAGGGAGTGGTTACTAGAACATTCTGTCACTATGGGGCAGAGGAGACTCTCTCCACTGCCCCTTTGGTCTCCCACTTGACCCGACTGCTGGCCAAACTTCATGGAAACTAGAGGTGATAAGCTCTCCTGTGTCATCTACACGGATCTGCAGGGAACAGTATAAACTCAAGTTCTCAAGTCCAGAGCTGCCATCTGTGGGGCGGGGCTTTAACCTTCACCTTCCTTCCCTCCCCCACACTTTCCCTTCACTGATCCTCCAAGATCTTGTTAACTTTGCCTAAATCTTTAATTGTTGTTTGCGGTATTTTACAAATAGCTGCAAATATAGCACATTCATAGATTATACTTTCTTTTCTTACAATTCTTTTTCTCCTTAGAGTTTTTCATCCCGATTATTGACATCAACTTCACCATGGGTACAAAGCACTCAGACCCATCAGTCAAACGCCCTCTGCTGAGTGCCTGTTAGCATCCTGGATGCTTCTTCAATTAGTTCCTATATGGAACTCAGTAGTCATAGCCATGACATTTTTTAAAGCTTCTCCATTTTGGTTGAACAGTGACAATTACCAAAATTACAATAATTTGTTTTTTGGAACAAAAGTAACTTGTTCTGGATTCTTGACCTCCTTGCCCTGCACTGCTGGACCAAATAGCCTGAAGGCAAGCAAGTTTTCACTTGTGGCAATAGATATTTAATAAAGTTAATCTGGAATATCAGAGTTAAGCATAAAAACCAAGCCAGTTCAGAGAGAGGAGACCCAAACGTTAATCTTACCTATAGGAATGTGGAAGGAGGAAGTTAAGAGAGCTGGGTGGAACAAGAGAAGAGGGTCTTTCTGCTTTCCCAGAGACTTTCCCTTTCCTTTCTGATGAGGACTGCGAGGCATTCAGTTGGAGGATTCCTGGAGACAGGCCTGAGGAGTTGACTGGGTGACTGTGGTTTGTTTCTGATGCTCCAGATTAATTTTATTAAATATGTATCACCACACACTGCAGACTACTCATCAATTACAGGACACAGAGCTGCCTCCTGCCTCTGAACCTTATAGGAATGAACATCTGTGCCCCTCAGAATCCCAAACAGGCTGTCTGGCTATGTGTTAATACCTCTCCTAATAAACCTCTGACTCAGTCCCCACTCCAAAGCTGAAACCTTTGAGAACCAGCCCACTCTTGAGTCTACCTTTTCTCTGTCCCAACTTGTTAACACATACTGCTTGACTCTACCCAGCTCCCTTCTCTGGAATGTGTAAGCTCTCTACCACAAAACCAGCTCACTCTAGCTACCTTTCTTTTCCTGCTCTTTTAATTTTTTGTCATCTTCCCCATCAATGCCAGAGGTAGGTAGAATAGCTGGCCCAGTGGCCCTAAGTGTGAAACAGCCACTCCTGACCCCCACCAGCTACAGGCCCCGCACCCCACCAGGACAGCACAATAGAGCAAAAGCTATTATCAATGCAGCTGTGGGTGAGCCAGTCCCCAAACTGTGAACATGGAAGAGCTGTCCTGTGGCAGCATGGACAGCATGGTCACTCTCCCAGCTCCCTGTGCTCATCAATGTCTGGAGTTAAGTGGAAGAGCTATTCCTGTTAGTGCAGGTGTGGGCGAGCCAGCTCTGATGTTGTAAACATGGGAGAGCTGTCCCATTTCACATCACATACCGAGACCAACCCTGTAGCTGCCCAGGTGCTATGACTTGACCCACCCACAATCCACCCCACCTCTGAACTGCTGGAGAACGTGAAGAAACCTGACCCATGGATCCAAAGCTGTAGGATCTCTACCACACCAGGTGACAACAGGATATTCAGGAAGAGTCTTAGTGTAGCAGAGCATCAATAGTGTTGCAGAAACAAGAGGCCTTGAATCTGACCAATGACTCTGCAATGAACAATGGCAAGTAAAGAAATACGGACAAAGGGTTTATGACATGACTCACTATGTCACATTGGAGCTTCCATGACAAAAATTTAAGGGTTTCCCCCCTTTTTATTTTATTTTTTATTTTTATTTTTTGTTTTTTCTCTTAAATGTTTTATGGGGGCATGCAGAGGGGAAGGCAGACATGAAAGGACAGCGATGGATGGGATCAATATATCTGATGTAAAAGATACAGAATAAGTAAATAAATTTTTAAAAATGTGTGCTGCTTGAGTCTTGAACACAGGACCTCATACATGATAGATAAGCGCTCTACCACTGAACTACTATCCCCAGCCCGCTCTCTTCTTTTTATGCTGGTTATATCAGATCTTTTGTCACAACAGCAGAAAATTGATTACCCCAAGTTTTATGATGTCCACTACTTGCAGAATTGGAGTTGAGAAGCTGGCAGTGGTTTCACCAGAAGTGGGGGTAGGGAGTGGGGGGTGTGGTCTACCAGTGATTTCACTAGAGATGGGAGTGGGGAGCAGTGGGGAGTGGTCCACCAGAGATTGCACCAGGGGTGGGGGTGGTAGAGGGGTGGTCCACCAGCGATTTCACCAAGGGTGGTGGTGGGGAGCAGTAGGGGTTGGTCCACCAGTGATTTCATAAGGGATGGGGGTGGTCCATGGTTGAAAGCTGGAGGCAAATCTGGCTGCAATGGTGTATAGACCAGCAGGCTGCTAATTGGGCAGCTGAAGTTGGAAGACCATGAGTTTAGGGCCAGCCTTAGATATACAGACCCTGTCTCAAAACAATAGCAAACAAAAAACCAGAGCCAGAGATAGAAAGCTAGTTTGGGCTCCTCTTCTCTAGGTCATCTGTTCTTAACCTGTGGGTCAAAACACCTTTGGAGGTTGAATGACCTTTTCACAGGGGGTGTCTAAGGCTATCGGAAACCACAAATATTTGTATCACAATTGATAATGGTAGCATAATTACAGTTTTGAAGTAGCAATGAAATTAGTTTTATGGTTGGGGGTACCCACAACATGAAGAACTGTATTAAAGGGTCAAAGCATGGGCTGGAGAGATGGCTCAGCTGCTCATAACCAAAAATATAAGGGTCAAAGCATTAGGGAGTTTGGAAACCCCTACTCTAGAGGAATGTGGTACTCTGGCCAGATGTTTGAAGTGGATCATCATTACCAGTAATCCAAGCATGCCTTCTACACAGTAAAGGCAGAGAGCAGTAGTACCCAAATAAAACAGACACCTTGCTCAGCCAACAGAAGAGGACATATATGTACTACACAAGCAAAAAATTGGCAGAATTTCCCTGTGCTGGTGGCCCTTGCGAGAAACTCAGTATTAATTGTAAATGCTCAGCCGATAGCTCAGGCTTGTTACTACCTCTTACATTTAAATTAACCTATATGTCTTATTTATGCTTTGCCACATGGCTAGGTACCTTTTCTCAGTATTCCACGGCCATCTTTTTTCCCTCTCTGCATCTGCTTGCATTTCCTTTGATTCGACCCTTCCTCTTCCTAACATTCTTTGTGTCAATCTATCTTTTTCAATTTCTTCCTGCCCAGCTATCAGCCAATTACCTTTTTATTAAAAATGAGAGCAATACATATTTACAGTGTACAAAGACTGTATCGTAGACCAAAACCATCAGAGATTTCGGGTTGAAAGACCTTCCCACAAGAAAACTTTAATGAGAAACTGGTCTCCTTGCAACATTAAAAAAAATTACTTTTGATTTTTGTAAATGAATGTTTTTCTTGCATATATGTATATGCACCCAAAGATTGTTTTGAGTTGCTTTAACCAATGAACTTGGAAGAACAGGCTTTTTTTTTTTTTTTTGCCTGCTTTATAGATACTGAAGGTGTTCCTATGTTTTTTTCCCTTGCAAATATTCTTCTCTCAGCTGGGCAGTGGTAGCACACACCTTTAATCCCAGCACTCAGGAAGCAGAGGCAGGTAGACCTCTGAGCTCAAGGCCAGCCTAGTCTACAGAACAAGTTCAGAGGAACCAGTCTTGAACAACAAAACACTTCCTCCAAATTCTTCTCTCAACTCCTGTCTCAAAATTGGCCCAGAGATTGTTCATCCTGCCAACAGCTAATCAACAAAGCTTTTACTTATAACTGGATTAGGTCTACAGTCTTTTCCTCAAGGTCACAACTTCATACCGGTATTTCAAGCCAACCCATATCCTTCCAATGAACTCCTTTGGTTTGAGTGAATGTTAACTTCTCTTTTGAGTATCTAATTGATTCCAAATTATCATCTGTTCTTAGAGTTCATAGTTCCTCTAAGAAGACAGCCATTGAAGAAATATGGTTAGTGATGCTACAATCCAATGCAAAGGTGGACCATACTAGTACCTGAGAACTCTATCAGTATGTATCGGTATCTTGAGAGGTATAGGAAAACAAGAAAATGCATATTGGATGGTGTGAACATGTATGAAATACCTAGGCAGTATTTTTAAAAAATGCACATTTAGGAACCCACAAGGAACTTGGCATGGTGTATACATAAGATTCCAGAGGAGCTGCAGTAAAGAGCCTGTGGCTATTAGTGGGGTACCAGTCATTGCATGTCAAAAGTTTCACTATATAAAGAAGGGAGCTTTCTCAGCTATGTGTATAATGCTTTAAAAAGGTTGTTCTGTTAGACATGTGTAAGATGAATGAACAAGGAAAATATCACAGGCTCATCCAAAGGGTGGGCTGTGGCCAAACATGTAGTGCATGTTGGCAATCCCAGAACCTGGGAAGCAGCAACAGTTTGAAACCTGATCTGTCTATACAGCAAGTGTCAAGACAACCAGCATTATATATAGCACTTGAGAAGTAGAGACAGGAGAATTCCTGTGAGCTCAAGGAGAGAGCTAAAGAGACTTTCTTTTTAAATCTGATGATGATAGGCATTTTCCACATTTATAAACACAGAATGCCATATGATTCATCCACACAAGGACAACTTTGAGAGTTATGTATATTATATATTAACAATGAAACTAGTACAGGCATACATTGGGAAGTATGCTCACTCTTCATTATTACTCTTACCTGGGCTCAGCTCCTAAATATCCTTCACCAGCACCAGCCATTTGGTAGCAAATATATCTGCCCTGGTTTACCCTCTATTGCATTGATAAATGCCATGACCAAAAGAAATTTGGGAAAAACATGCTTTATTTCAGTTTACACTTTATAGTCTATCAGCAATGGGAGCCTAAGCAGAAACTGAAGCAGAAGCCATGAGAAATGCTATTTCCCGCTTGGTTGGCCAGCTTTCTTAGCAATCTGATCATGGGTAGTACCACCCACAATGGGATGGGCCCTCCTGCATCAATCATTAATCAATAAAATGCCCTACAAGGAAAAAAAAATTCACCATATGCCAATCTGATAGAGGCATTTTCTCATTTGTGGTTCTGCTGTCCCATATGACTCTAGCTGTGTCAGGTTGACAGGAAACTGACCAGCACCATGTTCAAATGAAATCTGGTTTTCTTGTGTTTTTCATGGAGGGAGGAAGAAAGCCACAGACACAGGAACTCTCTCAGTATCTTGTATAAGGCAATCTTGCCAGGATTTACTCCTCAGATTAACCAAGTCTTCCTGGGAAGGAAACAACCATGTTCTTCCTCCTGGTGTCCCACATGATGTGAGATACAAGAAGGCAGCTCCTCCAATTTTTATTTAGGGACTGAGTGGCATAAATGTCAACATTAACGGCCTTACTTTATCTTTAGAGTTCAGTACCTGCCCCAAGCTGTCTCCAAGGACAGAAAACCTGTTTTCTCTCTTGTTCTTTCTCAGGAGCTTAACGTCACACACAAATCAAGGCACCAAGCAGAGACATAACTTATTTGATGGTTTTATGTCTGTTTAGCAGCTACATATGAATCTATGGATGTTTTAATTGTTGTCTGCAGCTCCATAGCCTCAATTCAGCACTCTGCCTGTCACTCAGACCATGCCTGGTTCTGCCATGACCTCCATATTTAGATATAAACTGCCTCTATTGGTTCATTTACCAGCAAGGACTTGGAAATCAGATATGGTGTGAAAACCTGTTCCATGAGAGAAGCTAATGCAGCAACCAGATGATCTTGCATTTTGGCTGGAGAAACAGCAAGAGACATCTCTTCCCTTTTACAAAAAACAAAAGGAAGCTCAAGCTCTAGTCTCTTTCCTACTCTTCCTGAGCATCTTCTCTAAATCGCTGGCATCTCTGTGGCTAATTCTAGTCACCTAGTTGCTGGCTCTGCACCTGATTCAAGGTAACCTTTATTGATGTCCGGAGTGCCATCAAAATATTCCACAACACTTATTGGATATTATGATGGCATATTTAAGGTAAATACTCCTTATGGTCTAGGAGGTAGGAACAGTTGTCCCCTACACAATTATGGATATTTGCTCAGAAACCGGCAAGATCGAAAGTCCCCCAGCTTGCTTTCACTAGGTACCAGGAGGGAAGAGTCAAGTAGTCAGAACTCCTTTGGTGGGGAGTCACCACCACCATTACCGGAAGCCACATCTCCCTTAGTAACCCACTAGTTCATTCACGGCCAAGGGCATGCTGCCAGGCTTTCACCCTAGTACAGCTGAGAGATGAACCCTCAATTTCTTGAGATGGATGAGGTTATCTCCTACCTGGTTGCCAGCATGTTCAGGATTACTGTGCACCTAAGTCCCACCCCTGTGGCCCACTATCTGACAATGGATGTTAGAGCTCTCTCTAGAACTAGAGGTTTTGGCTTTTTCTTGGACGCTTTGGGCTTCTAACCAGGCAGGTGATAGTTTCTTTTCAATTTATTTTCTGAGGAGTGAACGGCAATTTTCAGGCAGCCCTTAGTCAGCTTCCCAGATGCCCCTCCCCAAAACAACCTACAACAATGAGGACTCAATTGAAGGTTTATTGGTGGAGGCATAAGCATCATCTCATCTCTCCCATGGTTAATTGGCCCACCGTGGGAAGCAGCATTTTATGAGGCAGAACAAATGTACAGAAGACAGGCTGACACCTGTTCTGGTTAGATGTTAGGGTCCCAATAAGTTCTCTCCTAGGGAGCTAGCTAAAGGAACATGCAGGAAGTTTTCACTTGGGTCCTCTTGTTCCCAGAAGATGTGGGTCAAAACAGCTCTCATGGGCATGTTTACTGAAGATGCTACCAGGGGAGGTGTCTTGCAGCTGTTGGACTTGCCTATTTCTGTGGCAGAATCAATGTAGCTGTGGGGTCCAGAGATTACCAGGTCATAAAAAAAGCAAAAGAAAAGAAAGAAAACATTGTTAGATTCCACTTAAGGGCTGGAACAAGTGGCTAGGCAGTTAAAAGCACTTGCCACTCTTCCAGAGGACCTAAGTTGGTTCCCAGTGCCTTTATGGCATCTTACAATTAATTATCTATGATTCCAGTTCTAGGGGATCTGATGCCCTTTTTGGGTACCCACAGGCACCACAGGCAAAACGGCCATACACATTTTAAAAAGAAAAAAAAATTGCTTATGAACTATTTTTTAAAGAATGGAGAAGGATTCAGTGATTAAGAGTGCATATTTCTCTGCGAAATGAATTTCTTTGTCAGAGGCCAGCTGGAGTTACACAGTGAGACTTTGTCTCAGAAAAAGAAAAAACAAAATATGCAGAGCCTGGTGGTGCACAACTTTAATCCCAGCACCAAAGAGCCAAGCAAATCTCTGTGGGATCAAGGCTAACCTGCTCTACCAAGTAAGTCCCAAGCCAGCCAAGTGATGAGGTATGTCTTTCTGTAAACTGTGCATGTGCTTTATTGCCATTTGTTGATAAAGAGGCTATTTTGTTCTATGGCAAGGCAGCTTTAAAGCAGGCAGGGAAATCCAAAAGAAGATAAAGAAGGGTGGAGTCAGACACTGCAGATGGCAGCCTAAGAGCAAGATGTAATGGGACACAAGCAAAGCCATGCAGCCATGTAGAGTACCTAGATTAATGTAAATGGGTTAAGTTATAAGAGCTAGTTGGTAATGAGCCTGAGCCATAGGCCAGACAGTTTGTAATTAATATAAACCTTTGTGTGATTATTTGGGACTAATCAACTGTGGGTAGGTCTGGCCTTGTGGCTAAGCAAAACCAAAACCAGCTTTTAATCCCAGCATTTGCAAAGAGACAGAGGAAGCAGATCTCTGAGTTCCAGGCCACCACAGTCTACAAAGTAAATTCCAGGAAAGTAAGGACTAAACAGAGAAATCCAGTCTTGAAAAACAAAACAACACCAAAAAAACAATAAACAAAAATTCAAAACATCAGGCTGTTAATGTCCCCTGTAGTCCTGTGCTTAGAAAGCATTCCAAGTCATCTGTCTTAAAAAGCCACAAACAAAACTCCAAACAACAAAATAACCCAAGAAAGTTTCTAGGAGGAAAAAACCAATTTAAATCATTAGGAAATGATTTAAGGAGGGTGGGTGTGGCTGGGAGGGTGGGTGTGGCTCAGTAGGTAGTCTTCAAAGACTACTGTGCCTTGAATTCCAACCCCAGCACTTGGGAGGTGGAGGCAGGGGATCAGGAGTTTGAGGTCACCTCTGGCTATATAGTGAGTTTAGGGCTAGTGAGGATGACAAGAAGCTCATGGGGGAGAAAGGGGAGAAGGGCCAGGTTAAGGGTACCAAGAAGGTATGATCAGGCATCAGATATTTTAACTTCAAAAGTTAGGCAGTTTTTGTGATCTGAAAAGACAAGCTTTTCTTTTTTAAAAGGGTACCATGTTCTATCTAGAGGGACTGTCTAGAGAGGCAGCTTTTACAACGAGACAACAAAACCTCCTCCCACTAGAAAAAGAATCACAAAATAATTAAAAATGAATTTTGTGTTGATGGCAGCTTACAAATTATACTTGCTCTGCACATGGAGGTTCACCCTGTGGCCAGCCACTTGCAAGAGAATTAGTTGAAAGTTGGAGCTAGGAGGAGTCTTTGGTCCCTGTTCATATTACACAAGAGGTAGAATACAAAGCAGAGACTAGCCCAAGAGGCCTTTGTGAGCTAGCTAACTGACTTATTTACTAACTCACATTTCATGGAATTAATTTACCCATTTTTCATTCCTTTTATTGTGTACCTGACCTTTAAAAACAGTGGCGTTTGTGTATGGAATGGACATTTGGATGCCTGAGTGCCACAGAACCTGTTTTCTAGCATACACTTACAACCAAGATTGAGGACAAAGTTGTGTTACTGGCTAGATAGATTCATAGGCCCATGAATGCAGAGGAGGACAAGAAATACCAGAGCTGACAACAGAGGACTCACATGTCTCCTCTAAGGTGGCATCTTTGTGAGAGTCCTAAGAAACTGCTGCTTGTCTGCTCAGCTGCCAGAAGCATTGTGGTCTCCCTGGCCTGGGAGGATGATGGCAGGCTCTTTGAGACTGTGTAGGGAAATGGGAATCATAGAGAGGACTCTGCCATTATCTGAGCATCCATGCTCCCACTCACAGAGCCTTGAAGGAATCTGCAAGACCCACTTCAGTTTCACAGAACAGGCCTAAGGACCTGCTCTGTAAGCATTTAAGTCACAATATTGCTGGGTCAGTAATGGGGGCCCCTAACATCAGCACAATTAGCAGCTGATCTCTAAAAGTGGTGATTGCCAAAACACCAAAATGCACTCCTTAGTGAAATATCTTTAAGATCTCACATTTGAAGCAATCATCTACCCAGCTTTCCACCTGTGCTTCTGCACTGGACATGTTTTCGGAAGACCTCTTACCCCAAGGGAGCTCAGTGTAATGTTATATGTTTGCCATCCCAGCACTTTGGAGGCCACAGCAGGAGATAAGCAGAAAGTTTGAGGGAAATCTGGGCTACCTTGCAAATTCCAGCCCAGCCTAACAAACAGAAGACCTATGTCAACAACAGTCCACATATACCAAATAAGTAAATATAAAAAGACAATAGGTCAGTGATAGAGCAGGCAGAATGCCTATCTAGTATCGAGCTTGCTGGAAGTGTGCTTCTTGCTTCTACCCACAGCAAGAATAGAAGTAGTGAGAGCTGAGGCACGAAGATCTTGAGTTTGAGGCCAACCTGGGCTATGTAGTGGGATCTATCACATCTTTACAAAAATGCTAAATTATATGTCTATAAATACATATGCAACCATGCTCAAATTTACCAAAAATTACTTCTCAGATTAAGAGTCATACAGATGTATTCCACTGTGCTAAGGAAATGATGTCTAAATGAAGGGAAGTGCCCCTGACAGACTATATCCCTATGGTCCATGGAGATTGGTTCCAGAATCCATCCTCCCATACCATAATATACTCAAGTCCCTTATTCAAAAGGCATAGCTTTCATACATGCCTTACAATACTATGCAAATAATTGCTCTACTGTATTGTTCAGGTAACAATGACATAGGAACAATATCTTTTCCTGCATATTTCTGTTCCAAAGTGTTGAGTGGATTCATGGATGAGAGATCTCTACATATGAAAGGCCAAGGGTCCATTTGCATATGTGAGAATTCTAAGTCCATGGAAGCACACATCTCTGTTTATTTCTTGGCAGGCTTTGGGTATATACCTACTTACTGGTATTTCAGTGGAAGAGTTGGGTTTCTTGGGCACCAGGCAATGAGTGAACTGGATCCTTGGGTCTTTGGTGGTGATAGACAGACCTTTCTGCAAAATTTTCACCAAGTGGATCCAGAACTTAAACACAGCCTGTGGATGTTTTTCATGGAGCCTCAAGTAATAGATCTTCTCAGTCACTGTCCTCACCTGAAGGATGTGTTGGTTCCTGTCATAGATCTGCAGCTCCATGTACTTCAGGGGAAGGATCCTACATGTAATGAGGACATATGTGTGTTGGTGTCTCCATCTGCTGCCTGGAGGGTGCTGGCAGGGGAGAGCTCCTATTTCAAGAGTGGAAACTGAATCCCTTCTGATTATTTTCAGGATCTTTGTTCCTTAGTAAAGACTTGCACTGTGGTGTATGCCTAAATTCCAATACTCGGGAACTGAGGGTCTGAACTACACAACTTTGTCTAAAAAAAAAAAATAAGAAAGGAAGGAAGGAAGGAAGGAAAGAAGGAAGATAATCTGCCCACACAAATCACTACTGTGATAAAATTCTCATAAAAACTCTTTGATTAGGGAAAGATAAATATTATTAATTATGCATTTTAGATTTTGTAAATGCTTGGAGAAATTTGGTCAGTGAACAGGGTTGACTCAACAGATGGAAGCACTTGTGCAAGCTTGAAGACTGAGTGTGAATCTCTAGCACTCATATTAAAAATTACAAAAAAGCTAGGTGTTGTCTCATGGGCCTATAACCTCAGGTCTGGATGCTGAGACAAGGTGACCCTGGGAGCTCACTTCCAGTCAGCATAGCCAAGCCAGTGAGTTACAGCTTCAGTGAGAGAGCATCTCACGGGAATATAGCAGAATATGGTATGGCAGAATGGGACAATCCAAACATCCTTGGGCCTTGCACGATGACACAAACACACACATTTGCACTTATCCAACACACACACACACACACACACACACACACACACACACACACACCAAGCTGTGCAGAGTGGTCACTCTACCATTTGGGAGGCTAAAGCTGGAGGACTGATCATTTAAATCCACCCTCAGCTACCCAGTGAGAGGCAAGCATTAGCTAAAGGAGAACATGTCTCAAAAAAACAATACCCAAATTAAAAAGCTCAGGGTTTGGTCAAGTTGAAATCTTCCTAAATGGAAATTAGGAAAAATAAAGATTTCTTTGAGCATGCCAGACACACACTCTACTAACTGAACTATTGTTTTTCTTTTTCTTTTCTTTAAGACATGTGTGTGTGTATGTGTGTGTGTGTGTGTGTGTGTGTGTGTGTGTGTGTGTGTGTGAATGCTACATATATGTAGGTATCTTTGGAAGCTGGAAGTGTGTGTCAGAGTTACAGGTGGTTATACACTGTCTGACAGATGTCCAGCAAGTCTCTTACTTACTAAGTCATCTCTCTCAATGCCACACCCCCAACACTTTGTCAAGTTTTTAAGACAGGCTCACCATGCTGGGATTTGCAATATCTTTTTTACAATCTCAATATGTCATAGCCCTATTTGATTTTATTGTCTCCATCTTTGGGCTGGCTCCAAGGTAAAGGTGCTTGTTGTTAGTGCTAATGACATGAGATCACTCCCCAGAACCTACATAGTAGGAGAGAAGCAACTAACAAAAGTTAGAGAGAGAGAGAGAGAGAGAGAGAGAGAGAGAGAGAGAGAGAGAGAGAGAGAGAGAGAGAGAGGGGGGGGGGGTGGAAAGAAAAAGCAAACATTTCATTAGCTCTTGTCTTTAAAAAGAAAATCTTCATCTTCTCTTTGAAATCCCCTACATCTACACTGACAAAATACAAGTGTTGCACGAATGAAGGAAAATATAGGCCAGATCTCTGGGAAAGGCAGAGATAGAGAGTAAATGTGCCACAGTCAGATCTCATCCAGCTGCCTTCCAGCTTCTTCTTCAGCCTCACTCCTCGTGACCTTTTCTGCCTGCTCTGTCTTTCTATGCCTGCCTTAAATACTTTCTTTGCTCAGTTAAGGCATTGAACCACCACTGCCTGCCTGGGAGCCTGGAATTCCCTCTGTAAACTAAGATGACCTCAAACTCAAATTGGATTAAGGGTGTAGGCCACCACTCTGGATATTCCCTGTGCTGGGATTAAAGGTGTGAGTTACCACTGTCTGATCCTCCTAGACTGACTGTGGGTAGATCCCTCTGATGTCTCCACTGTTTTCATTATATTTGAAACACATCCCCACATACAAGGAAGCCAAGGTTGGCATTGTATGAATTCTAGAACAGCCTGGTCTATATGATGAGTTCCAGGAAAGCCAGGGTTACAAAGGGAGACCTTGTCTCAAAATATAAAGACAAAAACAAAATGAAAGAAACAAATCTAAAACACAAAAGCAAAGTGAAGCCAAGATGGATGAACTCTGCAGAGCTTATGGAGAGTATTGCCCTTTCTTCCCATCCAAAGCCCACCTGCACAGCATGCATACCTGTCAATTGTCCCACAGCTTTGGCTCCTCCCTGCAGCCTTTACCTGCTGAGAGTGATGACAAGGACACCAGGTGTGCTACAGGTGGAAAATGGACCACAAGGCCAAGTGAGGTTGACCATCAGGAGGACATTGGGGAGTGGCAAGGAGGGCACCGAATAGGTTACCCCGATGATCATGGTTGTAGATTTTTCATACACATCCATCCAGTTTCCTTGCTTAGTGACCTGGAACCCAAGTCCAGACATATGAGTCAGAAGAAGGAGCTAGAAGATGAAGGGGTGGGAGGGTGCAGATAACAGATGAAGCTGCTTCCCTTTCTGGGCTATTACCTGCTACTTTCCCCTTCCTTGGGCTCCCCAGATGTACTTTGTGGACAACAACTACTCTGTGTAGCACTGTTTTGTGTAGCGAAACACATTTAACTTTGAAAAGATACCCTAGTGACTTGGGAATTGAGGCAGGAGAATCAGGTCATTCTTGGTTTCATATGGAGTTAGAAGGCAGCCTGGGTTGCTTTAGACCCTGTCTCAAAACAACACACAAACAAGAAAAACCAGAAAGATGTTTAGTAAGAAGAAAAGCTGAGCAGCATTGGAAATTTTAGACTTCCTTTTTCTGTGTTGGGAGAAACCCCTACAGCTTTGTAATGGCCTGGAAGAGAAGGTCTATAGGAAGAATAGAACAGAGTGCAGGAAACCCAGGAAACTCAAGTGGAGGATGGCTGGGGAGCCTTCTGCTTCCCAAAGTATGTGAGGACAGTGGCAAGGCAGTGGGTGCCCAGCACTGGGACATTGCCTCAGTTTACACCAGAAAAGTACACAAGCTTTGAGCATTAGAGTCATAGGTAATTTGTAGAGGTGCCATGTTCCCAAGTCCAGCAGCCTTCTTCCAGTGTTATACACAGATCTGACAGCTATACATCCCACATGGAAACTGAGGACAAGGGGAAGCCCCAGGAGGAGTGAGACTGATTCCAACCAGCCAGATTAAGCAGTGCCTCAAGAAAAATGAGTTCTGGCTGGGCAGTGGTGGCACATGCTTTTAATCCCAGCATGCGGGATTTGGAGGCAGGTGGATCTCTGTGAGTTTTAGGCCAGCCTGATCTACAGAGTGAGATTCAGGACAGCTAGGGCTATGCAGAGAAACCCCATGGTGATTTACTGTGTGCCAAATAAAGATTGCCTGAAGATTAGAGCGCAGAACCAGCCACAGAGTTAGTCATAGAGGTCAGGCAGTGGTGGCACACTGGCTTTAATCTTAGCACTCAAAAGATAGAGACGTACCTCCATGAGTTCAAGGCCAGCCTGGACTATATGAGATTAATTCAGTCCAAAAGAGAAACAGCCGAGCAGTGGTGACACACACCTTCAATATTCGAACTTGGGATGCCATGCCTCTGCTCCCAGTACTTGGGAAGCACACACACTCATCCCAGCACTAGGAAGGTTGAGGCAAGAAGTGATATGGTTGGGCACATAAGTAGGCAGGAGTTTGCTCCTTCCAATTTGGCCTTGTCCTTGCCTTCACTTCCCTATTCTGTCTGAGGATTTGCTGAGACAGGATCTTCCTCTTTTGGCCTGAGGACTTAGCAAGATGAAAAATGGCTGTGGCTTGTTCCTCTGTCTCTCTGAACTTAAAGAATTTGCCCCAATATCTGTCTCTGGGTTTTTATAATGTCAACTAGGATTTGTGCACCAAAACACCCCATCTTGAAGAACATATGTATTTATGTATATATATATATATGTATATATATACAATTTTATGGAGAGAAAAGGAAGTGATATTTCTTAGAGTGCAGGCTATGATATATTATCAAGTCCTCACACCCAGAGGACAGTACCCCTGAGAGTAAGTGCCCAAAACATGTTGGGAACTACTCCCAGTTTACCCATGGGGTGGCAGTGATGTAGAGAACAGGGGGAGATGAAGATGTCAACCAACTGAAGAGTGAATAATTTTAAGAAATGATGAGGATCTCTCATGTCACGCTAAGTCCATTTGGAGAATCTCAACAGCATCAATGTTAGACAATGTAGAGTAAAACAGGAGGAGAAATCCACTGCCAAGTTGTCACTCACAAAGGATGACTAGAAATTGAAAAATTCTGGATCCCACATCACTACTCCCTCATCCAGCCTTCCTACTCATTGCCCAGGAAAATAGGTGCCTACCCAGGGCAGCACAAGATAATGGAGTATCAGGAACTGTGAACATAGTTCCCAAACTGGGATCATGGTGGGAAGTAGCTCCTTATTTTGAGAGCCTCACATTTAATTCACAGATCCACCTCGGAAGGTTCCCACATCTCCCCTACAGCTGCCCAGGTCTCTTCCATGGCATTTTGGTAGGTTCCTGATATCAAATCTTCGATTCTGTAGTCTCTCTACCTTAACTTGAGTCCTTTCAAGTCCCTCTTCCCACTCTTTTTCTTACCAAAACCTCAGCAA
This sequence comes from Phyllotis vaccarum, assembly GCA_033318265.1. Classification (NCBI taxonomy): domain Eukaryota; kingdom Metazoa; phylum Chordata; class Mammalia; order Rodentia; family Cricetidae; genus Phyllotis; species Phyllotis vaccarum. The sequence goes on along the minus strand of JARWLC010000020.1, from coordinate 21,600,990 downwards.
TTCCCACAAAGAGTGGCTGAGGAACCCCTGCTATCTGGCACAGGCAGCACTTTTTCAAGCACCAAAGTCCAGAAAAGAATGCCCTGGGTACCTGTAACCATGCATTTCTGATCCAAATGGTCTTAAAATAGAGCTGTCTTAGACACTGATAACAGTTGAATGGAGAACCTTGCACACAATGAAGCTCCTTTCAGGGCTAAAGAAAACAGCTCAGCCACTAACAGCATTTATTGCTCTTACAGAGGACCTGGAGCTCAGTTTTCAGCATCTCAGTCAGGCAGTTTACTATCACCTGTCACTCTAGCTCCAGGGGATCTGGTGTCCTCTTCTGAACACCCCTCCTCACCGCCAGCACTGCCCGACCCAGGGCACTGTACTCATGTGTACAGATGCACACAATTAAAAATTAAATAAATAAACCTTTCCAAAAGAAATGTTTTAAAAGATGTACAGCACCTTTAATCCTAGTTCTCAGGAGGCAGAGGCTGGAGGATCTCTATCTATGAGTCTGAAGCCAGCCTGGTGTTCATAGCTCTAGGCCAGTCAAGGCTACAAGACCTTGTCTCAAAACAATAATAAAAACATCCCAAAACAGATGAAAAACCTCCTGTCTTATACTATAACTCATTTAACTCTGCATTTAGCCTGTAGGGAGTTCCCTGACACCTACAGGCACAAAGGGAAGTGACATGGGGACCTAGACCCTCTGGTTTACCCTGACTTCAGAGCCTCCTCCTCCCTCAGGACTTGTTCATCTTCTAACTGACCCAAGGAAACAGGCTGTGGAAAGCAGAAGGTTCTAGTCCATGAGATTCAGGAGGTACCTGGATAAAGGTGCTTTCAAACACCACTGAGTCAGAGAACAAGTTGAATTCTGGAGAATGAATTAGTTGACAGAGAGGGCCATCTTCTACTCCAAACTCCACCCCAGGGCCTGGGTCCCTGACCACAGGAGGTAGGCCCCTAATTTTACTCATTGGTTCTTAAAAAAGACAGGCTAGGGAACATCTCTGGGGCTCCATATAGATCCAGCCCAACTCCAAGGTGTTGGTGGGACCACTGCTCCCAACCTCCCCAGCCCCAGTTCCCTGCTCACTTATGGTTTCCATGTGCACCAGAGCTGGGAGTGCCTGTCAGCTCACAATGGCAGGAATGACATCAAGGTACATGATGGATGACAACAGCAAAGGGGGGAAAGGGCAAGACAGCATGTATAGGACTGTGTGTTGACTGGAAACCAGCAGAAGAATCCTGATTCTGAACATTCACCCTTACCTCAAGCAGGGGAATAATGACCTTCCTAAGATTTGTCAAGACAGTGAGCTGGCCAAGACCCCAATAAAAGTCTCTGGGAAAATCGCATGCTTTGATCCTCTCCCATCATTGGAAGCCACACACAAAAATTCTTTGTGAGTTCAAACTATCTAAAGTCAGGCTTTGGGGATCTACAGGATGGCTCAGTAGGGTAAAGGGCTTGCTTCCTGGCCTGGGGATCAACATTTGATCCCATACATGATGGAAGGGAAGCTGTCCTCTGACTTCTACATGCACAGTGTCATGCAGGTGCTCAAATACACACACACTCATAGACACACACATACACAAACACAGACACACATATACTCACAGAGACATGCATACACACACACTCATAGACACACCCACACACATACACATACAGACACACATATATATACACATACAGAGACACACACATGCACACAAACACATATGCACATATACACAGACACTAAAATGTGATTAAAACATAAAGTGAGGCTCTGACCTGTGCAGGAGAATTGAAGGGTGGTCTCTAGAAAGGGAATTTTCTCTACACCATCTTATGGGAAAAATTAGATTTTAAAAAATGATATTAATAACCAGGTTGTTATTTATATATAAATAATGAACAAAGGAAGAAACAAAGATTTGGCGGTATGTCTGTTGAAGCCAGCTCAAAATGGGCCACCAAAAGAGCTGTGTGGGATATGTGCCTCTTTAGTGTCAGGTATTTGGGAGGCTGAGGCTGAAAGAATGTTGAATCCAGGAGCTTGACACCAGCTTTGATCTCATGTAGAAAAGCTTAATGAAAAACTACTGACCATGCTGTTAATCTGTCGGGGCATATTCATTCTTTTTTTCCAACCATGCTGCTGAAGGGAACCCTAGAAAAACTGTTTTTGCAGAAGGCTTCAAAGTATTTCAAAATAAACACTTTTCATCATATTTTTGAGACAGGGTCTCACTATTGAGTTACTTGTACTCAGAACTAATTGAGCAGAATTAGCTCTATGGCCGCATTCAACCATAAGGGGTCAGCAGTGAGCTATTGCCAGGGATGGTAGCATTGACCAACAATTCCAGTACAAGAGGCTGAGGGAAGATTGCTGTGAGTTTGAGTCCATTCTGGACCACACAGTAAGATGCTATCTCAAAACAACAAACAAACAAACAAAGGAAGGCAAGAATATTTAGAGAATACAATGACTACCATTAGCGGCTTCTCTGTAGATAATTACTCAATTCACATCTCTCTTGCAGATAGGACACCATTAATACATCTTCCCTCGGGGGGGGGGGGGGAGATAAAATTCCTTTTGCCTACAACATCAAGTTCAAATTTAACAAGCTATGGGTGGGTCACAAGTTTCTCTATGCGCCATGCTTACATACATCTAACACAATACTAGGAGTAGGCCAGGTTAACAGCCTTCTTGCAGAGGAGGAATGGGAATGACCCCTAGCAGTCTGAAGACTGTAGAGTACCAAGGAGAGAGGGATGTACTGTTTAGACAATTGTTTCCTTTTGGAAATTCAGGTCTTTCTATAATGTAACCTAACATGCCCTTGACTGATACAAAAATTGGAATAGAAGACTAAAGCAGGAAGATTGCCAGGAGTTCTAAGTCAGTGCAGACTGTATAGTAAAACTATGTCTCTAAATTAGTAACCATACAAGCAAAGCCTACAAAGACTGAGATGTAGACATTAGCTCACATGGAGGGCAGGCAAGCATCACCATGCTTGGTTTCTGATTATATTTTTTACTTGTACATTTATTTATTTATGAGGGGGGAATGTTTGTGGATGTCAAAGAACAGTTTACAGGAGGTTGTTCACACCTTCCATCATGTGTGTCCTGAGGATCAAATTCAGGTCCTTAGGCTAGGCAGCAAGAGCTGTTACCCATTGAGCCCTCTTGCTAGATCTCCAATCACGTTTTTTTCATTTACATTTATTTTGTGTGTGTGGTGGGCGTGCCAGCATGCCACAGTGTATGTGTAGATTTCAGAAGACAACTAACTTGTGAGAATCAGTTCTCTCCCTCCACTCTGTAGGTTTCAGAAATTAAACTCAGACCATCTGACAAGTGCCTTTATCTGCTAAGACATCACACCAGCCCTCTACACTAACAGAACAATACTAATAAAATCAACTCTGTGACCTCATCAATGTCAAGACTAGTTTACCCTGTGCCCAGAGCAGATGCTACAATATATCTCAAACCTCAACAACTGAATCACAAGTTTGAAGCCAGCCTGGGGTGCACCGCCAGACTGAAAGCCAAGCTGAACTCTCAGGCGCAGGGAATGGAGTGGTGGAATGGGGGTGGAAACCTTAGTTTCCTGTCACAATGGCAGACACTATTCCCAGCACTTGAGGCAGATGGGGCTCTGTGAATGAGCCAGTCTGGGTCACTAGTTAACCTACAAAGTTGACGCCTGACAGGACTCTGTAGTGAGACTGTTCCAAAACAAAATCAAATGTCCACTGTTGAATTAAGGTGAAACTGCTTGGATCTGGATGAGGGCAGAGAAAACTAGGCTTGGGGGGGGTGGAAGGATCCTAAATTCAAGGCCAGTCTAGGTCACTCTTTAGGCTCTCACAATGCATACTGTACACTGAAGTATGCAGACCTTTAGTAGCCATATGAGTGGATAAAACACTGAAGACATACCCATGGCCTTCAGGAAATACTCTTCTTTAGACTCAAGGAAGGGCTGGGAGAGGGCATTATTCCTAAAGGTGCATCAATCCCAAGAAGACCAAGTGGTCCTGATGGGGGAGGGGAGATTAATGCAACAACTCTGGCTTGGAGAAGTCTCTTACACAAAATGGCATACTATCTACAAAAGTCCCAAGCATATCCTAAAATATACATATATACCTCTGAATTACTTATAGTACCTAATATAATATAAAATATACAATATAAATACTATAGTTAATCCATTTTATTGTTTAAGGGGAAATGAAAAATGTCTTATCATGGACAAAAATAGTTCATCATGGACATAATTTAAAGAAAAAAAATTATTTGAGGGGCAAGAGAGAAGACTCAGTAATTAAGAGCACAGGACCTAGGGTTTAAATCTAGCACTCACATGCAACTCAACACTGTAACTCCAATATCTGACACTTACAAAGACAAAACATTAATGTATATAAAATAAATATAAATAAATAAGATTCCAGAGCTGATTCCGTTTCAATGGTATAGTGCTTACCTAGAATGCTCAAAGCCCTAAATTCAATCTTGAGCAGTAATAATCAAAAGCTCCACCTACAACTGGCTGAATTCATGGATGCAGCAGCTATGCAGGGCCAAGTGGGATAGTCTTGTCTATGCTCACATAATGGATACAGGACAACCCTGAACGGCCCTGTCCCAAAGGTTATGGTAAGCAATTTTTGTTTGTTTGTTTGAGCTCAGCCTTGCTGTGTAGCCTTGGCTTGCTTTGGAACTTTTGGCATTCCCATGCCTCAGCTTCCTAAGTGCTGGATCATAGTCATATATTTCCATGTTCAGCTCCTAAATACTTTTTATCACTTTCTTGCTCCTACGTTTGAAAATACTAAGTTTATGTATAAGCCTATAAGTTTAACTCTAGCATTTAGAAGGTGAAGGCAGGTGTGTTGCATGAATTCTAGTTGTAATATAGAAAACTCAGAGCCAAATATTGGGGGCAGGGAGGGGAAAGCTGGAATATCAGAGAGAGGAAACACCACAGCTGTCTTCCTACACCTGCCTTAAATACCTTCTTCACCCAGTGTTTCACATCCAGGTTAAGATTAAAGGCGTGGGCTAGTACTATTTGCTAGTTAGCCTTGAACTCAGAAACACTCAGAAGATCTGTCTCTGGAGTTATGGGATTAAAGGCCTGGCACCACCACTGCCTGCCTAGGAGCCTGGAACTCCTGTAAATCAAGCTGGCCTCAAACTCAGATCTGCTGGGATTAAAGGCGTAGGTCACCACTCCCAGATATTCCCTGTCCTGGGATTAAGGATGAGTCACCACTCTCTGATCCTCCTGGATTGACTGTATGTGGATCTCTTCTCTGATATTCCAGACTAATTTTTTTTAAAAAAAAATATATAACATATCACCACACAGGGTGGATCATGATGTCAAGACTAACCTTAGCTACATGGCACTATCTCAAAAATAAAAACGGCAAGGAGTGGTGACACATTCCTTTAATTCCAGCATCAGGGAGGCAGTAGAAGACATCTCTGAGGGCAGCCTAGTCTACATAGTGAACTCCAGGATAGCCAGTGCTGCATAGTGAGACCCTGACTTATACATAATAAGTAAATAAGGTTTACTCGAAGATTAGGATTCAAACTTTTCCTTACTAATTTCAAGGGCAGACATTTCAACATGACACAAAGTGGAAATATAGTCATATTTATTGCATTAGAAAAATTCATTTAAGCCACGCAGTGGCTGAATCTCCCAAACCCTGAGCAGGTCTGATCATCTCACTGCATCATTTAAACAGTATTTACAAACACATGTGCACTACATTGGAGGAAGAATTTAATGTACCCCTGAGAGCTGGACACTAGATATTCCAACCTCTCTCTCCAAATAGCCAACTCATAATCCCTTAATTGCTGCTCAAACAACTCTCACAGAAGTGACTCAGTATCAGACAGTAAGAAGACACTTATGTCCAAAGGAGTCCTTTACAACCGAGGACTATAAGAACCCTTATCTCACAACAGCTGGTACACTTCCCTTGTAGAGCCAAACTGCAGAGGATAGACAGCAAAGCATATGGCAAATGTTGACAGTGTGAGATTCCATCCATCCCACAGCCAGACAACCCACTCACACCTCTACATTAAATAGGCCCTTTTCCAGGGTAAATAACACCCCCCCCCCCAAAAAAAGAGGCCCTTCCAGGCCTGTAACTGTTCTTTGGAGACACTGACGCTGCCTCTTCAGAAATGGAATGCTTGGTTGGACGTGCTGAAATTAGTGTGCTGTACTATGGCTGATGCCTGGATGGAGGTTTTATTGTACTACTCTAGATGGATGGTCTGGAAGACCTTTGGGAGGCTCTGTATTGGATAGTTGACCTCTGGTGATCCAGGGGCTTCCAGGCAACGGGCTCTCCAACAAGCCCCCTAGTGATTCCATTAGTCTCACAAAGATGGACACCAGTAGATAGGGATTCAGCATATACTTCATGGCTGCAATGCCCAACTCTTTTTAAGGGAAATAGAACAGCCTTCTGCTTTTAGATCCTGGGAAGAAAAATGAAAGAAAGTCTATAGTCTCTGGGAATGTGTATGAATCCTTTAACTCTTGTTTTGCCCAAAGCATATTTGCTCATATCACCATCTCCAAATATATCTACACTGTGAACACCACAGGTGAAGACCACATCACATGTTGGGATAATTTCAAGAGCACTGTTTAGAACTGTTTATCTTTACTTCTTCTCCTCTCTCCAGAATCCTGTTAGGGAACACAGGCTAGCTTCATACTTGTCTGTGCCTCTCAACTGCTGGGATTATAGATACATTTCACACATCCAGCTACTTCTTTTGAAGACCATTCCTACCAAGAACAAAGTACAAATGCTATGTTACAGTGCCAGTATTTACCTCTACAAAAGGGGATGGTGGAAATACAAAATAATCATGTTGCACGAATAAAGGAAACTTAGGGCCAGATCTCTGGGAAAGTCAGAGATATTAGAGAAGAAACCACACATATCTCACCCAGCTGCCTTCCAGCTTCCTCAGCCTCACTTCTCTCTGTTCTGTCTTTCTATACCTGCCTTAAATTCTTTCTTGTTATCGTTAAAGGTGTGGCCCCACCACTGCTTGCCTGGAGGCCTGGAACTCCTTCTATAAACTAAAATGACCTCCAACTCAGATTGGATTAAGGGCATAGGTCACCACAACCAAGCTATTCCTCATGCTCGGATTAAAGATTAGTCACCACTGTCTGATCTTCCTAGACTGACTGTGGGTAGATCGCTCTGATATCTCTGAATGTTTTTATTATATTATGAAATATCCCCACACACCATGCTGGGGAGATGGGGGTGTGGGGGGACTCTGCTGATCTTGCAGAGGACTGGAGTTCAAATCCCAGTACCAACATGGCAGCTCACAATTATCTGTAACTCCAATCCCAGGGAATCTGACATCATCTCCACCCTTTACCAGGCACCACATAACAATGATGCACAGCAAAGGTGCAGACAAAACATGGAGGCAAAGTGTATACATTCCACACAGACACACAAGAAAATGATAAGTGTGGCTGGTGGTTCATGCCTGGGGCTACACAGTGAGGTAAAACCAACTACTTAGTAAGCTACTCACAGTGAGCTACTTAGTTAGACCCTGACTCAAAAAATGTAAAAGGGGAGCTGAGACAGGAAGTGGTGGCCATGACTTTAATCCCAGCACTCAGGAGCCAGAGGCAGGAGGATCTCTAAGGCAGTTCTAAGACTTCCAGGGCTACACAGAGAAAACCTGTCTTGGGGATTGGAAAAAGAGGGTGAAAATATAACTCGGTGGTATAGAGAGCTTGTCTAGCATTCTTCAGCACCACAGGAATAAAAAGAACATGCCCTAGATAAGACAACCTGTATATTAGTCCCTAATGTATCACACATTTGATTATACACTTCTTGAAAGTCAACATAAATATAAATAAGGGTGGCAAGGCCTGTAATCCCAGCTATGAAGGAGGCTGAGGATGAAGGAATGCATGTTTAAGGTCGGCCCACCTATAAAGAGAATAAACAGCTACTTTGGGAGATTTAGTGAAGCCTGTCTCAAACTAAAAAGTAACCATTAATTAGGCAGGACAGTGGTGGTGCACATCTTTTATACCAGCGCTTGGGAAGTAGAGGCAGTCGGATCTCATTGAATTCAAGGCCACTTGAACTTGGTCTATAAAATGAGTTCCAAGAGAGCCAGGGCCATTAAAGAGAAACCCAGTCTCGAACGACAACAAAAAAGTAACCACAGAGCTGGTGATACAGCCCAGTGGTATCGTTACCAGCCAAAGCAAAGAAGACCTCAGACCCAGATTTCTTGCAAGATTAAAAAAAAAAATTATTACATTAGCGAATGGGCTCAAGGCAAGAAGATAGCCAAGAGCCCTGTATGTTCTCAGGGTAGAATTTTTATTTAGGTAGGGGAGGGGGATACAACACTCTGGTAAGGGGAGGGGGAGTTCTCTTGGTTACTCAGGGTGGTCTTGTACACAGATTAAGCTGACCAGGCAGTGTGTCCCAAAAATGTAAAAAGCAACTTTGGTTTAGGCTGCACATCTTGCATGTGTCTGGGAAATTCTGTAAATAAAACTTTTTCCAAGGATCTGAGTCCTTAGCAAGCAGTTACTGTGACTCTGCCAAACTCAGTTAGCTTCAGGGGCCTCAGGGAGGGGCGAGGGAGGGTTTTGGCTTGGTGGGCAAACAGCTATCATGACACTAGAGAGTTAATGGGGAAAGAGTCAAAAAGGTTTTTTTATCATTCTTTCATTCCCCCCTTTTCCTACTGCATATCTCTAATCTTAGAGATCTGAATCTCTAATCTTAGAGATCTGAATCTCTTAGTATCTGTTTATAGTACAGTCTCATTATTATGAGCTTACTGCTCCTATTTGCCCCTGTAGGAAGATGGTGAGTCTGTTGAAAGTGATGTAAGGGAATTTTTTAATGCCCCTATAGACTGTTCTATAGCCTTGAGTAATTGCTGATTCTAGTAAGGCCATCTGCTTAGTTCTTTCTACCAGGGCCACTGTCCCTGTGCTTACTCTTGCTAATACTCTGGCTCTCAGTAGTGCTGCTAACATCAGGCTGATAGGATTTCTCTTAAATCTGGCCCATCTTTTAGACTGCATATTTAAAGTCCTCATCTCTGTGATAAGTCAGATGGGGAAAAATTCTGATCATTACGTAATAATCTCTAGAATTATTAAAAACCTAAGTGGAGACATAGGGAGTTATTCTTGGGTTGCATGCCCATCTATTTTGACTGCCGTTGGTGCTGTCAGGTGGATCTGGTAATGTTCTTTCCAGCGAGGTTCAAGGGTTTGGTGTTGGTGCCTCCGGATATAGATGAAGTCCCCCACTTGGTAGCGGTGTTGAGTCTCGTCTCTCTCAGGCTGGTATAGATCAGACAACTGCTTTCACAAGATATGCTGCACGTGCCTGTAAACTAACAAACAAGGGGGGGTTTATTTGGTACATTCAGATTAGAGCTAGCTAAATTCTGTATAGGAGGAGGAGTCTTACAAAGAATTTCAAAAGGAGTATGGCCAGTGCAAACAGAGGGAGTGTTTTGGGCTCCTAAGAGGGCATAGGGGAGGAGTATCACTTTATCTCTATGGACAATCTCCATGGTTAATTTGGTTAGGATCTCTTTAATGGTTCTATTCATTTTTTCTACCTGTCCTGAGCTTTGGGGTTGGTAAGCATAATGAAGTTTCCAATCAATCCCCAATACCTTGACTACCCTCTGACTTACCTGGCATACAAACGCTAGCCCATATTTGACTAGTTATACCCCAGTGAAGTTGACTTCTCAAAACTGACCAGGCCTGTTACCTCGGAGCCGAATCCCACTGGATACCTTGGATGGGTAGGCATTTACCAACTAGCAAGTTTCACATGTGCTGACTACAGCTTTTATCAGGATCTTCTTCTCCTGAGTAGTCAAGTCTTGGTTGTCTCTTAGCAGTTGGATTAGTTTGTCAGCCCCCAAGTGTGTGAGTTGGTGCACCATCTGGAGGTAAGCTCGCACCTCTCTTTCAGGTGTGGGTGCTTTCAGGTGAGGGTGAGGGAGATGGTGCTGTTTGGATCTCATCTGGAAGAGTGTAGTCCAGAAAGGTTACTTCAGGACGGCATATCTGGGCCTTCTTGGCAGAGGCCTAATATAGCCAATGCAGCCAGTAGCGTTTCAGTCCCCTTTTGGTACTGCTCCTTGGAGGTGGCTGCATGCAACAGGTCATCAACATACTGTAATTGAGTAACCTCAGGCATAGAGGCCCAGAAGCTCCCCAAGTCCTGATGCAAGGTCTTAACAAAAATGGTAGGAGAGTGCTTAAATCCCTGGGGCAGCCAAGTCTAGGTAAGATGTCCTGAAAACCCACTCTCAGGGTCAGTCCACTCAAAGGCAAACAGCTCCTGACTAGATTCAGGGAGGCATAAGCATAGTCAAAGACAATTTTTCATTTAAAATGTGACTCCACCCAATGGAGGTGCTTTCGGTTTGTACCAAGAACACTGTCTGGCATGGTCACTTTTTTCAGCTGGGCTGGAGTCAGGTCAAATTCCTGTGCCCTGGCCCTGCTGCCTTTCTCACCAGTCTTAGGGAAGATATCCTAGGCTTCCTCACAGTGAACAGCCGAGGCCCTTCAGTCCTGCCTGGCTGGAGGGATGGTGTTAGGTTAGGCATTTACACAGCATACCTCTCAATGCCACAGTGGCTTTTGTTTTTGTTTTTTGTTTTTTGGTTTTTTGTTTCTGAGAACTGGCTGAAGAAACCATGGCTTTTGAACACACATAGTTGCTCCTCAGCCAGAACGAAGGCACAGAGAGGCAACATGGGCCATCAAGTTGGAGTTTCCATGGCTGGGCATCAGGTTGGGATGCTGACCTCTGCAGTCAACTGCCTCTCATTTACTGTCTTGGACTGGCCTATAATTTCCCATTCTAGGTTTCTTGACAGGCAGCAGGGGGGTGTTCCATTCTGATTGTTAGGGTCTCAGAATCCCCTGTTCTAACAGTCTCTGAATATTGGGTTTGATGGCCTCTCAGGCTTCTTTGCTCATATATTACTGCCATACCCATATGGAGGTGGCTGAGGGCTGAGGGCACATTACCACAGGAGGCCTTTGTACTGCCAGCTCCAGTCAGGCTGTTCTGCCCATGCTTCAGATTAGATACCTGAGTAGGACGGCCATCATGGCCAGGAACCACTTTCTTGGCCTCTAACAGGATCCAGTCTCATTTTTTCAGAGGTGAAAAGGGTCCCTAAGAGCTGCTAGCAGTCATCCCAGGTGGACTGATAAGAGAACATAAGAGACTCTAGGAGCCCAGTGAGCCTCACTGGGTCCTCTGAGAAGGGAGGGTTATTTTTTTTTTCAGTTATAAAGGTCTGAGGAGGCAAAGCGAAGGGTCAGTGCTGAAATGCATGCATTTCTCTCACTTGTCCATCATTTATAGCTGGCCGAAAGGGCCTCAGGGGCAGTGCAACCACTACTTTTTCAGTGGACTGAGCCCTTCAGCTGTGTGTACCCTGTAAAGGACTCTCCACTGGCCTGTCAAGGCCGCATCTCTCAGGAGGAGCCTGGGCCTCCTTGGTAGGACTTCCTGGTGGATAAGGAGGGGGCAGACTAGAATCAAACAGAGTGAGGTCAGACTGAGATTCAGGCAAGATGAGGGGGAATACTAGAAACTATATTTTAAGAGTTTCTAAACATCTTCAACAAGCACATTTTCCTTTCCAGAAAAGAAAAAAAAAAATGAAAAAAACTTAGGAATTATTCGGGACTCAACAGTTGCTTTCTTTGAAAAGCATCAGTAGGTGCTTCTGCACCAATACATTCCATGATATCTGAACAGAAAGTGAACTGCTGTGGCATCACACTAAGCTGTTTTTGCTAGTTGTCTTTGCCCAAAGAAAAGCTAGACTTTTTCCACAAGCCATGGGCAAGAGTATAGGTGTTTTTGATTTTTATGCACATTTTTATTCTTTATAAGACTTTACTTAAATTCTATAATACTAGGTATCACTCCCCTTGTGTCATTATCTAGTTTTCAAATTAATGGTAGATCTTTTAGCACCTACCATTAGCAGTGCCATTGACAGGGAACTGAACATTTACCATCTGTAATAAAAAGCTCTAGGCAGCACTCCACAATGAAGACACAATACTTAATCCAGCCCACAAAGCAAGTGTTCTGCTGTGAAACAGTACTGTGAGCAAACAGAAGAAAGCTGAGTGTTCAAGCCAAAGGCAGACAGTTGGGGGAAAGAGGGGGGAAACAGGGTCAGAACAAGAGTAGAGGCTGATTTTAATGGCTTTAGAAGCAGCATCAGACAGGGAACTGGTCGAGGAGGAACCTGGGAGGGGGAGCCAAAGACAGGCTGAGAGAAGGGGGTTGAGGAGGAAGGATAAATGGTTGGAACCAGCTGGAAGGGTCCTCTGCTCATCAGTGGGGCCAAGTGCTGAGTGCCCATCACTCCCCGGCCCCTGGTAAGGTCTGAGACTAGGGCTTCCCTCTACTCTAACCAGGCCCTTCCGGAGCAGGGAGGTGAGTTCCCAGAGAGCAGGGCTCCACACGTGGGTAGACTGGGCAGGAGAGGCCCCGAGTGGGTGGATGCCTCCCTCACCAGAGCTTAAACAGACTCACAGCCAGCAGAGCAAGTTCAATAGCTGGAGTGAGGCACCTCACAGGTCTCTGCCAAGTCTGCCCAAACCCAGATGTAAGGCTGCTGATCAGGATGGCCATGTGGTCCGGAGCTGAAAACAATGGCTTTAACTGCCTGGATGGTGTCTTTGTGGATGGTCCCTGTAGATGGCCATCCAACACCAAAGGTCAGTTATTCAGAAGTGCAGAAATTCTGCTCTTTACCTTTCTTAACAATGAGAGATGAGTTATTAGCTTGGTTTGAGACTTCAGACCAGTGGAAGAGGGTGAGAGTGGGGTTGAGGGTTTCTGATCCATTTCAACAACACAGAGACAAAGTCCAACAAAATAGAGACACACAGAAAAGCCTGCAACAGACAGAGACACACAGACAAAGCTGGCAATAGACAGAGACACACAGACAAACCTGGCAGCACTGCAAATGGTAAAAAGAAAGTAAAAATATTTCTAAAGGTCCGGACTACTGGCTAGAACACGCAGAAACTGGCACAGATATATATTACAGATTCTGTCTGAGACAGCAGATGGGCTTCCAGCCCTGACTACAGATTCTGTCCAAGACAGCAGATGGGCTTTCAAGCATCCTTGATTACCCTGATGATGCCCCAATGTCTCAGGGGTCCTAGCCCGAGGGTCCCTGACATGTCTGTCAGCTGCAGCCAGAGAGGACACATGCCCTCCTCTCAGCAACGCTACTTCCAGATTACCAGTTCTACTCATCAACAGAGTGGTCCAAGGGGGTCTTTATAGTCTCGGTGGAACCTCCAAAAATGTTATCAGCCAAAACAAAGAAGACCCAGACCCAGATTTCTTGCAAGATTAATATATATATATTCATTCACGAATGGGCTCAAGGCAAGAAGATAGCCAAGAGCCCTGTATGTTCTCAGGGTAGAATTTTTATACAGCACTTTAGGTAGGGAAGGGGGATACAGCACTCTGGTAAGGGGAGGGGGAGTTCTCATGGTTACTCGGGGTGATCAAGCTGACCAGGTAGTGTGTCCCAGAAATGTAAGAAGCAAGCTATGTTTAGGCTTGCATGTGTCTAGGAAATTCTGTAAATAAAACTTTTTCCAAGGATCTGCATCCTTGACAAGTGGTTACCATGACTCTGCCAAACTCAGTTAGCTTCAGAGGCCTCAGGGAGGGGCGAGGGAGGGTTTTGGCTTGGTCGGCAAACAGCTAGAGAATTAAGGGGGAAAGAGTCAAACAGGATTTTTCTATCATTCATTCATTATAAGCCTTAACATATACAAAATTCTCAGTTCATTTCCTAGAACCTCAAAACAAAAAGCAGCAATCACAAAATAAATGATTATTAAGTTAATTTGCCCAAGCATACTTGAATGCTTTCAATAGCTTAGGCATTCTGGAAGTTAGGGCCATGCGGTTGTCCCACAGACAAGAACCCAGCTTTGAGGGGTCAGTTACTGCACAACACTCTAAGAGATTTATCAGAAAGAGGAAGATTAGGGTGCTTTGTGCACACAGGGTGGGCGAGCATAGGTAGCCCATAGGAGGGAGCAGAGGGAAGCTCTGGCAGTCCGAGACCAATGGAGAGATCCAGGACTCGGCCTCCAGGCAGGAGGGTCCTGGATCAGTTACCTTGGGAGGAAGAACCCCGAAATGGCTGCTCACTGTCTCAGCAGGTCGCAAGGTATAGAAGCTCCATGTAGTCTCTGCACAGGATACAAGCTGCAAAGAGAAACTGACTTCTCCAGGCCATGCCCACTACGGCTGAGTCCCCGCCCTCAAGACTGTGCACGGGTAATGAAGCCTCAAGCCAGCTTCTCCAGTGAGCATCACCCTGACCCTGAGTAAGATGCACATATCACCATTTGCAATTGACTCAATGCTGTCAGGAATGGGTCTTGATGTGAAGATCAACCACACTGGCCTTCTTTTAGAAATCCAGGAGCCAAAAGGTGCCTTATCCCACCTACTCTGTGGCCAGACTTGAAGTGACACCAAGGGATGGGTGGAGGGTGAAGTCCTGGCAGGGGTTTCTTCTTTGAACTGGTTTTTTGTTGTGTAGCCCTGGCTGGCCTCGAACCCTCCTGAGTGGAAGTGAAATATTCTCCTGGTGTTGATCTTGGCTTTTAATGGCATTTGAACAAATCACTTGTCCTCTGTGGCTCAGCGTTGCTTTTGTTTTCTTTCATTTAAAATAAACTGTTTGTTTTTAAAGGTGCCTTCACTTGCACTAGAAAGGGAGGTCACATGGTCCAGGCTTTATACCTGGATAAGTCACCCACCAGCCCCAGAGAAGAAGAGGCAGATGATGCTGACCCAAAAGGAGAATCTCAGAAAAGATTCCTGGGAGAAAAAGCACTGGCCTGCCCCCTCGAATTATGGACAGTTCTGACAGTGAAAGTGCACACATGGCTCTCTGGATGAAGAGTCGAAGGCAGGGGTCGGGGAGCCCTGGATCTCTAGAATTGGCCAGTTCATGTATCAGGGCAAGAATCAACTCTATGGGGGAGAAACCCTCACCTCTAAGCTAAATAGAATTGACAGGAGGAAGCAAGCTCCTTCTGTGACCTTTCCCCTACTTTCCAGGATATCTATTCTGGCAGAGGGGGCAGGGATGACCAGAAGAAGAGAAGCAACATGCTGGCTGGAAGATAGAGGTCTATGGAATCAACTTTCCTGAGCAATCCACATCAATTTTTTTTCATGGTTAAATAGTCTATGACCAGTTACCAAGAATTCCATAGTAAACTCCTGAGAATGGAGTTCATCACTGTACCCAGTTAGGAAAGACTAAGAAAGCCCACCAATAGAAGCTAGTTATATAAATCATGGGGCATTTATATAGGAATTGCCATAAACCAGGAAAAGAAAAGGCAGTCTGTACACACACAGTCTCCACAGTATTAAGAAAAGGTAAATATGGGAAGGAGCTGGAGCTGTATGGGCATAAACCACCCATAATCCAGCATTTGGGAACTAAGTCAAGAAGGACCAGGACAAATTTAAGGTCCTCCAGAACCTAGTAATGTGGGCTACAAGCAACACTGTCTCAAAACAATAGGGCTTTAATCCAAGCCCTTGGTCAAGGGCAGGCTGATCTCTAAATTCAAGGCTCAATTGATATGCATAGCAGATGACTTTAAGGGCAATTTACAGAAACATTGTTTCAAAAAACTAAAATAAGTCAAAAAAACAGAAACCACTAGTATATGCCATAATGTGGATGAAACTTGAGAACATTATGAGAATTAAACAAAACCAGTCTCAAAGCTGGAGAAGTGGCTCAGCAGTTAAGAGTAATGTCAGCTCTTCAGAGAACCCAGGCTCTGTTCCCAGCATACACTGCTACCAGTCTGGCCTCACCAGGCACTGCACACATGTACTAAACAGACATACAAATGCAGGTGAAACATTTGTACACATACAATAATTTAAAAGACAGATGTATGATTCCATTTAGGTAACATGTCAGAATAGGCAAATGCAAAAATCTAAAGGCACAAAATATTTAGAGGTCACCACATGAAAAGATGGGAAGATTCTAACCCACTTCCTTTGGGTTTTAATAAAATGTCTTGCTATATAAAACATACTTAGGGCTAGCCTGGAGATCTACCTGCCTCTGGCCCTGAATGTTGGGACAATGTACCCAACATGAGGTTTCTTTTTCTGGTGGTTGATGAGATGTTCTGAAATTAGTAGTGATAGTTACACAAATTTGTGAATGTCCTCAAAATCACTGAATTATATGCTTCATTTAGAAGCTGAAATTTAGACTGGGGAATGTTGGTAGAGTGTTTGCCTAGCATCATACTTGAGGCCTAGGTTCAGTCTCCAGCATTGCATAAATTGAGTGTGATAGTGCATGCCAAAATTCCAACACTTGGGAGGTAGAGGATCAAATTTTCAGGGTAATTCTTATATATGTTTGAAAGTAACTTGGAAGATATAGACACACACACACACACACACACACACACACACACACACAGAAACTAGAAATTGAAATTGGTTGCATGGATTGTGTCTGAATAAAGTCAGACTTAACTTTTGAGTCAGTGTCTTCTTGTTCTTAAACTCCCCATCTCTTCTTCAATCTCCCATATGTGATTACAGATGTAGGCCACTCAAGTCCAACAAGAACATTGTTTTTAAAAGAGAGTACGTTAAGGACATCTTTAAATAAACAACACAGAACCATTGTAGGACTTTTAAAAGGAAACTTCTGATGCATTTAAGAAGAAAATTAAGTTCAAAAAGAAATGAGCTACCAAAAGAAAGTGTTACATGTGTTTAGAAAACACATGGGTCTATTTAAATAAATTAGGGTGATTCAAAACTATTTTTAATAATGATTATTGTAGGAAAGTAAAAGTAAGATGAACTAAGAAAACTCTCATAAACATTTAAGATGGGACCAGGGAACTGGGTGTGGTGTTGAATATCTATAACCCTAGCACTGGAGAAGTGGGGCTGGAGGGCCAGCCAGTTGGATGTTAGTTTCAATGATACAATGAGCTCAAAGCCAGCCTAGGCTACTAGCATCTTCTGTCTTGGTTAATCCTGATTATCAGCATGATGGCATTTAGAATCACCATGGAAATGACTCCTGAGAAGGTCCCTAAGGGTGTTTCTAGCTTAGGTGAGTTATAGTGTGGGCTCTGGACTGAAGGAGAAGAGAACAGAGCACCAGCATGTAGTAAAAGGTTTCTGTCCCAGACTTCCCCACCTAACCTCAAGGTTTAGACCTGCAGACCCACAGAGACACAGAGATGCTTACATTAATTTTAGGCTGATCAGCCTAAGGCCCAGGCATATAACTTGCCAACTCTTTACCCTTAAACTAACCCATGATTCTTACCTGTTCAGTCATGGGGATTTTCTCAGAGCAGTCAGTATAGTTGTCCTCTGCATCTTTTGGCTTGTCTGGCCACTCTGGAGTCTCTGTGGCATTTCTGTTCTTTCTTCTTGGTCCCTGAGTTTTCTTGGTCTGGTTGCCCCTGCTCACACTTTCTGTCTGCCTTTGGCAAATCAGCACTTTTTACTAAACTCATAGGGGGGACAAATATTTACAATGTAACACCATAAATCCACTACACCATGCAATGTTACCAGCTGCCTCATGTTGCTGCTATTGGCCTTTCCCATCCCACCTTGACAGACTGGAAACCTCAAATTCTACTCCAAAATAAGCCCCTCCAAGTTGTCTTTGTCAGGATACTTTATTGTAGTGATAGAAAACTAACTATGCACTCTACTTCACAATGGCTTTCATCGGGATACTTTATTGTAGTATTAGGAAAGTAATACCACATTGTATTTCATAGTGAGCATGGGGGAGATCCCAGGAACAGAGATAAAGTTGAGCCAGTCTTTTTATTTGGGAGGAGAGTAGATATATGCTTTAGACTTTTTGTGCCTTCAAATTAAAAAACTCCCTAGGCTTTGTGGGTTTTAATCCAGCACTTGAGAGGCAGAGGCCAGCCTGGTCAATATAGCAAGTTCCAGGAGAGCCAAAACTATGTAGAGACCCTGTCTCAAAAAAATTACAAAGGATGGCTCTTCTTCTTGCTTCCTATCCTGGAAATTTTCAATTTTCAAACTTTCAGTAGGACAGAGTGAAGTTTCAGCTGTGCACACTTCTGTAGCTTTTGCAACCTGAGAGTCTGAGGCAGGTTGTCACTTGATGCTGAATGTGAAGTTAGATATGGTGGGTCACATCCTAATCCCAACCCTTAGGAGTCTGAGATAGCATGGGGAGTTTGGGATCAATTCCAGCTACTTAGCCAGAACTGGAATGGGCAGCTGTTGGGGAAGGAAGGATAGAAAGAAGGGAGAAAATAAAAGATGTAGAAAAAACCCATAAAACTAAACAAAGCAACCCCCCCTGAGCAGTTTATGCTCTGAAAAGAAGGGTGTGTGACCCATAACACAAAGGTCCTCAGAGTCAGACATGTTCAGTCAACACTGGATAAGTGAGTGAATGAATGACTGGTTGACTCACTTCTGCATGACACCAAATGCCATTTCTCACAGTAGCCTTCCTAAACAGCTTTTATGTTAGTACCAGAAATTCTCTCCGTCTCCCCTACTTGTCTTCACTTTGTCTTCAGAGTCCCCAACACCACCATCCGATCTCACATTCATTTGTCAATGATTTTCTCTCACAAGCTTGTAGATCTGTGAGAATGAGTATTTGGATTGTTCTGAAAATTGCTTCACACCTAGACTCAGAACAATGCAAACAGGTAGCAGCTGCTTCTACATTTGTGAGAATGAGTCATTTTGTATAAAGGAGACATTTACTTTTGGAAATAAAAGAACAGATGTTGACATGCTTTCAGTGTTTGTTTTGTTTAGGTGTGGATTGTGTTGTTGTTGCTATTATGGTTTTTTGTTGTTATAGTGTATGTTGGTTAAAGGCAGTTTCATTCTACAGCCCAGACCAGCCTGAGATTGACCACATCGTGTAGCCTGGCCTTGGACACATCAATCCTCCTGCCTCAGCCTCCCAAGTGTTGGAGGTTATGAGTGAGAATCAGTATACCCAGTTTTATTGGTATTTGTTATACATCTTAACAGTGTTCCTCTCTAGGCCATATGATGACAATTTAGCTTCTAAATTTTTCCCTGCTGGTATTTGTTACAGCTATAATTCCAGAAAGAAACTAAAGTTTACTAATATTTTGTAACTTTGCTGCCTGAGCTATTTATTTTATTTTCCCTCATTGATGTTCTAGTATTGAGCCAAGGCCTTGCATTTGCTAGGCAAAACTCTACCACTGGACTCCACCCTTATGCCTGCCTTAGTCTTGTATCAGTTTCCCATAAAAATTCACGTGTTGCTTTTCCTTCACCACATGAAAGAGTGCTTATAGGAGTAAGAGGAAGAGGTGTGGAGAACCAGGAGAAAGGGGATCTGGAGGGATCACTGGGAGATAGCCAGAGGGCACCCAAGATAAACAGTGACATCTCTAGTCTGTTAGGGTCAGTAACCTCAATCCAGAACCTGGTTCTTTTGCAACTGAGCACAGAGCTGAGGCAAGACAATCCTCCAGGCATCAATCTCTCCATCTGAGCAGCTTTTCAGCATCTTGAGGAGTCAGGGGCACTCCCCAGCACAATAGTTCCATATTCCCCAGGTCCAGTAGGGAATACTAATGAAGTGTGCAGTGTAGGAGGGAGTCTAGGATTTAAAACTACATCAGGATTTGGTGAAATGTTTCAGCAGGTAACATGATGTCTCACAACCTGATGAGCTATAATCAGTTGGGCACCATTAGTAGTAAGAAGTTTCTGGCCCTGTTTTTCAGGCCTCAAGGTTTAGACCCACAGACTCAGAGACACACAGACACTTACATCAATTTTAGTTTGATCGGTCTAAGTCTTAGACATATAACTTGCTAAATCTTTACCCTTAATCTAACCCATGACTCTTATCCTGTTCAGCCATTCGGCTCAGTACATTTTCTCAGAGCAGCATAGTTGTCCTCTGCATCTTCTGGCTTCTCTCTGGCATTCTGCTCTGTTCTTCCTGTTCCTAGAGTCTTCCTAGTCTGGTAGCCCCACTCACACTTCCTGTCTGCCTTTGGCCAATCAGCACTTTTTGTTAAACTCATAAGCAGGACAATTATTTACAATGTAATATCATAAATCCACTACAAATGTGTTTGAGCATTATGGGGCTTTTGTTTATTTGTTTTTGATAGGAGCTTATCGTGAATTATGGAATCAGGTGGACCTCCAAGTCTTAGATACCTGTTTGCTTCTACCTTGAGTACTGAAGTTAAATGTGTGTGCCACCATGAAAACGTGAAAAGGTGGTGTCTTTTCTAATCATACTTCACTATATATATGTGTGTGTGTGTGTAGTATTTTATGTACATTGATGTTTTACCTGCATTATGTCTGTACACCACCTGTGTCTATTGACCTGAGAGGCCAGAAGTCAACATCTGTTTCCCCACACTGGAGTTGCAGGTAATGAATGCTGGGAATTGAACTCATCCATTGGAAGAGCAGCTAGTGCTCTCACTTGCTGAACTGTCTCAGCAACCCAGAATTTTATCTTTTATCTTGGCAAAGACAATCTCATATAACTCAGGTTAACCTTAAATTCAACATGCATCTGAGGCCAGCTTTGAATAACTCTCTTCCTGTCTCAATCTCCTAGATGCCGGGATTACAGGTGTGGGTCATTATGCCTGACTGGCTTTAAAAACTTCATAGCATTAACATTAAAGCTTAACAATCAATAAGTAACTATGAAATCTTGGTTGTCAATTAGGCAATGGAAATTTAAAATTGAGCATGATGGTGCACACTGTAATCCCAGCTTTTAGGATTCAAGGCAAGCCTGCTGTGAGTTGAAGTTCAAGGCAGTTTACAGGACCTTGTCTAAAATCCAATCATAACAAAGAAGAAAAGAAAGCAAGCAATTTAACATAGTAACAACTTCTAACCACCTCCTCTGCTTCCTCCCAAGACAGAATCCTGTATAGCCCATGCTGTCTTTAAAGTTTCTATGTGGCTGAGGCTGTCTTTGAACTCATGACCTTCCTGCTTCCACACCCAACTGCTCGGACCACAGACATTAGCCACAATGCACAGCATTATTATTTGTTTGGTTTTTGAAATAGGACCTTCTGTAGCCCACACTGGCCTGGAACTGTGTGGCCCAGATTGGCTTTGGTTGTATGCTTCTGCTTCTGAATGCTGAGGTTACATGAATACACCACTATACCCAACTGTGCAGAAGTTTGCATAGTGAGACTGGGTGGATTTGGCAAATTTATAGTTGCCTGAGTTTCTGGTGTTCTACTCTGAAAGGTACTGTCAACTCTTAGAATTGCAGACTTCTAGAAGATACTAGAGAGATCAGGTTATCCTCTGAGTTTGGCAAATTTAGCTTCCATTGTGATGACTCTAGTACTGCAGGTGATGGCAATTCCCAGTGATCCAATAACAAGAGTATTTCTAAGTTCAGTCCTGCTCCCAATGCTCTATGCAGATGCAGGCTCACTCAGATTATTCAGAGGCTGCCTCCCTGGCCCAAGAAGTTGGAAGCCCATGCAAGTCTACACAGAACCAACATATATATGCTGAATTCTCTGTCTGGCCACTGGCTCCTACCAAGAGAGCGCCACCCTACCAGCTCACATGGCTCAGATGGTTGCTCCACACATTCTGAAGCTAACAGCACCTCACTCAGCATACTGACTCACTACTTCTGCCTTTTTTGTAGAGAAATGGCTCTCACACAACATGGTGCAACTCCCAATGCTCTCCCCATGATGGAACCCAATGTGCACACATACAATTTCTGACTTCCATGGGAGGCAAGATGAGTCAGAATTCTAGCTTCCATACATTCCTTCCCATCAAACTAGTGGGTCCACTAGAGTCTTTAAATCTCTAGATAGTAAGACATGAGTGACAAGACAAGTAAGTGATCTGAGGGCACAGTGCACAGTTTTCAGCCTTGCTTTCCAATCTAAAAACAGACCTATCCCATGTGGGCTGGAGATTGGTGCCAAATTCAACAGCAAGTCTCTTGTTACTGTAAACTGATGGGTTCAGTTTCTTTAAAAGTATACAAATTGAGGAGGAGGCTAATCAGACGATGTTGTACAAGAGGAACACAGGGTAACTAGAGGCATTAGGCCACTAAATGTTCCTAGGAATTACAATACACTGCATATCTCACTTTGGTCCTTAATCTTGACTTTCATTAAAGATATCACTGTTCTAATCTCCTATATGTTATATGTGTTTCCCAGTAATCAAAATTTTATTTCCCCTTTTCTCATATGTGTTTTTTTTATGTATTTCTATTTAAATAAGTTTTTCTGTTGCTCAGCTTTTCCTCACACTATGTGATTCAAAAATGGTTTGATAAATTAATCCCAACTTTTTTTCTTAGGGTTGGAAAAATAGTCCTTCCTTTCTTAGTCTGAGCCTTAACTGGTCAGGAAGAAGAAAATAAAGATCAATGGGGGAGTGTCTTCTGAACTCCCTGCCTTTTATTAGGAACTTCCTAATGAAGAGGGACCATGCAATAGTTGAGTTCACTTGAGCAACTTTAATCAGTTGGTACCAAAATGGGTTGACAAGAAAAAGAGCAAATGCTTTTATGGTGTGACAGAAATTACATTAGCAATGGCTGTTGAATTAATTAATGTACGTTAGTCAATACTTTTCTTGATTTCCCACAGATCCGTCAATTAAGAATCTAGATAAAGAACGAAGACCAAATTATTGGAGTTACTCTAGTTCAAACAAAATAGATGGGAGATCTGGATAAATGATATGGTCCTTACAAACAGAGTTACCTTTTCAGGATGGCAATGATGTGGGTTTATTCTCCATGCAAGCTGGGTCACATGCCAAAAGCTGGAGCCCTGTGGTTGTGGCTAGCAGGCCTGTGCTTTATGCTCTAGCTACAAAGCAGGGAGTCACTTAAAAGGGTGCCTTTTTCAATTTCCTTGGCTATTTGCTCCAGCCCCATGGTTTTGGGTCCTTAGTGGATCGCTAGGCAAACCAGAGTGACATCGCCACCATAGCTTCTGTTGAGAAAGGAACAACAGCTGCAGGGAGACATTGGGTAATAGAAAAAACTTCTGAGATAAACCAACTCATCTACTTCAAGGATGTACTACTTCAGAAAGGAATCTGGGATATGTGCTTCAGTGGGTAGGGGTTCTGCTTCTGTTTCCACAGGAGAAAAAAAAGGGTAAAGATACCAACAAAATTAATAAAGATCCACCTCAAAAAGGAGACCTCTCCTGAGGAAGAAAAGTCATGGCCCATCCCAGATATTACAATTGAATACATGTTAAAGGAAAACTCATTTAACAATGCTGCAGCAGGGTCCCATTGTTGTCTCTACAGAAGAATATATACAATGATCTTCAAGATGTGAAAAGGATGCTCAGTGGTTAGACACCTACAGCTGAAGGGAGATCACTTATGAAAGGATTATGAACAAAGAAATATAAGGACAACTGCTACTAGTAAGCACTATTGTGTAATTTCTCAATTCTCAATGTTTCACATCTATATCTCTCTTTTAAAAACTGTGGTCCTGGTTTGATTATAAGTGAAGCTGTCTTTGGATTTGTATTCAGTTGCTTTCTCCCTCTCTAAAACCAATCACATTTGGTAAAGAAAACTTGAGGGATTCTGTCTCATATTAGATAAGCCACATGGTATAGGACAGAAGACAGCCAGAATATAGAGGGCACATGTTATAATTTTATCTTTAATCATATTTCTCTGTGTATTTACTCCTTCCTAACCCTAAAATCTTCTCTGCATACAATTTTCTCCTATGATACAAAAGACATAAAATCTTTACTTGATGTTAATTATGTTTTGGTTTTCCATGGTAAACAACAATTTATCTTACCAGCAATCTCCAAAGCATCCAAAAAGAAGATGTGGACCCCGCTGAAACAATTCTATCTGATGTTAAAAAAGAGACTGAGAGACAGAGAAGGAAAGAACTTGGTGTAAACCACTAAATGATTGGTTTTGAAATATAGACTATTCAGAATGGTTGCAAGACAGCATTCTATGATTATCCTTCATCTTTAACAAGAGTACCAGAGGGACTTACCCAGTGCTTTGAGAAAGGTTCTAGATGCTTATAGTCAGTCCATTAGGATATAATCACTGTCTTAGCTTTTACAGGATCTGAAACAGATGCCACACCCCACAGGTGCTTAGGATGCAACTTTATGAAAAACGATGCCCTTTTCCCGATAAGTTTTGTCCTCTGAGAGTTATGGATAATTACCATTCTCATAGGATATTTATAAGTTGAATTTGGGTTGAGGATAGAACAATAATATAGACTCAGGAATCCCATTTAAAGATGAGAAGGGGGATATAGGTAGATTGTTGAATCTACCTGTAAACAATTATTAGCCAAAAACAACCAAAGACAATTTGCACTGATATAGAGGCTTGTATATTGATATAAATATGAAGTCATTTTATATGTTTGGTTGAGAGAATTTGTGTACTGTTACAAATGTAAACTTAATTTTTTATTTGTCTAAAGTAATTTGTATATTGATACAATATTGAATTTGTAACTGCCACATTTTATACATTGCTTTTATCTCTTTTTAAGATATTTTGTGCATTGATACATATTAAGCATATTACTGTCATCTTCATTATGGTATACCTTTCTTCCTCTGTTTAATTATACAAGTCATAATATATAATTGGAAGAATCATAATATATAAATAACATGTTTTGTATACCTCTGTTTAGATGTTTTATATGTAATATATACTTAGGATAGTGTTATCATGTTGCAGATACATGTACACCTGGATAACGTTTATATGATTGTCATACTGGAAGTCATCATTCAGAGACTATAAAACCATTTAGAGATTGCCTATTTTTACAAGGTAAATGTCAGTCTTTAGGATGGTAAGAATTGCAGATCACTATTACTTAGGTTTGCCATGTAATAGTCTTCTTGTTTAGGTTTCCCAGATAACTCTTACAACATATCAGATAGACAAAAGTCTTCAACCAGTTTATAGACCTGGAGAATATGGCATTTAATGTTTTGTTATTCAGAATTCGGCCATGAGAGACATGACAACTCCTGGCATCACTGTTTCTTTCCCAAAATGGTGTGGAGCTTTAAGGACACTCCACTAAGAGTTTTTCTTTTGCGACAGACAATGGCTTGTTGGGCAAAGATCTGCCCTTACCTCGACCACTGTCAGCAGCCATGCTATCCAACCCTGATGAGCAGGATGAAGGTTTGAGACTGACAAAACCTGCCTGGACAGGATAATATGGTTTTTCCTAAAATGCCCTGGTTCTGAAGAGATCTGTCAGATATCATAGGCCTGTAGCCTGAAGGATGGATGCTCCAACTGCATGGAAAAGTCATGGGTGACTCCAGGTAGCTGATTGTCACTGTCATCTCCTAAACTTTGGAAAAAAACTCTCTTGTGCTTCCAACCTTCAGGTAATACATTTTCATTCTCAGGTCTTGATGATGTTGAAGATTTAGACAGTTAAGATTACTGGCATCTTTCTTAGCAAAGAAAAATCAGGTATTGGATTGTTATTAATCAAGATAAACAGCTTTGAAATAATTCCTGTACCTTTCCACTTTTGAATACTCTAGACATGTAGGATGTACCTTATATTTCTTTTATAGCTGTAGTTTTATCTTGTTTATGTTTTGCCTTTTCCTCCCCCAGACATTCCCTTTTAATCATTCCTATCCTGTATAGACTTATACTTAGTTAAGAACTTTCTTAGTTAGATAAAGGGGAGATATGTAGGTGGGATTCAGGTGTTAGCTGGTAAAGCTTGGAGGCATGTCTCTGGTGTGCCTCGAGACAGAATGGTGCCTGGCCCTGCCCCATTGTGACACCAAGATACTGAACAGCCTTCTACTTTTTCTTGCCTTCTGGGGAGTGGATTGGTCATCATGGGCAAGTTTAACTTTCCAATAATTGTCTTATGGTTCAGTTGTATCAGTGAGTGTTTATATAACCCATTAATAAATGTTAATAATTTATATGATGGATTGCCAGTAAATTTTCTGAAATAGTTGATTGCTGTAATACCCCTTGAGCAGCTTGTTAGAAGCCTGTTTGTTGATAGGCATAGATAGGGATATTGGCTATTTGTATATCAGGAGTGGCCTTTTTGTAATTCTATGGAGCTAAATGTCTGAATATTTTCTGTAAATAAATACACATTCTTCCACCCTAAATTCTAACTGTCCTGGTCAGCTGAGTCATACTACCTCCTAAGCATTAGTGAATCTTTTATATCATTAATTATAATCTTCTACATCACAGCTTAGTGCTTAAGTGCTACCCAAAACATAAGGATGCCTTTAATCCATCCACAAAGTTAACTGAAATGGATCTTACAAGGAAAAGTTAAATGCAAAATGCTGAGCCTCTAGAAAATCTGGAGAAACTAGGCCTCTCTGATTTGGACAGCTTGCTTTCCATGAATTTACCAAAACCTGTTGAAATTGACTAGAACAATAATTCTACACACAACTCTCTGCTCTTGGTGCTCTTAGCAGATTCAGCACATAGAGTAAAGTGAGTCATATAATGATTTTTTTTTAATTTTGAAAAAATCCATTTCAATATTATTATTTTAAGAATTAAGCCTCACAGAAATATGTTGCATGCGTAAAGGTAACTGAGGGCTACTCTCTGTGAAAAGCAGAGATTGTAATAATGGAAAAATTCCATTTGACTCTTTCCCACTTAACTCTCTAGTGTCATGATAGCTGTTTTTCCACCAAGCCAAAACTGCCCCTTGCTGAGGCCCCTGAAGCTGACTGAGGTTGGCAGAGTTTCAGTGACTCTTTGCTCAAGGCCTCAGAGTCTCAGAAAAAGCTTTGTTTACAGGGTGTCCCAGCTGAAAGCAGGATGTGAAGTCTAAACAAAGCTTGCTTCTTGCATTCTTGGGACACATTGCCCAGTCAGTCTGACCTGCAGGTAGTAACTCAAGGGCGACCACTTGAGTAACCATGAGAATTGTTGCAACTCCCCCTTCCCTACCTAGAGTGATGTATACAACTTCTACCCTGAGAGCATTCGGGGCTCTTGGCTATCTTCTTGTCTTGTGCCCACTCACATGTGTAATATTTTTTTTATCTTGCAAGAAATCTAAGTTTGGGGCCTTCTTTGTTCTAGCCATTAACAAGATATTAGGGAGAATAAACAGCACAGTCAGATCTCACCCAGCTATCTTCTAGGTTCCCCAGTCTTGCTCCTCCTGGCTTTGGCCTGCTCTGTCTTTCTATGCCTCCCTTAATAACTTTCTCTGCTCAGTTAAGGCATGGGACCACCTCTGCTTCTCTAACCTAAGATGACCTGAACTCAGATTGTATTAAGGGCATAGGTCACCACTCCTGGGATATTCCCTGTGCTGGGATTAAAAGTGTGAATCACCACTGTCTGATCCTCCTAAAGTGATCCCTCTGATATCCCTCTGATATCTCCAAATGTTTTTAATATATTTGAAAATATCCCCACAGAAATAAATTATAAAGCCCTAGTCTTATAAAAGCTGTTAATATAATAAAGGCTATGAATAAACACATTTAGTCAGTCATCCTCAAAAAATCAAACTTCTTTCATTGTAGCCATGTTAAGAACTGATGGTATCAATTATAGGAATGAATATTATTTAGTCCTTTGTAGATGCTTTCAGGTTGAGCTTACAACAAGTAGCTAGAAAGGAAATTTGCCTATTCAGATGTACCCGTGCACCTTTCATACTTCAGAGATCTGCAGAATACAGCATATAAATATTTATTTAAAAGGTCATTATATCAAACAGAGACTCCTAGATCTTAAGTGACCCTAGGTGTGGTAGAATTCAAGGGTCAGCTGATGGGGTCTAAAGAAGACACCTATTCAGTGTCCCGTGCTCCAGAAGAGGGAATGACCAACCCTAAACATAAAATGCTGCTGGGATCTTGGAGTCCCTCTCTCCTTTTTTTTTTTCTTTTCTTTTTCTTTTTTTTTTGTTCCCTGACCTAGAGTCAAACCTGGGCCATGATGGTGTGGTGAGAGTGCAGAATCTTAACCACTAGACCAAGCCAGTCGCCCCAAGCAAGTTATCCCTGTGGTAACTTCTCTGACACCACCTGCTTAAAACCCAAAAGATTAGTGGATGAACAATCCAACACTTGGTGAATTCTGCTTCACAATGATAGGAGGAACTGACATTGAAGGATCAAAAAGGGACATCACTATGAACACTTGGAAAAAAACGTCTCTGAAGGAGATTTTGAGGTACCAGGATGTCTTCATATGTATTGTGGCTGTACCTGGGTAAGAAGCCCTGGTGCAATGCTTACTACCATGACCTGGCACAGACTGTGGACAAGCAACAAGACATTGGAGAATTGATTGTATCTTTTTGCCTAGACAAATTAATATTAGCTTATTTTTCTATGTCTCTTTATTCCTACATTATGGACCTAGCAGCCAAAGATTGTTGCTGTTTTGTGGAGACCTCAGTATGACTAACCTGACATGAACTGATCTCTATCATTTTTAGTATATTAAAAGGCTGCTTGTTGTACAATCACAT
Source organism: Phyllotis vaccarum (assembly GCA_033318265.1). NCBI lineage: Eukaryota > Metazoa > Chordata > Mammalia > Rodentia > Cricetidae > Phyllotis > Phyllotis vaccarum. The sequence continues at coordinate 21,572,210 of JARWLC010000020.1, read as the reverse complement.
ATAAATTATCCTACTTAGATCTCTGTAAGTATTAAAGGCTAGGTTGGCTATAACATTGTCAGTTTGGTAGCATCAGACAACCAGATTCTTTTGCAAGATGATGGCAATCTACTCTGTCTCTTTCATATACATATATATGTATATATGAATATATGTATATGTATAAATGCATATTAATTTGTATGAACTCCAGAGAATTAAGAGTCACAAAATTTAGATCTACTTCACAGAGGTCCAAGAGAGCCTTCAGATAAGTACTGCCTATGTTTTTTTCTGCCTACCTGTTCCCAGGGATGGTATTATTGTCTTTCCTGTCATTGGGACTAAAACCCATCCCAATTGCTAAGACTAGAGCCTAAAAGCTACACATATATGCATAAATTTTAACACTTGTTCCTGGTTTAGACTTGTTTCAAGAGATTTCTACTTGACTTTCATATACAAAGGATATAGAAAACCTGCTCCAAAGGATTACAAGCCCTGGATTTGCTGAAAGCTGAGGTGGATCAGCCCATACAAGGTGGACACTGCATCCGCGGTGGTGGGAAACAGTGTTTTTGGTGGTGGACATAGACCTCACAGCAGTTGACACAGGGTCGGAGGTGGCAGAAATTGTGTCCCTGGCAACAGAAACACCAACTGCAGCTGAAGAAATACCACCTCCTGCCAAGGCTCCTGGGAAAGTGAGTCCCCCCCCCCAAAAAAAATGCTGCAGCCCTCTGGGAGACCTAAAGGGACCAACTGACAAATCTGAGGGACACAATCACTATCTTGCTATTAGTTGTTGTTATCCTATGAAATAGATTGTGTAAATACACCATTGTGCTGTCTATCACAATCCAATCCTATACATTGTCTACAATACTGTAATACTCAGTATTTGAGTGCAACCCATCATAAAAATTATCAAAAATATTCTAGTGCTGTTTATTAAAGTACAATACCATCCTATAGATTGTGGAAAATTCTGTTGTGCTGTGTATTGTATGACAATAATAGTATATAGTGAACAAATACCATAGTGCCGTGTATTTCAGTGCAATGAACCTCATAGAGTATGGAAAATAATCCGATCCTAGAGATCAAAAATGACATAGTGCTATGTATTTAAGTGCAGTAAGTTCCTATAGCTTGTATAAAATACCTCGAAGATACTTTCATCTAAGAACTTGTAATTACTATTATTATGATTACTATTTGTGTAATCTCATGTATGCATTAACTGATGTCTCAAGACCCCCGAGACTAAAGAAATAAATAATGATGTAAGCCCATCTACTTCAAAGATTTTTTGACTTCACAGTGGAAGCCGGGATATGTGCTCCGATGGGAGAGGGGGTTCACTTTTGTTTCAACAGGGAAAGAAAAGATATGGGAACCGACAAAACTAATAAAAGTCTACTTCAAAAAGGAGTCCCTTCCTGAGGAGGAGAAGTAATTGCTCACCCCTGTTATGACAAATGGATACATGTTAAGGAAAACACATTTAAGAAACCTGGGGCAGGGTCTCAATTTTGTCTTTACAGGAAAATGGATGCAACTATTTTTAAGACATTGACTAATTACTCACCTGCAATCGAAGACAGAGTGATGATGAAGGAATGTAAATGATGGACTATAAGACCAACTGTTACACATATGCACTACTGGGTAATCTCCCAATTCTTACTGCTTTGCATCTTGCATCTACACCTCAAAAAAAGTGGTCCTGATTTGATTATTAATAGGGCTGGATTTGGATTGGGAGGAAGGGGCATTCTCCTTCTCTAAACCAAGCATTTTTGTAAAGAAAATTTAAACAATTCTGTCTCATATCAGAAAAGCCACCTGGTGTGAGACAGAAGACATAATGTTTAGGGATCAATAATATTGTGACTTCATCTTAAACCTTGTTTCTCTCTGTATCTATCCCTTTCAAACATCCTGTCTGCATACAATCTCCTGACGTCATAGAAGATATGAATACATTTTTTGAGTATCAACAATGTGTAAGTTTTCCATTGTAAATATCATTTCCTCCTATCAGCTATCTACAAACAATCTGGAACCCATATGGGCCCCCATCGCTACAACTCCTACTAGTGATACAGGAATGAAAGGGAGAGTATGAGAGAGAGAGTAAGAAACAGGTAGACAGACAGACAGACAGACAGACAGAGGCAAAAATAGAAAATTCAAGAACCTGGTGTGCACCAATCAATGATAGTTTTAAGGAAATAGATTGTTCAAAAATGGCTGCAAGATAGCACTCTATGATTATACTTCAGATCCCACTTCTAATTAGAATTCCAGATGGAGTTACCCACTATTCAGAAAATATTTATAGATGTATATGATCAGTACATTAAAATCTAATCATTATTTTAGCTTTTACAGGATCCCAAAGAGGTGCCATTGCCATTAAGCCAGCAGGAAACAATCTTATGAAAGACTACTCTCCTTTCCCAATAAGTTTTATGCTCTGAGGGTTGTGGGTAATTATTATTCTAATAGAATAGTTATAAGTTAAAACTGGATGAAGGACAGAACCATAAAATAGCATCAAAGATCTTGTTTGAAGAAGAGAAGGGGGATAGATAGGATAGATACAAGTAGACTGTTCTACTCACGTATACACCATTCTAGCTGGATATATGGGCTAAGATAAAGATAATTTTCACTAGCATAGATATTTGTATAGTGATATAGATGTGAAATCATTTTATATGATTATTGTGATAATCTGTACATTGGTACAAAGTTTAATCTGAGATTGCTTTATATAACCAAAGCAACTTATACTTCAATAAATCTGAATCTGTAACTATTACTATTATGCAAAATTTAATCTGTAATTGCTATATTGTATATATGCTTCTACCTCTGTTTAAAATATTTGCACATCATTGTCATGAACAGTACGCAATTATTACCTTCATTTAACTATACTAGATGTAATGTATGATTGCTTTAGTTATGATATATGAACAAGATGTTTTACATACCTCTCTTTAGATGATATATATGTATTTACATGTATGAAATGTTGTGGCCACTTTACATGGTAATATACCCATGGCTAATGTTTGATAGTCATACCAAAGCACATTGTTCAGGGATTGTACACCCCTTATATAGGTATTCTAATTTTTAGTACAGGGTTTATTCTTTAAGACAGTAAAAACTCCAGTCAACGTTACTTAAAGTACCATATCACAGTCATCTAAGATACAGGTTAGAATATCATAGACAAAAATTTTCAACCATTCCTTATACCTAGATAATATGGCATTTAACATTTAAAATTTGGCCACAGAAGACACGAGGATTCCTGGTGTCACTGCTCCTGTTCCGAGATGGTGTTGAGCATTTAGGATACTCATTTGGAGTTTGTCCTTTTGGCAGAGAATGGCTGGTTGGGTAAGGTACTGTCCTTACCTTGATTGCTGACAGTACACAGATGATATCCAAGCTGGATGAACAAGTTAATGGATGGAGATGGACAAAACCTGCCTGGACAGGATAAGACAGTTGTCCAAAACTGCCTTGCTTGTAAAATGATCTGTCAGATACCGTAGGCCTGTAGCCAATATGATAGATGCTCTATCACCCTATTATCCCTTAGATAAGAACATTCAGGTGTTGAATTTTCACTTTCCAAGATTATCATTTTGAAGTAATTTATACATGCCCCTGAGGGGGGCATGGCCAACCCAATTGATAAGGGGCTGATGCGACCCTGAAGAGCCTGTTTGCCTAGTTCCTGAGGGCTGGAGATACTGGTTTGGAATTCATCATCTACCATTCCAGACTCCAGTCCCTGTTCAGGCTCCGCTATAAGCTGTTACCTGTATCTTGAGTGTTGTTTTATATTTTTATAAATATATATCCTGCACTAGTGCTTTCTAAGTAAAACTTCACCTACAGGGACCAAACTGTTACTAGTCATACTCAGTCAAGAATTTTTATAACATTTAAGGAATTCACAGACTTAATTTCTGTGTAAACAAAACATAAAATATCTCTCCCGGTGAATAAAGTTGATCAACATTTATAGGACAGACATTTTCTAAATGTGTAAGTTGGTGTAAACTATTACTCTTTATAATTTAGAATCTTTTATCAGTTACCATTTATTCAATAACAGGTCAAGATTCTCAAGATAACACATATATAGGATTTAGACTCTCTAATAATTTGTATTATCATACATATGGTTCTTTATATATTGTTGTAGTGGGGTTTCTTGGTCTTGGGTGGCCAGAGGTCTGAGACCCACAGATCTGCATCCCGACTACTTAGGATCCTGCAGCTGCTGCTCAGGCCCCCAGAAATGACTCAGATGCTTATATTAACTTTATGCTGTTTGGCCTATGGCTCAAGCACATTGCTAGCTAACTCTTACATCTTAAATCAACCAATTTCTAATAATCTGTCTGCCATGTGGCCTGTGGCTCACATGTGTTCCTTACATGTTGCTCCTTTGGGCTTCAGCTTGGTCTTCCTGATTCTACCCTGCTTCTCCTACCTATGTTCTGATTTCTCCTCTTACTTCTTTTGTGGTGCCTGTCATGGCCCAAAACAGCTCCTTTATTTAAAGATTGAGATTCACAACATACATAAACACATTCCCATATCACTTCCCCCTTTATGTCTAATAAAAAAGGTTTCAATTTTAACATAGCAAAATTACATATAACAAAATATTCATCAAGCAAGAATTATAGATAAAATATCTAGTCTATTTGTAGTTAGCAAAATTAAAAAAAAATTATTGTCTATCTTATCTTTGTGAATCTAAAGTTTTATATCCAATATACCTTTTAAGTGACTAAGAAAAACTATACCTATAACTATCTAATATTCAACTACATCAAAGACCACAGAAGGATATATTTACCCAAGTAAACCAGAAGGGCAAGTGACTTCTAAAATCTAGAAAGGACAGATGATGCCTATCTGCCTGGACAGTCACCCAAAGTTCCTTTATAAAGTTGGGGCATCCATCTTCAGCCTACAGGCCCAGAGTCTCTTTTCATTTCAGTGAAGCAGGAAATCTGCTGTTCCCATTATGGCACAGTTCATCAGTTTCTTCTACTTGAATCCTGAAGAATGTCTGACAATTTTCTCTGCAAAGCAGGAACCTGAAGAACCATCTCAGCTTGTTCTGCCAAAGTTTAAAGGTCACCTGCACGTCCACTTCTAACAGCATACTGTCAAGCAGTTAATATAAGAACAGGTTTATGTCCAGTGGCTAATCATTGCCACAAATAGACTCCATATGGAGTTTCTTCAATGCCCATTTTTCTCTTGAAGTAAATTGATGCTGCCAGGAGCAGATCTGTCTCACTGTCCAGAAAAGTCTAAGTTTTTAAAATATTTTAAAAGCCATATTCTGTAGGTCTTAGAAGTTTTTGAAGTTTACATATCTAATTGAATTATATCTTTGTATACCTAAAAATATAACTAGCATGCATTTCTTAGTTATACATTACAATTTTAAATCAGTTACATAACATCATATCTTAAACAAGAGTAGAAAAATACATATAGCATAAGAGAATTGACCTTAAATTTTTATCAATAAACCAAATCTATACCAATGTAAAACATTTTTAGATTAGCTGCTGATTTCCTTATCTAAGTAAATTCAATAATCTAATTTTTAAATAGCATTTTTTATACCCTATACCCTTTTTCTTCTTAGAAAGAGATTAAGTATGACCATTAACTCTTTATAATGAAAACAAACATTTAGAAACAATATTTGGGGAATTTGGGCATAGTAATCTATTACTACTTCCTGCTGATTAAGGGGCATTGAAAATCTCACAAGTTTTTAGGACTGGATCAGTCTGCAACCCTGAAGCTGATATGGCCATCTCTTTCTATCAGAGGTTTTTTCAATATGGTTGATGAAACCATATTGCCTGGAAGCAATCCACAGGTTCTTATCTTCTGTGGAAACAAAAGCAGAAGTCTTCCAAAGCAATAAATCCTTAGACTCAATTTTCAAAATCAAAATACCTTTAAAATATATATTTTTGCTTAACTTAGTAGCCTTTGCATTTGTAATCTATTGTCTTTCTGCAGTTATCTCATTGACAGTTAAAAAATTAAAAGTAAACACAATAAGAACCAAAATTCAGATTTTGTGTTTACTTTCCATCTTTACATGGCTTGTTATATTTTTATTACTCTATTTCTTTTTTAAAAAAACTTTTTCTATCCACTTTCTTTACTCTCTGAAGCCTGTGTACCTTTTGCACACATTGTAACCCATTTAAGATTTTTTTCATCTGAATCTGTTTTATTGTGAATCCTTAATCATCTTCCAACCATAATAGCTTTTAAAATGCATTCTCTTAAAGAGCTGCATAGTTTTTGTGAGGAAACTGAATCAGTAAGTTCTCTTAAGGGAACCTTGTCCCTGTTTGTGGCCAGCAAACAGAGCAGACCCAAGAAAATTCTGATACTAAAAAAAAATCTTTGTTTACTTTTTGTTCAAAATAAACAGAAATCTAAAATCAATCACATGCTACTGATTCTTATGTGAGATTTCAGAAACCTGCCTAATTGCAGCTTACACTGCCTGCCACCAGTCCACCTGCACCTTTTTAAATGAGACCTGGACACTACATTTTCTTTATATAATGACCCACTTTAGATACACAATTTGGAAGCTTATTTTGCTCAGTTTCTGCTAAAACCCTTTCAAACTTTCTCAGGCATTAAGTGGATATTTAATCCACATTGGACGCCATTTGTCGCAGTGAAGTTTCTTGGTCCCAGGCGGCCAGAGGTTTGATACACACAAACTTGCCACCCAAGATCTCTTAGCTGCCCTGCATCCCGCTGCTCAGCCCCCCTTCCCAGAAATGACTCTTTTTAGCAGTGGGGTTTCTTGGTGCTGGGTCTCCAGAGGCCCTGACCTTACCTGCAGACCACTTAGACACTAGGTGCTGTTGCTCAAGCTCCCAGAAGTGACTCAGGCAATTATATTAATTTTATTCTGTTTGGCCTATGGCTCAGGTACATTGATAGCTAGCTCTTACATCTAAAATCAACCCATTTCTATTATTCTGTCTGCCATGTGTCCCGTGGCACACCTGTGCTCCTTACATGTTGCTCCTTTGGGCTTCAGCTCTCAGTCTGCCTGACTCTGCCCTGCTTCTCCTACCTATGCTCTGATTTCTTCTCCTACTTCTTCTATGGTGCCTGTCATGGTCCAAAAGAGCTCCTTTGTTTAAAGATTGAGATTCACAACATACATAAACATATTCCCACATCAATATTTGATCTCATGAGTCCTTCACCTACTACATAGTATGGTTAATACCTATGGAGTGGTTCTGGTGGTTGTTTCTGCCCCGCTTGTCTTCCTGAAAGCTGAATTTCATGGTGGAGGTTCATGAGTAAATATCATGCTTATTACAACAACTCTGTTGCAGATGAGGGGACCAAACTTAATCTATTTTAGTGAATGCTGCAAACCATAAACGTCAAGTACACAAAGCATGGCCTCCCAAATAAGCATCCATATTGATAGCATTAGCTAGGAAGCCACATCTTAAAAGATCCAGGTCTCTATTCACTACCACCAACAGACCCTCTAGAAAAAAAAAAATTAAATTAGGATGGTAGTTACTTCATTCTGTATGTTTAAAATTTGTTTTAATCCATTTCAACTTAGGTGGAAATTTCAGCCCTACTTTGGGCTACTATATAGGTAAGTATTCCTGTCCTACCCTTTACACACTCTTAAACAAAATATATTAAACCACTATTAATTTTTGCTAGTTCTCATACTTATTACTAGTTAGCTGCTATATTTTAGTTTACTCATATTTGTATTTATTCTTCTCATTTGGAGCATAGCTTGCTTCATTTCTACACTTCAAGCTTGGTTTATGTCTGGCTGATGTCTCCCTTCCTCCCTAATTCTTCGTTTGCCTAATTTTATCATGTTCGCAAGAGGCAAGTAAGTATATTTATTTAACCAATCACAGCAACATATAACCATATAGTGTAAAAAAATTCCATTGCAGCTGTCTCTTTCCTCACATTTCTAATGATAATATTTGCTTATACCATTTCATTTTAAATGTATGTATCAATTTCTGACTATTCTGTATCTCATGTTTGATCATGGACATGAGTCTCAAAAGATACTTTGTACAAGTGAACAAAGTTAGATATTATAAAGGCCAGATAATTTGATAGATGGCAGAAGTATTTTTTTTAATTTTCCATGAAATGACATTCTATATCTGGGCACCAATACTATAATATCTTTGGGGGAAATGTGTTAAAATGTGTGAATATATTTGGATCAACAATAGAGAGCTTGAACCAGTAATTAAGCGATTAAGACAAAAAGACAGAAAGGTAATTTGGGAACCTGTCTTCTGATGTCTATAGAAATTATTCCATCACAGTATACAGGAATTGACTGCCCACTTCTGATGATAACAAACAAAAAATTCATTTCCACTGCCCAAAATACAGATTTACCTTTCTCATCCATGAAATTGTACACACTGCCTTCCTAATAAACATTTCAAAATCTAGATCTGTTTTCAGTAGATATGAGTACCTAAGGGTCTCCAAAGAGAACTATGGTTACTTTTCTTGCAAGTTCCTTACAAAAGTTATTTTATTGGTATTTGTTATATATGTTTTACACATTGAATTTTACCAGTCATTTTGTCTACTACAGTTTATTGTCAAAATCGGAGTATGTAATTATGGCCTTCATAGTTTGGAATGCAGAAACAATTTTAAAATAAAACCTTTATTCAGAGAAAGTAGAAGGTAAGATTATACAATCACATACACAGAGAATACCACACTGACACTTTATTTAGAACAAAATTAGTATTACATGACTGTGTTGTGTGAAGAGGCAATTTTCTCAAGGAATCCTCTGACAAATGTTGCAAATGAAGGAGTCTTCATTTTAGAGCATTTCATCAGCCAGTATGGAAGTAGAATGAGTATAATAAAAGATCTTGGGTTGGAGAGTAGCTACTAGCTCAAGCATCATTAAAGAAACATCAGATATGCAGAAATTTAAAAGACACTCTAACATACTTCTAGTCAGTTCAACAGAAGCTGGTTTAGAACTACTGCCTTGATATGTCTAAATTCAGCCTGTAGTAACCCAATTACTACTATAAAACCCAAATCAGAACATAGCCAGACATAGATACAAACTTTTCCCATTATATCAAAATTTCAAAGAAACAGACAATTGTTATTTATATTGTTTTGTGAAGGAGAAGAGGGGTCTAACTACCAATATCAAATGGCTACATGCACTAAGAACTGCTACGGTGATGTTTCCAGAAGATATATTAACACAATATTGCCACAAATGTAAAAAGAATAACCTGTGGATTTTGACTGGATTTCAGACTCACTCCATGAGTTAGATACCCCTAAATGAGTCTGAATAAGTAAAAGCAAAACTTCAGATTTGATAAATCATGGATAACGTACTCCTATTATACTAAAAATATCGCTATGCCCTTAGTGTCTTCATCCAAGTTTTTTGAAAGTGAATAGATAGCCAATCCAAAAAAATGTCAAGGATTAATGATATATGTTTTTCTGTTTTTATAATATGTTTAATGTTTTAAAATATAGTCTAAAACAAACAGTAACAGTGAGAGGCACACTGAGAGAAATATGAGGGATTAGATGGATGTAAAAAGGAGAGAAGGGAAGAACAATGCTAAATCAAGTCATCTGGATAGACAAAGGAGGAACAAAGCAAATTAAAAGTTTTTTAAAATGGACATATTTGTTGTTATATTGTCTGGAAGAAATGTTAATTCATGAAACAGAATGACTATGGCTTTAAAATTTTTAAGTTGTGAGATAGATATTAACAACTTTGTTCCTTTAAGATTACACATCCTGAATCTGGTTTACTGCTCACAATGAAATATTTGTCTCTGGTAGCTATGGAAACAGAAGAATTTTCAAATTCATCCCTTCCCCTAAGCAATTACTACCATTTGTTCATTAAAAAGGAGGAAAAAGAGGCAAGTATTTTATATTTTATACATAGTGTGTTTTTATATGTGTCAATTTGATGAGAGATAGAGTTCAATGAGTCCTCAAATATATGTTTCAGTTGTTTCTTGACAGCATTTCCATGTGAGCAAATCCTGTCAAGTATAGTAAGAGCTGGGGATTCCTGAGTGTCTATGAAGTTTATAAAGCAAGAAAACTCCTATAAGATTGTTTAGTAAATTAGAATCCCCTTGCTGTTATTGTATTGTATTGAAGATGGGGACAACAAATATGTAAACCTCATTGGACAGACAGGATATAACAATATGGAAATACCTCTGAAGTGTATAAATGAGGCTCCAACCATGCAAAACAAAAGAGAAGAATTGAGTGGTTTGTGTGAACCAAGACACTGTTACAAAGACACTTTGAGGTGAATTATCTAATTGAATTTTTTTTTCAGAAGGTGTTTGTTCTCTGTGTCATTTCTTCTCTGGTAACCATTTCCTGTTATATGGAATATATTTATGATCTTGGCATCTTAAAAATGGATCTCCTCGCACTTGTTAATGAAAGGTAAATGATCAAGAGGCCCAAATCTGACATGACAGATAAAAGTGCTCTTGGTCTAACACAATCCACTAAAAGTTAAAAACTTTTATAATGGGTGTCACTTCTCAAGTAGTCGAGACACTGCTTCCTCACAGAAAACATATTTCATGAGTTTGAGGAGTACAGAAAACTTCTTTTGAAGTTTACCTGGCAAGGAGATGCCGTTTGAACTTCACCCAAACCTTCTGCAGAAGGTAAGAAGTTAAGAGTAGGTAAGAATAACACCAGACTATACAATGGAAATTATGAAAGCAAGAAAGAACTGGTGAGACTTTCTACTGATACAAATAAGCATGGCTGCCAATGTTGATACTATAACCAGCTAAGCTTTTAATCACTAAATGTGGAGTATACAGTATATTTCCTGAAAAAGGGATCACAGATCTTAACAATAATTATTCACAGAGCAAGCAATATAGAAAGCTTCAGAGGAAAAACTCCAACTTTATTAAGCAGATACACCAAAGACACCACAAACAATTGATAACACCACAGAAGAAAATTCTAAAGATAATTACACACAATCTGTCACCATAAATTACAGTAAATGATAATGCAATCACCAATCATTTATATCCTAAAATATCAATGAACTCAATTCAACCTTTTATCCTTTCAAGTCTGTAATATATCTAGTTTAGTTCTTTAGACTGTGATCATTGAATCTATCCTAATTAAATTACTTCTTATCTATTGGCAATGATAATTTTTTGAGGTCTTTGAGAAAAGAGAGTTTTGTTAAAATCCTGACTGAAGTAAACTGCAAGGCTGCATCATCTCTGCCAGTTGTCTTAATGCACAACTTAGAGGAAACTGCAAAAGAGGAATTCTAAGACATTAGATTATTTGCTAAATGGGTAAATATATTTGCATCAACAATAGAGAGCTTGAACCCAGTAATTAAGCCATTAAAACAAGGTAAATTGGGAAACTGTCTTCTGCTGTCTATAGAACTTGTTCCATCACAGCACATAGGAATTGTCTGTGCACTTCTGATATTAACAAACATAAAGATTCATACCCACTGCCCAAGATACAGATTTGCCTTTCTCATTAATGAATTAATACACACTGCCTTTTGAGGAAACACTTAAATGTCTAGATCAGTTTTCATAAAATATGAGTAACTAAGGGTATCCAGAGAGGGTCATGGTTACTTTTCTTTGTTCATTCCCAAGTTCCTTGCAAAAGTTATTTTATTGGTATTTATTATATAAGTTTTACACATTAAATTTTATCAATAATTTTGTCTGCTACAGTTTATTGTCAAAATATGAGTATATAATTATGGCCTTCACAGTTTGGAATGCAAATACAATTAAATAAAACTTTATTCAGAGAAAGAAGAAGGTAAGATTACACAATCACATACACAGAGAATACCACACTGATGCTTTATTTATAACAAACATAGTATTACTTGACTGTGTTGTGTGTAGAGGGAATTTCCTCTAGAAATCGTCTGACAGATGTTGTAAACAAAGGAGTCCTCGCTTTAGAGCATTTGATCATCCAGTATGGAATTATTATTAGTATAATAATAGATCTTGTGATGGAGAATAGCTTCTAGCTCAAGTGTCTTTAAAGAAACACCAGATATGAAGAAGTGAACTCACTAAAGTTTAAATTTAACAGTATTTTAAAAAGACACTTAAGCATACTTCTAGTCAGTTCAACAGAAGCTGGTTTAAAACTACTGCATTGATAAGCCTAAATTCAGCCTGTAGCAACTCAATGACTACTATAAAAAAACAAATCAGATCATAGCCATACGTAGATACACACTTTTTCATTGTATCAAAATTTCTAAGAAATAGAAATTTGTTATGTATATTATTTATATTATATTAGTATATTATACACCAGAAGAGGGAACTATCAATATAAAATGGTTGCATGCACTAAGAATTGCAACAGTGATGTTTCCAGAAGATATATTAACACAATATTGCCACAAATGTAAAAGAATAAACTGACAACTTTGATTGGACTTCAGACTCACTTCATGAGTTAGATCACCTAAATGAGTCTGAAGAAGTAAAAGGAAACCTTCAGATTTAATAAATAATGGGTAATTTACTCCTCTTATACTAAAAATATTGCTATGCCTATATAGTAGTGTCCTAATCCAAGTTTTTTGAAAGTGAATAGATAGGCAATCCAAAACAATGTCATGTATTAATGAAATATGTTTTTCTGTTTTTCTAATATGTTTAATGTTTTAAAATATTTTCAAAATGAAACAAGGACAGTGAGAGACACACTGAGAGAAACATAAAGGTTTAAAGGGATGTAAAGGGGGGAGAAAGGAAGAACAATGCTAAATCAAGTCATCTGGATAGACAATGAAGGAACAAAGAAAATTAAAAGTTTTTAAAAAGGGAAATAATTGATAAGTTATATTGTATGGCAAAAATGTTAATACATGAAACAACTTGACTATGCCTTTAAATTTTTTAAGTTAGATAATAGATATTAATAACTCTGTTCCTTTAAGACTACATTTCTTGACTCTGGTTAACTGGTCATAATGCAATATTGGTTTCTGGGAGCTATGAAAACAGAAGAATTTCCAAATTCATCCATTCCCATAGGCAATCTCTGGCATTTGTGCATCAAAAAGGAGGAAAAGAGGCAAGTATTTTACATTTTATACATAGTGTGTTTCTCTAAGTGTCAATTTGATGAGATATAGAGTTCAGTGAGTCCAGAGATATATATTTCAGTTGTTTCTTGACACCATTTCCATGTGAGTAAATCCTGTCAAGTACAGTAAGAGCTGGGGATTCCTGAGTGTCTATGAAGGTCATAAAGCAAGGAATATCCTACAAGCCTGTTTAGAGAATTGGACGCCCCTTGCTGCCACTGTACTATATTGAAGATGGGGGCAATAAATGCATAGACCACATTGGAGGGACAGGAATATAACAACAATGGAAATACCTCTGAAGTGTATAAATAAGGCTCCACCCAAGCAAAACAAAAGAGAAGAATTGAGAGGTTTGTGTGAACCAAGGCTGTGTTACGAAGACACTTTGAGTTGAATTATCTAATTGAATTTCTTTTTCAGAAGGTGTTTGTTCTCTGTGTCATTTCTTCTCTGGTAACCATTTCCTGTTATATTGAATATATTTATGATCTTGGCATCTTAAAAATGGACCTCCTCATATTTGTTTATGAAAGGTAAATGATCAACAGGCTCAAATCTGCCGTGACAGAGAAGAGTAGCCTTGGTCTAACACATTCCACTAATAATTGAAAACTTTTCTAATGGGTGTCACTTCTCAAGTAGTCGAGCCACTGCTTCCACCCAGAAAGCACATTTCATGAGTTTAAGGAGAAAAGGAAACTTTTGTTGAAGTTTACCAGGCAAGGAGATACCACTTGAAATACACCCAAGACTGCAGATGGTAAGAATGTAAGACTGGGCAGTCCAGTAAGAATAACACCAGACTATATAATGGAAATTATGAAAGCAAGAAGGAACTGGTGAGACATTCTACCGACACAAATGAGCATGACTGCTAACTTTGATTACCATAACCAGCAAAGCTTTCAATCATAAACATGGAGAATACAGTATATTTCCTGAAAAAGCCATCACAGATCTAAACTATAATTATCCACAGAGCAGTAAATACAGAAAGCTTTAGAGGAAAAACTCCAACTTTTTTAAACCAGATATACCATGGAAACCATGAACAATTGATAACACCACAGAAGTAAATCATAAAGAAGATAATTACACACAATCAACCACCAAAAATTACAGTAAATAAGAATGCAATCAGCAGTCATTAATATCCCCAAATATCAATGGACTCAATTCAGACTTTTGTCCTTTCCGTTCTGTAGTATATCTGGTTTGGTTCTTTAGACTGAGATCATTGAATCTCTCATAATTAATTTATGTCTTATTATCTATTGACAATGATAATCTTTTAGGGTCTTTGAGAAAAGAGAGTTTTGTTGAAATCCTGACTGAAGTAAACTGCAAGGCTGCATCATCTCGGCCAGTTGCCTTGCTGCTGTTCTGTTGCTTGAAAGGATGAGACTCAGGGATAGACCTCTGAATAAACACCACAGTAAAATCTTACCCAGGTGTCTTCTAGCTTCCTCAGCCTTGCTTCCCTTGGAATGGCTTTTCTGGGTTTCAATCCTGTCTTTAGTACTCTTTCAGTAATTAAGGCGTGGCCTTACCACACCTTCTTGGGAGCATGAAATTTCTTCTATAATCTGAAGTGACCTTGACTCAGTTGGGATTAAAAGTTAAGGTCACCACTCCCAGGATACTCCCTGTGCTGGGATTAAAGGTTTGAATCATCTTTCTGATTTTCCTAGACTGGCTGTGGTTAGAGCTCTGGGACTTCTGGAGCTTTTACTAACCCCCAACTTAGACTGTGGGTAGATTCCCTCTGATATCTCCAAAATTTCTGAAACTTTATTAAATTCCCACATATCCCCTTTGTGTCAAATTAAAAAAAAGAAGGTGATAGCTAACATAAGGAAAACAATATATAATAGGTACAATAATTATATACAATATATACAAACAATAAATGAGTAATGCCTAGTCCATTAACAATTGACAAGTCCAAGAAGATATTTCATTATCTTATTATTTTGATGTCTCTTAAACTTATAAACTTTAACTTTAAAGTTTCTTTTCTAAATCTGTCATTAGAAAACTGTAATTATAGCTATCTCATCTTTAACTACCTCAGAGACCCAAGAAGGAAATAATATATACCTAAATAAGTAGGAAGTGCAAGCAACTTCCACAAACTAGAAATGACAGAGATGATTCACACCTGCCTGGACAGTCACCGAAATTTCCTTTATAACGTTGGGGCATCCATCTTCAGCCTACAGGCCCAGAGTCTCTTTTCATTTTGGTGAAACAGGAAATCTGCTCTGTCCATTTTGGTGTAGTTCGGTTATTTCTTCTTGTGTCCTGAAGATTGAAGACTCTCTTCAAAGTTCTTTTCAATCTTCCCTTGGGGTACTTGTTGGTTATTGATTATGTGCTGGTATTTAGCTTTAGATGGAGTTTACCAGAACATTGGACTGCATTCCCTAGCAACCCCACTCTAGGAAGATCCAGACCCAGCATGCCAGGGGCCGCTAATGTCTCACACCATCCACAGGCCATCTCTGACAGTTTTTGCTGAAAGACAGGAACCTGAAGGACCATCTAAGCTTGTTCTATCAAAGTTAAAGGTCACTTTCAGAGGGAACCTGCCTGTCCAGTTCAAATAGCACACTGTCAAGCAGTCAATACAGGGTCAGGTTCTTGTCCAATGACTAACCGTTGCCAGAAGGAAAGTAGACTCCATATGGAGGTTCTTCAATGCCATTTTTTCCCTTGAAGAATATTGGGGCTGACAGGAGCAGACCTGTCTCACTGTCCAGAAAAGTCTTTAAGTTCTAAAAATATTTTAATGCCATATTCTATGGATCTCTGAAATTTTTGAAGACCTGTTTATCTAAAATATATTTGTTTGACCTTGAATATATATCAAACATGACTATGTCTGAATGTAATGTCTAACTACTGTCTTGCATTACTTCTAATTAATTGGAAATAAAAACTTTTATGCACTAGCAATTTGGATTACTATGTTAGATAAACTGATTAAGTATACTACCTGAAACAAGCATAGAAATATTTGTACAATGACACAATTAATCTCAAAATGCACAAATTGTATACAGAAAATCAATGCAATGTAAAATATTTAAAATTAGCAAATCCTTTTAAAAGAAGATTCCATAATCTATCCTTATATCCTATATATCTGTATCCCCTTTATATATATATATATAAATATATATATATATATTTATAAAAAAATTATATATATAATTTTTAAACACAAATCTTGAATCTAATCATTCTTATTTAACTTTTTTCTACCCATAACCATGAACAATTTTTAACCAATTAACCTAAACAATGACAATCATCCATAACCAATTGAACAACCAACACCAAGCCAACCCACCACTTGGGAGTGTGAGCGCAGTGTTCTTAAGTTTACTTCCTGCTGACGGGGTGTGATGACATCTTTTGGGGATCCTGAAAAGAAAAGTTTGTTAAATGTCAAGACCTGAAGTAAGTAGCGGTGCCATTTGTTGTCCAGTCTCTGCATAACAGAAAAGCACACAGCTTGTCTCAAGTCCTGACCACAGTAGTCTGTTAAGCTGATTCATTTCATCAAGCTGCTAGAAAATTGTCATGAACAGTTTGTAGTCCAAATCTTACCTTTGATTGGTCTTTGTCAGTCAAGTGGCTTAGTCAGAGTTCATGTGAAACCATCGTTGTGGGGCCCCATCTTCCTTTAGGATATTTCAAATTCGCAATTAGGCCTTCTCCTGGATCACTGCAAAAAACCGGTAAGAGACTATAAACTAACACAATGTACAGGAAATTAAACATATAACAATTTATTGAGTATAGGATTAGTAACAATAGAATAGTCCCTTATTTTTTGTTATTCTTCTGTCCCATATCAGGTGGGTCTTCTGATATGATACAGAGTTTTTTTTTATTTTCCTTTAACAAGTAGGCTTGAGTTTAGAGAAGGAGAGAGCCACATTCCAACTCTAAAACCAGCTTTAAATTATAATTAAACTGGGACATTAACAAATAAAAAAAAATTTGTAAAGGTTAAGTAATGAGATTTTACCCTATCAAGTATACTGGTACCAATAGTTACCATATTCTTTTGTTTGAAAGTGTTCCTGGATAGGCTCTTTTTTGCTTTAGATGTCTGGATGTCCAAGGCCTTTTAACTTCTTGAAGATGGGTATTTCCAGTTTCCTGTAAAGACAGGAACAGAAACCTGCCCCAACCCTTTGTTTTTATTTACAACTGAAAGAGTTGTAATATGGGTGGATGAGCTATCAATTCTTAGTTTCATGAAGTGCCTCTGGTTCAGTTGAGTCTTTATCAATTTTGATGGGATCCATATCTTTTCCTCACCTGTAGAAATAATTGCAAAACCCTTTCCCCAATGGATCAAATACCTTGGCTTCCATTAAGAGATTAGTACATCTTTGTAGTAAATAGGCTGATTTAGTTCAGCTGTTTTTTCTATAGTCCAATGCCTTTAAGCAGGTGTTGTTCCTTTGTCATTAGCATTGAGAATATTCAAAGTTAACAAAGCACTATGTACTCTAATCTCTGGGGCTTTTGTTATTCTTTTCTGTTTATTAAACATATCCTTTAAAGTTTGATTTGATTTCTCTATGACTGCTTGCCCTGTAGGATTGTGTGGTATTCCTGTAATATGCTTTATATTTATATAAGCAAAAAATTGTTTCATTTTAGCAGAGACATATCCCGGAGCATTGCCAGTCTTTATTTGTGCAGGTATTCCCATGATGGACATAGCTTCTTGCAAATGTGTGATTACAGAATCAGCCTTTTCTGAAATCAAAGTAGTTTCCCATTGAAATCCTGAGAATGTATCTATTGTATGATGGACATATCTTAATTTCCAAAATTCTGTAAAATGAAATACATCCATCTGCCAGATTTTATTTCTATGTATACCTTTAGGATTAGTTCCTGCTGGCAATGGAGTTTGGTTATAGAAAGAACAGGTGGGACACCTTTTTACAATTTCTTTGGCTTGTTCTCAAGTGATAGAGAAATCTTTTTTTAATCCCTTGCAATTAACGTGATGCTTTTTTAAAATTCTGAGGCCTCTAGTACATTTCCTATTTTTAATTTATTACTTTCATCATTACCTTGTGCTAAAGGACCTGACAGACCTTTATGGGATCAAATATGTGTTACCTAGAAGGAATGATTTCTAGTCCTGATTATTCCTTGTAACTGAATAAATAATGAAGTTAATTCTGATTCATCATTAATAAAATCAGCTGTTTCAATGTATAGAACAACTCTGCATACTGAGAGTCAGTAACTATTTTAAGTGGTTCTGTAAAATCCATTAGCACCATTATGATGGCATATAATTCTGACTTCTGAACACAACTTTAGGACTTTGAGTCACTTTACTTAAATGTTCTAATTTGTAACCAGCCTTTCCTGACTTGTTTGCATTGGTATAAAAAGTAGGAGCTAAGGAAATTGGTTTATCTTATATAATACGAGGGAGAATCCAATTAGCTTTCTTTATAAATTCAATTCTTTTGCTTTTAGGATATTTGTTGTTACTATCTCCAAAAAAATTACTCCAGGTTCTTTGCCAAGGTTCACTTTCTACTCATAATTGGTCAATTTCTTCATTAGTTAAAGGTAGAAAAATTTCCGCTGGGTCCATTCCTGTCAATTGACAAAATCTTAATTTTTCTTTAAAAATAAGTTCAGAAATCTTTTCCACATATGTCTTTAACTTTTTGCTTGGTTTATGTGGAAGAAATATCCATTCCAATATAACATTTTCCATTTGCATTAAAATTCCTGTAGGAGAATGCTTAGATGACAAGATAACTAGAATGCAATCGAGGTTTGGATCCACATGATCCACATGTACCTCTTGTAATTTTATTTTCCTCCAAAGCCTGTTATTTTCTCAGCTTCAGGTGACAACTCTCTCAGATTGTTTAGTCCTTGCCACCATTTAACATTTTGAACAGATTATCTAGTTCATCATTTGTAAGTCCAATAGTCGGTTGTAAGTTGGCAATGTCTCCTAGTAGTCTTTGAAAATCGTTAAGTGTCTTTATCTCTCCAAATTTTTACCATTTGGGGTCTATTTTTTTGTTGACTTATTTTATATCCTAAATAATTAATGGAATCCGCTCTTTGTATTTTTTTTTTTCTGAGGCAATCTGTAATCCCCAAGTAGGCAAAATTCTTTTCACTTCTTCAAAAAGTTTTTCCAACTTATCAATATGAATCTGACAACAAGAAGTCATCCATGCAATGATAAATTATAGATTGTGAGAATTTCTTGCATATTTATTCTATTGGCTTTTGAACAAAATACTGGCACAGAGTAGGATTATTCAGCATTCCTTGAGGGAGGACCCTCCACTGGAATCTCTTTACAGGCTGAGAATTATTATAAGTGGGCACTGTAAAGGCAAATTTTAATTTGTCTTGTTCTTAAGAAGGTATTGTAAAAAAAAAAAAAAACAGTCTTTTAAATCAGTAACTATCATCCTTAATTTTTTAAAGGTTACTGGGTATATTAATTTTGTCTGTTTTTTTGTCTAATTTTAGTTGACCTTGCTAAAATTGGTTCTTCATATTCCTCTGTTTGAATTTTAGCATCCTTGTGTTCTCTTTCAACAGGTTTTTTAAATACCTTTTTCTTTGGATTTATATTAGTCAACTTTTTCTGTGATATCAAACAATAAATATTCATAGTAAATAGTATGATAAACATGATATTTCCATCTACCTTGTCTATGTTTTCCTTCACTAGTTTTAATATCAAGTCATCTAATGAGAGATTAAAGTGTGACCAATCAGCCTCCATTACTTTAAACAAATACCCTCTTTTTTTAAAAAAAAAATGAGTTACATACTGTTATTGTCCATTGATGACTATGATGTGGGGCAGCAACCTAGTGTGATAGTAACCCAAGGAGGGGTCCAAAAAGAAAAAGAAACAACCGACCAGGAGAAAAAGGCCACTGCCTGAAAGTCTTAACCAGATGAGAGTGAAACAGAAATACATGTGGCCAGTCTGCCTAAGGCTGGAGGCTAACCCAGAATGGAAAGCCTAGCTGCTAGTAATTACTTCTCCAGCCACAAGTTATTGTCACTGGCAAGTGTGGTTTTTTTGTGTAGGGAGGGGATGAATTCATGCCACAAACTTGGATGCAAATTGGTGCACAAATAAATGGGACTCAGGGATAGATCTCTGAAGAAGTTGGAGATATTAGAGAGAATAAACACCACAGTCAGATCTTATCCAGCTGTCTTCCACCTTCAACCTTGACTCAGTTGGGATTAAGGGCATAGATCACCACTACCAAAATACTCCCTGTGCTTGGATTAAAGGTTTGAATCATTACTCTCTGATACTCCTAGACTGACTGTGGTTAGAGTTCTGGAACTTCTGGAGCTTTTATTAACTCCCCACATAGACTGTGGGTAGATTTCCTCTGATATCTCCAAAATTTCCGAAGCTTTTATTGAATCCCCACAGATATGATGTTAAAGGCACAGATCAGAACGTGGTCGTTCCAGTGTTGGAATTAAAGCTGTGAGTGACCACTCTGACCCACCTTGCTTGGCTCTGGGTGGGTCTGTTGACTTATATTTCAGACTAAATTTATAAAATATAAAATATGTCACCACATTATGATTTTTACATATCTTAGCTTCCCCATCATTCTAGGTAATTTTCATCTTGGAGTAAAACTCAGGCACATCTCATTCTAGGCAGTTTCTATCTCATTGGGAAGCTGCTTCTTAGACATACTTGTTTGATATTTTAAACTATTTTTCTTTATATGATTTGAGTAAATAGGTCAATCCTGTTGCTTCATAATTCCTTTCTAGTAGTTTTTGCTTTATCTGTGGGTTTTCATACAATAAAATAGTTGGGCTGTTAGATGACTTCATTTCTTAGTTTCTAAGGGTCTTTTTGTTTCATGTGCTCTATCTTTAAATAAAATTCAACATTTTTTTGTGGGTAGTATTGAGAGTTTATAGAAGTGTCTTTCTTTTTGCTGTAAAACTTAAAATTCTTTTAGGTAAATTTTATTTCCCTTTAAATTTGTAATTAAAGAAATAATTAATGTATATCAGCTAGTTTAGGTGGGCAGCTTTTCTGGAATGCTTTGTATATCAGGCTGGTCTAATGCTAGGGGTAATTCTTCTCCCTTTCAAGTGCTGGGATTATAGGTGTATGGACAGTAAAATATTATTTACATTTCAATTATTTAATTCCATAACATATGTCTAAATTAATGATTGTGTATATCATTGATTGTGAAATCTAGTAACAAATATAGCTCTTGCTTACAGGTAGATAATCATTTGCTTGTATCTCTTCTATTAATCTGTTGAACATTAGGATATTGAGTTTAGATTACTTAAATTCAGGATACATGCTCAGTCCTATGGAATTATGGAGACAATGTGTGTGTTTCACTAAGTTATTATCTCTTTTTATAACATTCACAGTGTACCAGGTGGGGCCAGACCAAAACAAAATAACAAAGTTTTTCTGAAGCCCCATACAATGTTTTTCTAGGTCAGTGAGAAAAGATTTTACTTTTTGTTAAGATAATCATTGCCTTAGTTTGTCACAGCACTAGATCTGCTTATCCAGCTTGTCTTTTACAAACAGTTTTGAATTTCCCATGAATGGAGGGGCACAAGGATAAAAATAAGGTGAGAAAGAAACTAAGCATAGCCAGAATCAGCCAGATGGTGTGAGAACTTCTGATACTGGAGTAACAAATAGTAGTGAGCTTATTTTGTATTGGGAATAGAAGTTAGATGCTCTGAAAGAATCTTCATTGCTCTTAACTGGTAAGGTTTTTTTTTTTTTTTTTACTCTACAATTTTTTTACTGAATAATGTCCCCTGTCCAAAGCAGCCCAGTCAGAATCAGTATGTGATGTTAATTTAAAAGTAGAATTCTCCTCCATTTTAAGTAATAAGCCTCAGGCATGGTTGTGCTTCCTAATTGTTTATCAAATACAACATCATCACTCAATTATCCACAAAAATCCAAGCAACATAAATAGGTGCAGCAGGCTATGTTCATGTATTTCAGCATTTTTTTCACTCATACTTAATATTATAGAAGTTGGAAAAGATATGGGAAAGCATATAAAGAGATAAAAGGAGCAAAGTGATTTGCTATTGTTAAATCAACAATTTATAGAATTAAATTTTAAACAAATAAGAGGGACTAGATTGATGGCTCAGCAGGAAAGAGTTCTGGGGCTTGTTTAAACTGTAGCCTAATCCTAAAATTCACAAGGTCAACAGCATATGTTGAAAGTGAAATCTCTTCTAGACTGACTATTCTTTGAGCATTAGATATAGATGTTTGCACACTATCATTAATAGATTTTTCTTTATTAATCTATTAAGTATCTGAAGTAATTCCTCTATGGGAAGACATTAACTAAAACACATTTACTTGTAGAATTTTAGGAAAATTTTTCAGAGACAATTTCTCTTATATTGACAAAAGGACCCTTGGTGCTAGTCTGTTACTCTTCATGGAAATGATCTTGCTGACCTTGCTGTCCTACATATTATATCTCCAAAATCTCAAATTGATTGATTATATAACTGCAAAGTTTCAAAATTATCTATGTGAGATTTGGATGTGGAACATTGATTTTTCCCTTCAGACTAGACTACAAAGAATAATTTATTGTGAACACTGCCATGAGAAAGAAGGTATGCAACCATTTCCTGGTGTCACCTTATAAAAGATATCTGATATATCAGAAACAATGACTTTATAATTTCCTAGAATGTATAATTTAATGTCTTATGAAAAAGACAGACCTGAATAATTATAGTACAATTTGGGAGGGGCAAATTGCACCAAAATGTTTTGAAATTTCAATTAAGCAATTCTCCTATGCAAATATGCATGGCTATCCTTGACAAAGTTATTTCAGCTCAGAGTTTGAAAAAAAAAGTATATAGGCTACGAGTGTTTGTGTCAAGTTACATATTTCATCATCCAACAACTACAAATAAACAAAATCACTCTCTTATTCATGATATTCCCTCTGCCATAAGATAATAGTTGTTTTCAAAATCAATACAGCTAAGATTTTTATTTGCAAAATATATTATTTTTATTATTTTAAATTATAAGTTATTGGTATTATTATTATTATTTTAATTTTTAAGTGAATTACAGGTTTTATCCCTACTTCATTCTGTTCTTTAATGTTCCTAGGTCATTAATAGCTTCAAACATTTTATCCCACTTTTATTGAATTTTTTATATACTAATCACATTTCCCCTCCTCCCATTTACAGTTCAGTCAGGAAACAATCTTTATCCATGGGTATTGCATTTAATTGGTAGATTGAGTTTCTATTCTAATCTCCCATAAAGATCAATTGTGATTTTACACAATAAGCCAAATCAATCCATTCATTGCCTGATATACTTTCCCATTCACTTAGAGGATTAATCTTAGCATCTTAGCAAGATAAAAACAAATAAAAAACTAAGTGTGAGTTATGTAGACAAGTGGCTGACCCCCCTTGTGTACTTTTCTTTTTGTGTTGCTTCATTTTTTCTGCCAATATTCCTTCTCCCCCCACACACATTTATTCTCTCTTTGTGACAAACCTGCATATCTTTTTCTATGAGGCTACTGGATATGCAACCCTTAAGGTATTTTTGGTGAAGTATTACAGTTTCATACAGGTTAAAAATGCAACATTAAAGAATGCAACATAACCTTATATCATTAGAACAAATGTTCAACAGCATAAACAAATATAACACATCTTAAAATAATATTTTACCACAGCCAGGCTTGCATTTATAGACCATATTATATGGCGACACCTAAGGTATAATAGATCTACAGAGGAAAGTAACCTAAGAGACAGGCATATTGCAATTTGCAAGGCCATGAGCATCCAAGCTGTTTGAAATTTAAGGCCCATGTTTCTGAGATGAAGATATAGGATTTGATTTTTTTCTTGCTGTGTTTCAGTCTTGCCTTGCTCCAATATTCCCTTATAATGTCTCCACTTCTCTCCTTTGGAAATTGAATGTTTTCTCTGCAACTGAATACTCAAAGTATGAATCTTTTCTTCTGATCTTACATGATATAACTATCAAGATATTGTTTGAGTATTTATTGCAGCTCAAAAGACCAGCTTCTGAAAGGTATCACGGTTTAAAGATCAAACTGCAGACTAGTGAGGCTTTTTATCTGAAAGATTTTTAGAGACAAAATAAACTCACATGCATTCTGTCCCTTGTGCATGGAACACACTATGCTTCTCCTGTGCTCTAAAATGGTAGCCTGTGAATCTTTGCAATATAAATGTGTTCTTTCTGCCCTGGGAGGACATCTTTCCACATGTCCATTTGTCTCATTTGAATGTTACAGTGTGAAGATCCTGGCAGGATATTGGGATCTTAAAGAAAAAACAGTTAAGAAGGTCCTTTAACAGGCATTGAAACCAAACACCTAGCCAAAAGAAATAGAGGAAGTAGAGACAGCAATGAATTTGAGCACAGACAGACTGCAATCAGGACAGCACATGCAGCCAGCTGTGCACACATCTCCTGGAGATTAATCTACCTTTTCTAGCTCACAGTGAGCTTGTGCAACAGTAGCTTCTCACTACATCATTTGCACGAGTGCTTTGTTTTAGAAGTAGCCCCCCCAAAAAGGAAGAAAGCATGGGAGGAGGGAACAAGCAATTTCCCTAAACAATTTTAGTGCTTAGTGAATCTGAAGGAGTTAAAATTTCTAGCTTACAGATCATCAGAGAGCTAGAGTATCCAGATCTTCCAGAGGCTCTATATCCCACTACAGTGCCATATGTTATTCACTCTTGTGTGGACAGTGAAAGGTTACTAGGGAAGAACCAAAGTGAGAAAGAAAACCCTTCCCTCCATTCCCCATGCTGGATGGACTAAACTGCATGAGACTTTACCCACTTCTTGGTTGCATGAAAGGATTATATTTATGTTCCTGAAGTTTGGACAATGAATGTCTGGCAAGTCTTCTAGAATTTGAAAGTTTACTTCTGTAGCACAATTCTAATTTGTCTGTACTAAAAATGAAAACCTAGAGCCATGTATCAGAATAATTTCTAAAAATGAGTAAGGGGACAGGCAACAAGAAAGACTGTTTACCTATATTGGGTCCCCAGGCTGGAATCAGGCCATGTTCCTGTCTCCTTCCATTATACATTTTACTCTATACACAGCCATTATACTTTCTGTTTCTAAATCCTTAGTTCTGGGATTAAAGGCTTGAAGCTCCACCATCTGTCTCTGTTTCTTTTCCATACTGGGTCAATCATGTATAGCCCAGGGTATCCTTGAGCTCCTGATTTTCCTGCTATTTTTTACAGATGAGCTAAAAACAACAACTATAAATTTATGGATACACAAAAATTCCTAAACATGTTAACATAAAACAAAAGCAAATGTCAATGCATATCATTAAATAACAGATTTTGTATGTGAGAGAGATTTTTTGTATTGCCGATGTCTATGTTACTTTACATTTTCAAAGTGAAATATTTGAAATAAATCCTATTATTCCATTCCATTCTACGAAACTAAAAACCTTTCTTACTTATTTCCTTTCATAAAATCAAACCTCACTATTACCTCATACTTTTAAATCTTGGTGTTATAATTTTATAACTTCAGGTTTAGTAACTGAAGTGTACAAATGTGGTGATACTTGATAGAAATCAGCCTGTAATATCAGGGAGAGGAAGAGACGACAGTCAGTACTCATCCATCCAACTTCTCAGGGTAAAGCTATCATCAAGGGTCTTCAGCCTTGTTTGTAGCTTCTACAGAATTCTTCCATGTCTTCCTATTTGTGCTTTAAATATCTTCTTCACCCAGTGTTTCAACACTGGGTTTGACTCTGAATTATAAAGCTAGAGTTAGGGTTAAAGGTTTGAACTACTACTGTTTGGTAGTTAGGCTTGAACTCATAGAAACACAGAAAGATCTCTGTCTCAGCAGTAATAGGACTCAAGGTGTGGGTCACAACTCAGTCTTTTCTGTGCTGGGAATGAAGGCATGAGTTACCACTGTCTGAAACTTTTGGTTTGACTGTGGGTAAATCTGTCCTCTGATATTCCAGGCTTTTATTACATGTAAAGTATATCCAATAGCATAACCCGCAAAGTATACCATGTAAACATATCTCTGGGAAATTTATCATTTGTATCTGAGAATGGTATCATTGGTATATTTATCTTTGATTAAACATCAAGTTTTAGAGGTTTCATTGGTAACCAAACCATCTATGTTCATTCACAGTGTCATTTACCTGATTTTTAACTAAGTCCTTTTGGTACAAGATGAAAATACCAGTGGTATTTTTATAATTTATATAAGTTTCTTCCTAATTTTTGAAGCAAGAATTTCCCTAAATCTCTCCACTTTTATGTTGTGATCATGTTTATAAATCTATTTGTTAATCTAGGCTGCTTAGAAATATGGAAAACTTTAAATTCACCTGTCCAGACTTCCTCAGTAAAATCCACATGCATCCTTTGTTTTTAAAAGATAATATTTTGGAAATAACTTCCATACCTTATCTTCTAGCTGTGGTTAAGACATTCTTCTCCTTTCATCTGTCGTGTCTGTTGTGATGGCAATTCTTGGTAGTCTAAGTAACTACCTTTAAAACATAACTAAAAAGTTGGGTACATTTGTGAGGGATTGGCTTTAAAGATTCTGAAATCAAAGACCCATCTTTTAGCTGGGTTGTGTGAAGTTATATCTAGCTTCATCAGCTTGTTTTCTGTGTATGCCTTTAATTCACACACTGAGGAGGTAGATTTTTCCAAGTTTGAGTCCAGTCTGTCTCACAGAATGAACTCCAGAGCTACAAAAATAAACCCTGTCTCAAAAACACCCACAAAAAGTAGAAAATGTGTAAGATGCAACCATAATCTGGATAGCACACTCTGATGGCCATGTAGATACATAAAATACATTGAATAAAGAACCCCTCACTTTAAATTGGCAGAAACACAATACTAAAATGAAACTAGCATTAGGGTATTTTTATTCTAACCAATAGCCATTTGTAACATATCACTCTAAGTGATGACAGATATCTATACCCCCATTGGATTGAGTGACAAAATCCCACACATTTTTTTGCTATGGACACAGTCTGTTGTTGAAACAGTTTCAGAATTGAAAGTAGTTAAAGTAGTGGCACAGCAAGGACCCTGGAGGGGAGGTATCATCACCTGCCTGAGCAGGCCCAGCTGCAGAAAGAAAATAACTTCCCTGATCTTGCAATAACCTCAGGTAAGGGCTCTGGTCAGAGAAGATGTCATTACCTGCCTGAGCTCTGCAGCCCATAAGCTCTGCAGCATGAAAGCAATGTTTCACCCTTTCCTGAATGCAGCCACCAAAGCAGCAGACAGGAAGTGACTCCCTGCTCTGGCTTGGCCCCTTTGGAAGTGAATCCTTGAAATCTATTCTATATCTCTGAGTCTCATTCTAAATTCTCCACTCATCCCCAATTGCACACTGAGTCAAGCACACTCTATACTCCAGGAGGCCCTTGTCTGCACATACCTGTTCCATGCCACATAGTTAGTTATACCCCAAAGTTCCTTTGTGTAAGGGGACCAGACCTTAAACATGTCATGTCTGGGTCCCATGAAGCTCATACCCTGCCTTAAAAACCATCCACTTGTCCTTCTGGGACTTCTACCCTTGATTTTGGGATCCAACCTCCATCACTGTCTGTGTTCCTGCTCCAATAGCTAATAAACAATGGGGGATAGGAGTATTTTCCATCTGTTTCATACTGTCAGCCTCAGAAATCAGAAAAAGGACAAATAAAATCATAAGACTACAAACAGTACACACTGCCTTCCTGGCACCTGCAGACCATACTAAAACTGATTTGTCAGCTTTCAAATAAAATCCAAATCAACCAAAATAGACATCTCTGTTTCCTAGCCTGTGATGAGGTACCCAAAGTCCAGGCCCCCAAATGACCACCAAGAGAACCATCCATTGCAATAGCAACCAGTATTCTTATTGACAAAATAGCTTGGGTCACCTTTCTGTCCCACACAATGGTAGAGTAAAAGCAAACCTGAGCCACATGAGGCAAGGGTATCTATTAGGAGTAGGGCTCTAGGGGATTCAGAGCTTCAGGGTTACTGTCCTAGGATTGTTCCAAGTTTGGGCTATTGTTACCTGTTATGACTACATCAGCTGCTTTGAATTCTTGAAATGTTTTAACTTTTAGCAGTGGATTTTACCTATATCAACAGCTCAGCACCTGGAGATATCTTTCTTCTTCCCAGGAAGGGGATGTTTGGAATGTCAGATATTTTCCTTTAGGTGCTGGCTCCTCCCTGGGTGGTGTCTGCTCTTGGGCTCTGTATGGTACCAGAAGGTGTTGCCAATAAGAGCCTGCACTTTGTTTGGCTTTCATTAAGCCTATCATGGCCTTTGTGTGGTCAAGCTGATCTGGGATCCACAGTGGCATTTTTGTGTGTACAATGAGTTTATTTTCAGATATCTACAAATATTGAGCTCAATTAGAAAAGGATATATATCCAAAACAGGAAACACAAAATAAAAGTAAACGTGGAAGCTAAAATAGGGCATGCAGAAAACAAGAAACTAGACTTAAAAAACATACTAGACTCAACCTACCCCAATAGCATAGTAGGCTGTACAGGCCACATTGTGTCCAGGAGGAAGGAGAAAAATGCCTACACAGTGCAGCAGGATAACTTCATCGGATACTGTAGCCAGCAGGCAGGTGCTATGGAAATGCCCATCATGTTATTCTAAAGGTTAAAGCCAGCTCAGAAATCATTGTGCTGTTTACAGTGTAACCCTGTGGAGTGTGCTCTTGTCACTCAGACCTCGCTAGCCAATCAGGCTCTTCATTTGACCTGCCAGTCAGAAGTGGTGCAGGGTCCTTCCTGTTGTCAGATTCTGGCTTGTCTCTCAAGAGGAAGTTGCACCAGGGGTTTGTGTCCTGTGCTGTGAATGCACCAGTTGGGATATTAGCCAAGAGCATGGCTGAGCTGGGAAAGCAGGTCATGGTGAGTGAGGGGCTGGTGTCCATAGATGGAATCGAGCAGATGGTAAGGTGTGAGTCCATTCCTGATCTGGGTGGGATCCTGCAAGCATAGTTCCTCACCTGCCAGGCACCATGTTTGTTGTCTTTGAAACTTTCTGAACCAAGCAATAGGCCTATGAGTCATGTTGTTCTGTAGGCTGAATCTGTTCACAAAATTAGGACCAAGGAGCCATGTGTAGAAAGACCTGTTTTCAACTTCAACATGTTTTGGGTACACCCAGAAAAAGCAGGTTGCCAATTTAGAAAGATTTAAATTCTAAGTAATTTCTAGAGATTTTTCACTTTCCATTTAATTGTAACTGTAGGATTTATTCATAGTTAATTTTGTGTAGATGTTAAAAAGGCATTCCATGTGTTAGGTAGTGTTAAAATAGAAAATTCTAAAATCCTGTTAATAGAAAATTCTAAAATCCTGTTTGCTTCTCTTTCCCTCTCATGTCATGGCAGCTTGCTCAAGACAAAGAGTTTTGGCTCCATTGTTTCATAGTAATGTAGTGGCAGTTTGTTCAAGGCCCAGGTTCTGGGAAAAGCTTTGTTCATAAGATTTATAACACCTTGCTCCCTGAGTTCTGAGAATCCCCCCTGGAGAAGCTTGACCTCCTGGAGCTCATGCATTGTGCTCCTGATCTCTCCAGCAGGACCACCTGAGACAATAGCAAGCAGTCAAGCATTCTTCATCCTGGCAACCTTGCAATTTACTTACCTCACCACACTCCCCCTCCCAAATCAAAGTGTAGTATAAAAATTCTATCCTAAAAGCATTCGGGGCTCTTGGCCTCTCAGTGCCTTGAGTCCACTCATGAGTGAAATTAAACTTTTTCTTTTTACCTTGCAAGAAATCTGGGTCCGAGGTCTTTTTCTTTATTTCAACCAGTAACATTTTGGTGCAATGGCCGGGAAAGCATTCTCAAAGACTCTCGTGGACCACTCTGCTAGTGGTGAGCACTGGCTCTCTGACTGTGGTTTGCTGGGGACTGGAGGCATGAGCCTCTCCCTGGCTGTGGCTGACAGACATGTTGGAAGGTCACGCCATGAGCCCCCCAGATGTGGGCAGGTAGTTGTGGGTATCCAAGGACGCTTGGAAACCCATCTGCTGTCTTAGACAGATTCTGTAATAAATCTGTGCCAGTCTCCGATCTATCAGTTTCTCCTTTGAACAAGCTTGATAGCTTTTTACTTTCATTTTTGCCATGTGCAATGCTGCCAGGCTCTGTGTCTGTGTGTACTGCTGGCTCCACTGGTGTTGGTGTGCATTCCTACTTGCATGTCTCTTTGTTGAATAACATGGGTCAGACGCACTGGACCCCACTCTCACTTACCCTATCACACTGGTCTGCAGTCTCAGACCAGGCTAATAACTTATCTCTCAGTGTTAAGAAAAATATATGGCAGACTTTCTGCACTTCTGAATGGCCAACCTTTGGTGTTGGATGGCTGCCAACAGGGACTTTTCAAAAGGAAACTATCCAGGCAGTTAAAGCTATTGTTTTCAGCCCCAGACCACGTAGCCATCCTGATCAGCAACCTTACATCTGGGTCTGGGAGGACTTGGCAGAGGACCCTCCCAGCTGGATCCATCTGTTTCTTCCTCTTCCTCAACCCTCTTCCCTTAGCCTGTCTCTGGCTCCCCCTCCCACAGCTCCTCCCCAACATGTTCCCTGTCCAATGCTGCCTCTCAAACCACCTGAATCCTAAGCTTCCACCTCTGCTCCAACCCTGTACTCCCCTTTTTCTCCCCCTGTCTTGCCTGAATCTCAGTCTGACCTCATTCTGTTTGATTCTAGTCTCCCCCCTCCTTATCCACCAGGTGATCAGGCCAAAGAAGTCCAGGTTCCTCCCGAGAGACGTGACCTTGGCAAGCCAGCAGAGGGCCCTGAACAGTGCACATGCAGCAGAAGGCCCAGCCCTCTGAAGAAGTAGCAGTTACACTGCCCCTGAGGCCCTTTTGGCCAGCTATAGATGATGGACAAGGAAGGGAAATGCCTGTTCTTCAGTATTGGCCTTTCAGTTCATCAGACCTTTATAACTGGAAAAATAATAATCCTCCCTTCTCTGAGGACCCAGTGAGGCTCACTGGGCTCCTAGAGTCTCTTATGTTCTCTCATCAGCCCACCTGGGATGACTGCCAGCAGCTCCTAGGCACCCTTTTCACCTCTGAGGAGAGGGATCGGATCTTGATGGAAGCCAGGAAATTGGTTCCTGGCCCTAATGGCGGTCCTACTCAATTGCCTAACCTGATTGAGGATGCCTTCCCCTTAAGGTGGCCTCACTGGTATCCAAACACCCCAGACGGTAGGCAGCACCTTCTACTCTATCGCCAGACTCTAATGGGGGGTCTCCGAGTGGTGGCAAGGCACCCCACCAATTTGGCCAAGGTAAGGGAAGTAGTCCAAAGGCCAGAGGAATCCCACTCTATGTTCTTAGAAAGATTAATGGAAGCCTATAGGAGATACACTCCTTTAATCCTGAGTCAGAGGAACAGTGGGGAGCTCTGGCCATGGCTTTTATAGGACAGTCAGCAATTGATATTCATAGAAAGCTCCAGAGGCTGGATGGGCTACAAGACATGGCTCTGGGAGATCTAGTTAAAGAGGCAGAGAAAGTGTTTTATAAGAGAGAAATGGCAGAGGAGAAAGAACAGAGATTAGAGAGAGAGCGTGAAGAAAAAGAAAAGAGAAAGGAAGAAGAACGAGATGAGAGAGAAAAGCAGAGGGACAAACGGAGAAATAGAGAGTTAACAAAGATCTTGGCTACTGTAGTAAATGGACAGGAAAGGCCAGGAAATAGATACCTGGGCCCACGCCAGAAACTTGGAGCCAACCAGTGTGCCTACTGCAAAGAAGAAGGGCACTGGATCAAAGACTTTCCCAAAAAGAAAAAGAAACCCAGTCTCCTGGCTTTGGGAGATTAGGGACGTCAGAGTTAGACCCCCCTCCCCAAACTCAGGGTAACGTTTAATGTGGAGGGGACACCAGTCAACTTTGAGGTTGGCACGGGTGCAGTATACTCAGCCTTACAGGCTCCTCTAGGTCCCTTGTCCAGTAAGAAGTCCCTGGTCCAAGAAGCAAACAGATGCCAACATCGGTCCTGGACAACTAAGAGAACTATGGATCTTGGGAAGGGTAAAGTACAACATTAATTCCTGGTGATTCCTGAATGCCCAGCCCCACTGTTGGGAAGAGACCTCCTCACTAAACTTGGGGCTAGAATCACCTTCAATCCCCAGGGCCCAGAAGTTCAGTTTACCAATCCGTTAGTCAGCCAGCCTGCTGTAACCATGCTAATGCTGGCCACTGAAGATGAGTATAAACTTTATGAACCTGAGCCTCCTCTGGCCCTCAAGGACTGAAAAATGCCTGGCTCCAGGCCTTTCCTGAAGCATGGGCAGAAACGGCTGGGCCAGGGCTAGCAGGACAGAGGCCTCCTGTAGTAGTATGCCTGAAGCCCTCAGCCACCCCGATATGGGTCAGAAAATACTATATGAGCAAAGAAGCCCGAGAGGGAATCAAACCCCTTATTCAGAGACTATTGAAACAGGGGATCCTGAGACCCTGCCATTCAGAATGGAACACCCCCCTTCTGCCTGTCAAGAAGCCTGGGACAGGAGATTATAGGCCAGTCCAAGACCTAAGGGAAGTTAACAGTCGAGTAGGAGATATCCATCCTACAGTTCCAAACCCTACAATCTCCTCAGTACCCTCAACCCTGACAGAAAATGGTACACAGTACTAGACTTGAAAGATGCCTTCTTTTGCTTATGCCTCCATGAATCCAGCCAAGAGCTGTTTGCTTTTGAATGGACTGACCCTGAGTCTCGGCTTTCGGGACAGCTCACCTGGACTCGGATGCCTCAAGGTTTTAAGAACTCTCCTACCATCTTTGATGAGGCCTTGCATCAGGACTTGGGGAGCTTCCGAGCCTCCATGCCTGAGGTTACTCTAGTACAGTATGTTGATGAGTTGTTACTTGCAGCCACCTCCATGGAGCAGTGCATGAAGGGGACTAAAAAGCTGCTGACTGAATTGGCCAAACTAGGATATCAGGCCTCTGCAAAGAAGGCCCTGATATGCCAGCCTGAGGTGACATTCCTGGGCTACACCCTTCGAGATGGTAAGAGATGGCTGATAGAGGCTAGGAAGAGAACTGTAACTCAGATTCCTCCCCTGAAGAACAGAAAAAGCCTTAGAGAATTTTTGGGGACAGCGGGATTTTGCAGACTATGGGTTCCTGGCTTTGCTGCCTTGGCTGCCCCCTTATACCCCCTGTTAAAAGATGGGACTGAATATATATGGGGAAAAGAGCAACATGAAAGTTTTGACCAAATCAAAAGGGTGTTGCTCTCTGCACCAGCCCTAACCCTACCCAATGTAGAGAAGCCATTCACACTCTATGTCCATGAAAAAGAAGGAGTGGCCCGAGGTGTTTTAATCCAGTCTCTGGGCCCCTGGAAAAAGCCAGTGGCATACCTCTCCAAGCAGCTGGATGTGGTTGCTTGGGGCTGGCCAGGATGCCTGCAAGCCATTGCTGCTGTAGCCTCTCTAGTAAAAGATGCAGACAAACTGACTCTGAGCCAGAAATTGACTGTAATTACTCCTCATGCCTTAGAAAGCATCATTAGACAGCCACCAGACAGATGGCTGACTAACGCCCACATTACCCATTACCAAAGTCTCCTGCTGGACAAAGATAGGATTACTTTTGGCTCCCCAGCCATCCTGAAACCAGCTACATTGCTACCCAGAGAGGAAGGGGGATCAGTCTTGCATCAGTGTCCGGACATATTAGCAGAGGAGGTCAGAATTTGGAAAGACCTGAAAGACACTCCCTTGCCTCACTCAGACTTGATATGGTATACGGATGGGAGCAGTTTCCTGTACAAAGGGAGCCGCAGGGCAGGAGCCACGGTAGTGGATAAAGAAAAAGTAATTTGGTCACAAAGGCTCCCTGGAGGGACCTCTGCACAAAAAGCTGAACTGGTGGCCCTAACAAAAGCTCTAGAATTGGCCAGGGGAAAACGAGCTACCATATATACAGACAGTAGGTATGCTTTTGCCAGTGCTCATGTGCATGGAGCAATTTACAAAGAAAGAGGTTTGCTGACCTCTGTCAGTAAAGACATTAAACATAAAAGGGATATTCTGGCCCTCCTAGATGCTGTCTTGCTTCCCTGTGATTTGGCAATAGTACACTGCCCTGGACACCAAAAGGGACAGGACCCGGTGGCCAAGGGCAACAGAAAGGTAGATGAAGAAGCTTGGGCAGTAGCAATGGAGCCCACTGTGCACATCTTGGCAGCAGAGATTGACCCAGCACCATCTCCTTTGCCCCCACCTCAAGATGTGCGGGCCTACATCCAGATGGTGCACCAACTCACCCACTTGGGAACAGACAAGCTGATGCAGCTACTGAAGGACAACCGAGACATAACCACTCAGGGGAAGAAAAACCTGGTAAAAGCTGTGGTCAGCACATGTGAAGCATGCCAGTTGCTAAATCCCTACCCATACAGGGGAATGAGTGGCATCCGGCTTCGAGGCAACCAGCCTGGTCAGTTTTGGGAAGTCGACTTCACTGAGGTAAAACCAAGCAAATATGGACTAAAATATCTCTTAGTTTTTGTAGACACCTTTTCAGGATGGGTGGAGGCCTTCCCCACCAAGCATGAGACCGCTGCAATCATGGTAAAGAAGATCATGGAAGAAAATTTGCCCCGATTCGGACTTTCCAAGGTAATAGGGTCTGATAATGGACCAGCATTTGTGGCCCAGGTAAGCCTGGGGTCGCCAAGATATTGGAGATTGAATGGAAATTACATTGTGCTTACCAACCCCAAAGCTCAGGACAGGTAGAAAGAATGAATAGAACCATTAAAGAGACCCTAACCAAATTAACCATGGAGACTGGCCATAGAGATTGGGTAATGCTCCTACCTTACGCCCTTTTTCGTGCCCGAAATACTTCCTCTGCTCAAACTGGTCTAACTCCTTTTGAAATTCTTTTTGGAACTCATCCTCCTGTACGGGACCTGGCTAACACTGATTTGAATATACCAAATACCCCTTTGTCTGTTAGGTTACAGGCATTGGCAAAAGTGCAGCATAGCCTGTGGAGACAATTGTCTGATCTATACCAACCTGAGGGAGACGGAACCCCACACCGCTATCAAGTGGGAGATTTCGTTTATGTCCGGAGACACCAACACTGGACCCTTGAAACCTCTCTGGAAAGGACCCTACCAGATCCTCCTGATAACACCAACAGCAGTCAAGGTAGATGGCATCGTGGCTTGGATCCACGCTTCTCATCTTAAGCCTGCTCCTGCCCCTGATGCTTGATGGACTGTGAAAAGGACTGATAATCCCCTTAAGCTCCGTGTATGGCACCAGTCCTCTAGATAAAAACCCTCACCAACTGATTGAGCAGACATGGCAGGTGATATGTGGGACTGGGGACATGGTATGGGAAATATCCTCCTCAAACCATCCCCAGTGGACATGGTGGCCTGAACTTAATCCTGACCTGTGTCAGCTGGCAGCCGGATTAGAATCTTGGGATATACCCACCATTGACCCTGCCCATCCGCCCCCTTGTGCCCATGAGGGGACCCAAGATCGAAATCGGAGGCATGCACTTGACAGCCCAGGATGTGCAGTGCCCTGGAATAGGCGGCTCTTGCAGAGGCTTCCTTTTTATGTGTGCCCCCGGGATGGCCGAGATAGAGAAACAGCTTATAACTGTGGAGGGATAGAATCATTCTACTGCCAAACCTGGGGATGTGAGACAACCGGGAATACATACTGGAGGCCTACCTTCCCTTGGGACTTAATAAGTGTAGTAAGGGCTCCCCATCAAGTTGACTACCCCAACTCGATTTGCAGACAGGGAAAATGGATTGGTGGGCCCTGTGCAGGTTTTACCTGTAACACCATAAATATCACTTTCACTACCAAGGGAAAAGTCAATCGAGATTGGCTAAGAGGTAGACAGTGGGGTTTGAGACTGTATAAAAGGGGATATGACAATGGCCTCACATTCAAGCTTAGACTCCGCATTGGTTCTAAGAAGGGAGGGCCGGTGGGGCCCAACAAAGTACTGGTTGATCAGGGCAGGCCTCAGATACGAGATCCCCAGCCTACTAAGGTGGCACTCCCGCCTAGAACAATAGAGGCATCCTCCCGTTATGTAGAAGAATCAAAGTCTACTACTGGCCAGCGCCTATTAGATCTAGTAAAGGGAGGATTTGAGGCCCTCAACAGTACTCAACCAAACCTGACTGACTCATGCTGGATATACCTAAAAGCAGACCCCCCTTGTTATGAAGGAATAACAATTAATGGGAGCTACATTGAGAGTACTAGCTCTTCTAGATGTGATTGGAGTAAACATCATATGTTGACCCTTCCAGAAGTAACTGGGCGGGGAACGTGTTTAGGGACCCCAACCAGTCTAAGAAAGTACCTCTGCCAACGAACCTTAACAGTGGTTGCAAACAACTCCTACCTGATCCCAGAAGGAGGGACAAGATGGGCCTGCAACACAGGAATAACTCCCTGTGTCTGCACACAAATTTTTAATAATACCAGAGACTTCTGTGTTGTGGTCAGAATTTTTCCCCGCCTGACCTATCACAGAGGAGAGAGCTTTGAAAATGCAGTCAATATAAGAGACAGGTTGAAAAGAGAATCTATCAGCCTGACTTTAGCAGTACTTCTGGGAGCTGAAGTGTTGTCAGGAGTAGGACAGCAGCCCTAATAGAAGGACCCAAGCAGATGGCCTCACTAGAATTAGCAATTACTCAAGACTTCAAAGCTAAAGAACAGTCTATAGAAGCTTTAGAAAAGTCCTTAACCTCACTTTCAGAAGTAGTACTGCAAAATCAGCAGGGTTCAGACTTGCTTTTTCTCAAAGAAGGAGGTTTATGTGCAGCCTTAAAAGAAGAAGGTTGTTTCTATGCCGACCATACCTGGGTGGTCAGAGATTCTATGGCAAAGCTCAAAGAACAGCTAAAAACCAGAGAACAAGAATTATTAGAACAACAGGGATGGTTTGAAGGATGGTACACCAAGTTCCCATGGTTAACCACCCTGATCTCAACTCTGGCAGGGCTACTCATTATACTACTACTTAGTATACTTATACTTACTACTGCATCCTAAACAGGCTTTCAACTTTCCTCCAGGGACAAATAGGTGCAGTGAAGCTCATGATATTGAGGCAACACTATGACAGGATACAAAGAGACTCAACTCTCTAAGATAAGAGATATGCAGAAGAGAAAAGGGAGGAATGTGAAAATAGAAAATTCTAAAATCCTGTTAACAGAAAATTCTAAAATCCTGTTTGCTTCTCTTTCCCTCTCATGTCACGGCAGCTTGCTCACGACAAAGAGTTTTGGCTCCATTGTTTCATAGTAATGTAGTGGCAGTTTGTTCAAGGCCCATGTTCTGGGAAAAGCTTTGTTCATAAGATTTATAGCACCTTGCTCCCTGAGTTCTGAGAATCCCCCCTGGAGCAGCTTGACCTACTGGAGCTCATACATTGTGCCCGTGATCTCTCCAGCAGGACCACCTGAGACAATAGCAAGCAGTCAAGCATTCTTCATCCTGGCAACCTTACAATTTACTTACCTCACCACACTCCCCCTCCCAAATCAAAATGTAGTATAAAAATTCTATCCTAAAAGCATTCGGGGCTCTTGGCCTCTCAGTGCCTTGAGTCCACTCATGAGTGAAATTAAACTTTTTCTTTTTATCTTGCAAGAAATCTGGGTCCGAGGTCTTTTTCTTTATTTCAACCGGTAACAGTATCATGCCACTAGTAAGGTGTGACATAGAAAGGTAGAATTAATGATACAAGGATTTACTAATGCTCAGGAAGTAGTAAGTTTCACAAAATAGAATTTAGCTGAGGGATGACTACCTTTAAAATTCTGAAAAGATAAGTGTTTGCAACCAGTCCTGTTAGAGATTAGGATGGTGGGATCCACACAGGATTATCCAGACATTTGTCTGTGAACTGTTACATAGGGATCACTTCTGATACATCAGCCAATAGGCACAGGCCTATATAAAAAGAGGGGATTTTTTTAACCGGCTTTTCTTTGAGGCCTTACAGAATCACAAGCAACCTTAAGGTTTGGTGTGCCATAAAGTTTTTGAGTAAATCATAGTTCATTCTGTCAGTTGTTTTCATTCATATCTGTGTGATTTATATCTACTTCTTGTATATTTTTCCATGTCTACAAAAATTACTTCTATATCATTGTTACTCACATTTCAATTTGTATTTGCTTATCCCGAAGTTAGGAAGCAATTAATACTTTCTTTGGCCTTTGATCATGCTAATCTGGAATGTAGAAGAATGCTTATGCCTTTAAAGATCAGATCCCCACATAATGCAATACTAAGTTTGTTCTAAATAATGTATCAGTGTGGTATTCACTGTGTATGTGATTGATAAGTCTGTTTAGAGAATTAGATTCCCCTTGCTGTTATTGTATTATATTGAAGATGGAGGCAATTATATGTAGACCTCATTGGAGCGACAGGAATATAACTGCATGAAAATACCTCTGAAGTGTATAAATGAGGCCACAACAAGCAAAACAGAACAGAAGATTTGAGAGGTTTGTGTCAACCAAGACTTTGTTACACAGACACTTTTGAGCTGAATTATATAACTGAGTTTCTTTTTCAGAAGGGTTTGCTCTCTGAGTCACATCTTCCCTGGTTACCTGTTATATGGAAGATATTTATGATCTTGGCATATTAAAAATTGGAACTCCTCACACTTGTTAACTAAAGGGAAATGATCAACAGGATCAAATCTGACCTGAAAGAAGAGTGGTCTTGGTCTCAGACATTCCACTAATAATTGAAAACTTTTCTAATGGGTGTTATTTCTCAAGTAGTCGAGCTACTGCTTCCACCCAGAAAGCACATTTCATGAGTTTGAGGAGCATATCAAACTTTTGTTGAAGTTTACCTGGCAAGGAGGTGCCATTTGAACTTCACCCAAACCTTCTGCAGAAGGTAAGAAGGTAAGACCAGTAAGAATAACACCAGACTATACAATGGAAATTATGAAGGCAAAAAGGAATTGGTGAGACATTCTACAGATACAAATGAACATGGCTACAAACTTTGATTACTATAACCAGCAGAGATTTCAATGACTAAACCTGGAGTAAACAGTATATTTCCTGAAAAAGGAATCACAGATCTAAACAATAATTATCCACAGAGCAAGCCAAACAGAAACCTGTAGAGGAAAAACTTCAACTTTATTAAACCAGATACACCAAGGAAACCAGGAACAATTGATAAGACCACAGAAGAAAATCCTAAGAATATAATTACACACAATTTACACCAAAAATTATAAAAAAATAAGGATGCAATCAACAGTAATTCATAATCTGAAATATCAATGGACTCAACTCAACCTTTTATCCTTTCCTCTCTGTATTATATCTGGTTTGGTTCTTAAGAATAAGATCATTGAATCTATCATAATTAAATTCATTTACTTCTTATTATCTAGTGGCAATGATAATCTTTTGGAGTCTTTGAAAAAAGAGAGTTTTATTAAAATCCTGACTGAAGTAAACTGCGAGGCTGCATCATTTCTGCCAGTGGCCATGCTGCTGTTCTATATGCAAAACTCAGAGGAAACTGCAAAAGAGGCATTCTGAGACATTACATCATTTGGGCTATCCAGTGCTATGAGGGCATTTCAGGGGATTGAATTACTTCTTTATCTCAAAAAAATCCACCAAGATGAAGTCTCAATCCTAAAAATTTAGGTCCCCAACATAAAGGCGCCTATATATATAAAAGAAACACTACTGGCAGCTCAATGTGGTCAAATATGCCCACATAAATTCATATAAAGCTTAAAAATGGTCTAGAGCCCAAAGCAGCCTTGAGTTGTATCTGTCATGTGAGCCGGGGTACAGAGATGCCTTGGTAAGGCTTGTGGGCTTGAGCTACAATGGTGGGCTTTTGAAGTACAGCTTAAAGTGTAAAATGGCTTGTTTATAAAGTCTCACAGGACTCTCAATATAAGCAAAAGGTTGTAATTGATGTACTTAAAGTTTCTGTTCATAAGGAAAGAAAGAGAACAGAATTAAAGATGGCTTTCTAGTAGTGTGTTTTCTTGGATCAGCTCTGTTCGCGTGAGGAAAAATGAGGCTTGGCTTTTTTAAGAGAAACTTCCTGATTCAGCCTTAGAGGCAAAATATTTGTGAGATTTTTAAGAGGCCCTGCTGCCTAATACTTAAATGGAGTAAATGAGCAGCAGATGGCAAAGCTTTACTTGGTTATTATATGGACCCTAAAATTCCCACAGTAGCTGGGTTAAAATGATAAATTCTATGAAATTAGACTAGGAGCAGATTAAAGGTGTGTTAAGAAATGGAAAGAAATAGAATAATTCTTGGCAGATTAAAGGTGCGTTCTGAAACAGAAATAAATAAAATAATCTGGGTGGAGTCAATCACTCTAGCCAAGCAAAGGTGTGGTCAGAGACAGAAAAGTTAAGAAATAAATATACAGTAAAGACAGTTTTTTTTGTAAAAATTCCAAGTGCTTTAGGGTGTATTGAAAATATATATACATAGCATAGAGGAGGAAAAAAAAGAAAGAAATCCCTTAAAGGAAGAAATAGATAAAATACATAGATTAAAAATAAGCCACATAAAGGTGTAAAATACAAAGAGTGTCTGGATAGTGTATGTTATTGCCTTATCTTTAAGCTTCTTGACTGAAAATGAAATAGAAAAAGCTGCTAAAAGACAGTTTATTATAAATGCTGTTGGAAGAATTCAACCTATATATTTTGTAAATGAGAGGCTGTGGACTTCTTCATGGATAAAGAACATAAAGTTTGATAGAAGAAGACCCTCTGAAAAATCTCCAATGGAAATGGATGTACCAGATTATTCAGCATTTCAGAACACCTCTGTTGAAGTTTCCTGAGCTCTTTATTCAGAACAATTTCAAGGAGACTGGCTAAGATGACCCATCCTTACAGAGTACTCCACTAAAGACTTGTGCAAAATCTACATTTTTCTTTGGAGTTCCATGAGATTGTCGGCATCCCCGTACAGCAGGAAGTAACCTAGAGAACGATGCCCACATTCCCACAAAATGGATTATGGATGTTTATGTTTATTTACAGTGGTGTTTATAATTGTTATAGATAAGGGGGGAAAGACTATTAGATTTGGAGTTCCTTTTGTTTTAAAAGGAGAAAAGGGGATATGTAGGGATATTGTGTTGTTTCATGGTAAATAATTGTCCCACCCACTGGTTTAATGAAAAGCACTGATTAGCCAAAGGCAGGCAAGAAATGTCGGTGGGGCTACCAGAATAAGAAAAACTCAGAACAGGAAGCACAGGGCAGAATGCCAGAGAGAAGCCAGAAGAAGCAGAGGACAAACATGCTGCTCTAAGGAAAGGTACCCAGCCACATGGCTGAACAAGAGACGTGAGATAGATGAAGGGTAGAGAGCTAGCAAGTGATATGGCTGGGCCTTAGGCCAATCAGCCAAAAACTATTGAAAGCATCTGTGTGTCTCTGTGGTCCAGAGAATTACTAGAGCATATGATGAAAATCTACATAACAACATAATTCCACTACAAGTAGGTGTTGCAGGCATCCTGGTGTGAGAGTGAGAATTTCTTCTCCCATGATGTCAAGGTGGCATGTCCTTGGTCTCCTTGAATCTCTTGAGAGACCTATGAGTCTCCTAGGTGCTTACACCATTCATCAGGTAGGGTGGTGTCTAAAGAGATTACAGAACGCTCCATGTCTGAGAGTAACTTAGGGACTTTGGAGAATGATTAGAAGATTCAAAGTGGTGTCTGGTGTAGAGTGAGAACAAGGTGAGGGGTAAAGGTCTGGGGAGAGACTGATTGTGATAGAGCTTAAAGTGGTACAGAATGGCTGCCTGTTGGTGTCTAGCAGACAGAGCCCAGGTCCTGGTAGGCAAGGAGAATGGGAGACTAGAATGTTTCATCTTTGAATATGTCTTTGTCCCCAATCAGGGTCCCTGTTAGCCTGGACATTGGGCAAATCCTGTGTATTTCCAGGGCTACCAGTGGTACCTACTGAGGATAAATTTAAACTACATCCACTTGAACCCACATTAGGGTTCCTGTGATGGGCAGAAAGTCTCAGAATTTTGGATCTCATCCTTCTCTACCATGGGAACATCAGAACATCAGATCATGAGAATTCAGGGCCCTGAAACTGAGGCCCACAGAAGTGAGAACAGCTACATGCCTGTTTTTCCTTGATTCAATTCAGGAGCAGCCTTCTGAATGGTGGGAAACAAACACTGGGCCTATGACATCATTGAGGTATGGTGATCATTTGCCCTGTGTCATTTACTCACAATCCCTTGTGTACTGAGATTGGCTGCATGTAGGGGATTGTGTTGGTAAATAATTGTCCCACCCTCTGGTTTAATAAAAAGTGCTTATTGGCCAAAGGCAGGCAGAAAGTATTGGCGGGGCTACCAGACTAAGAAAACTCTTGAGAACAGGAAGCCCAGAGCAGAACTCCAGAGAGAATGCCAGAGAGAAGCCAGAGGAAGCTGAGGACAACCATGCTGCTCTAAAGAAAAGGTACAGAGCCACATGGATGAACAGGATAAGAGTCATGGGATAGATGAAGGGTATAGAGTTAGCAAGTGATATGCCTGTGTCTGAGGCTGATCAGCCAAAAACTGTAGCAAGCCTCTGTGTGTCACTGTGGGTCTTCGTGTCTGCAGGTCTGCAGTCCTGAAACTTGAGGCAAGGCCCAAAACAAGGCCAGAAACCTCATACTACAGCTGCACTACTACCTAACATCCTGGCTACATCCCTTTTTGGCTGGTCAACGTGACTCCAAAGTTTTTTTTTTTTTTTTTTTTTTTTTTTTTTTTTTTTTTTTTTTTTTTTTTTTTTTTTTTTCTAAGTGCAAAGTATCAGCAGACACAATGCCATCCTAGTAGCTATAGTAATCACTCTGTTAGCCAAGATCAAGTAGACAGCTGCTGAATCTCTGACTAGTCTGGTAGGGGAATGTATTCTGTAGGAATATTCTGCCTGGCCATCAAGAGGTCTTTGCTTAATCCCGGATCCCAATTTCATAAAATGGTTTCTGAGGCTCCAGTCATATGGTCCATATAGACATATGGTTTCTGTAGCATTTGCTTAGGATACGTTGTCGGTTTTCCAGTTCACAGGCCACACATACAACCACCACAGTGTCCTAAATTTGGGGCATTCAGCAACTGGCTGATACCCAAAGTAGATGTTTCTGTGAAATACAATGGAGTATCCTAGAGGTTCAAAATACCGAGACCCTCACAGAGCCTGTGCCTACATCCTCCACACTTTCTGGCTTTTGTTAAAGCAGGCCTACAGCTCTATATGTGGATACTGTGTCATAGATGGTTGGCAGTCCTCTTGTACTGTGGGAATATCCATCTACCATTCTGCTTTGGAAAGCAGAGAGTGAGCACTGCTCCATGGCCTGTAGCAGTTTATATTTTAACAGTTGGCATTTTAACTGAGCTGCTTTCATCAAGGAAAATTGATCCTGCCAGCAGTTCTCTGTGCTTATTTGGTCATGGTGATTACCCTACCAGAAACAGCTCCAGTGGTGACCCCAGTGCACAGATGCAGGTTTATTCCTTAAGAAGATAAAAACTTCAGTCAACGTTACTTAAAGTACCATATCACAGTCATCTCAGATACAGGTTACAATATCATAGATAGACAAAAATCTTCAACTATTTCTTAGACCTAGAGAATATTGCATTTAACATTTAAAATTCAAACACAGGAGACACTAGGACTCCTGGTGTAACTGCTCATTTCCTGAGATGGTGTTGAGCATTGAGGATACTCCTTTGGAGTTTGTCCTTTTGGCAGAGAATGGCCGGTTGGGCAAGGAACTGTCCTTACCTTGATTCCTGACAGTGCACACATGATGTCCAAGCTGGATGAACAAGTTAATGGATGGAGACGGACAAAACCTGCCTGTACAGGATAAGAAAGTTGTCCAAAACTGCCTTGCTTGTAAAAAGATCTGTCAGATATAATAGGCCTGTAGTCAATATGACAGATGCTCTATCACCCTATTATCCCTTAGGTAAGAATATTCAGGTGTTGAATTTTCACTTTCCCAGATTAACCTTTTGAAGTAATTTATACATGCCCCTGAGGGGGGCATGGCCAACCCAATTGATAAGGGGCTGATGCGACCCTGAAGAGCCTGTTTGCCTAGTTCCTGAGGGCTGGAGATACTGGTTTATAATTCATCATCTACCATTCCAGACTCCAGTCCCTGTTCAGGCTCCACTATAAGCTGTTACCTGTATCTTGAGTGTTGTTTTATATTTTTATAAATATATATCCTGCACTAGTGCTTTCTAAGTAAAACTTCACCTACAGGGACCAAACTGTTACTAGTCATACTCACTCAAGATTTATTGTAACATTTAATGAATTCACAGACTTAT
This sequence comes from Phyllotis vaccarum, assembly GCA_033318265.1. NCBI lineage: Eukaryota > Metazoa > Chordata > Mammalia > Rodentia > Cricetidae > Phyllotis > Phyllotis vaccarum. The sequence continues at coordinate 21,527,323 of JARWLC010000020.1, read as the reverse complement.
TTTCTGTGGAAACAAAACATAAAATATCTCTCCCAGTGATTAAGTTGATCAACTTTTATAGGCCAGACATTTTCTAAATATGTAAGTTGGTGTAAACTATTACTCTTTATAATTTAGAATCTTTTATCAGTTGCCATTTGTTCAATAAGAGGTCAAGATTCTCAAGATAACACATATATAGAATATAGACTTTCTAATAATTTGTACTATCAAACATATGCTTCTTTATATTGTTGTAGTGGGGTTTCTTGGTCTTGGGCGGCCAGAGGTCCGAGACCCACTCACCTGCCTCAGGACTACTTAGGAACCTGCCGCTGTGGCTCAGGCCCCCAGAAATGACTCAGATGCTTATATTAACATTATGCTGTTTGGCCTACGGCTCAGGCACATTACTAGCTAACTCTTACATCTTAAATCAACCCGTTTCTATTAATCTTTCTGCTATGTGGCCTGTGGCTCACCTGTGTTCCTTACATGTTGCTCCTTTGGGCTTCAGCTGGGTGTGACACTGACTCAGCCCCTGCTTCTCCTAACTATGACCTGATTTCTCCTCCTACTTCTTCTATGGTGCCTGTCATGGCCCAAAGCAGCTCCTTTATTTAAATATTGATATTCACAGCATACAGAAAGGCATTCCTACATCAATATTTGCTTTCATTTGCATTAAAAAGACTTAATTTACAAGTCTATATTTTTAATCTAGTACTGTATAAATACTCCCTCTTGTTTTTTCCAGGATTATGTAAGTTTTTAAACACACTGAAACCTATTTAGAGTTTTTTCCCAAGCCTTATATTGTGTATCTGTATTAATTTTTTTGTAGCAGTGCGGTTTCTTGCTCCCAGCCAGCCAGAGGTCTGAGACCCACAGACCTGCCAACAAAGTCCACTTAGCAGCCCTGCCTTCGGCCACTCAGGCCCCCAGAAATGACTCAGATGCTTATATTAACTTTATGCTGTTTGGCCTATGGCTCTGGCACATTGCTAGGTATCTCTTACATCTTAAATCACATCATTTCCATTAATCTGTCTGACACATGGCTCATGGTTCACCTGTGTTCCTTACATGTTACTCCTTTGGGCTTCAGCTTGTTCTTACTGACTCCACCCTTCTCCTACCAATGTTCCAATTTCTCCTCTTACTTCTTGTATGGTGCCTGTCATGGCCCAAAACAGCTCCTTTATTTAAAGATTGAGATTCACAACATACATAAACACATTCCTACATCACTTCCCCCTTTATGTCTAATCAAAAAGGTTTCAATATTAACATAGCAAAATTACATATAACAAAATAGTTATTAGGCAAGAATTATAGTTATAATATCTAGTCTATATGTAGTTAGCAAAATTAAAAAAAAAATTCTTATCGTCTACCTTATCTTTATGAATCTAAAGTTTTATATCAATATACATTTTAAGTGACTAAGAAAAACTATACCTATAACTATCCTATCTTCAACAACATCAAAGACCACAGAAGGATATATTTACCCAAGTAAACCAGAAGGGCAAGTGACTTGTAAAAGCTAGAAAGGACAGATGACACCTATCTGCCTGGACAGTCACCCAAAGTTCCTTTATAAAGTTGGGGCATCCATCTTCAGCCTACAGGCCCAGAGTCTCTTTTCATTTCAGTGAAGCAGGAAATCTGCTCTTCCCATTATGGCACAGTTCATCAGTTTCTTCTACTTGAGTCCTGAAGAATGTCTGACAGTTTTCTCTGCAAAGCAGTAACCCGAAGGACCATCTCAGCTTGTTCTGCCAAAGTTCAGAGGTCACCTGATTATGGAACCTGCATGTCCACTTCTAACAGCATACGGTCAATCAGTTAATATAAGAACAGGTTTATGTCCAATGGCTAATCAATGCCACAAATAGACTCCATATGGAGTTTCTTCAATGCCCATTTTTCTCTTGAAGTAAATTGGTGCTGCCAGGAGCAGATCTGTCTCACTGTCCAGAAAAGTCTAAGTTTTTAAAATATTTTAAAAGCCATATTCTGTAGGTCTTACAAGGGTTTGAAGTTTACCTATCTAATTGAATTATATCTTTGTATACCTAAAAATCTAACTAACATGCATTTCTTAATTATACATTACAATTTTAAATCAGTTACATAAACATCATATCTTAAACAAGAGTAGAAAACTACATATAGCATAAGAGAATAGACCTTATATTTGTATCAATAAACCAAAATCTATACCAATGTAAAACATTTTGAGATTAGCAGCTGATTTCCTGATCTAACTAAATTCTTCTCCTACCTATGATCTGATTTTGTCTCCTACTTCTTCTATGGTGCCTGTCATGGCCCAAAACAGCTCCTTTATTTAAAGATTGAAATTCACAACATACATAAATGCATTCCCACATCAATATTTGATCTCATGAGTCCTTCACCTACTACATAGTGTGGTTAATACCTATGGAGTGGTTTTGGTAGTTGTTTCTGCCACACTTGTCTTCCTGAAAGCTGAGTTTCACAGTACAATGATTGCTGAACTGGCTTTATCGTTTAGAACAACATGAGGGGCATTTCCATAGCACCTGCCTGCTGGCTACAATATCTGATGAAGTTATCCTGCTGCACTGTATAGGCATTTTTCTCCTTCCTCCTGGACACAATGTGGCCTGTACAGCCTACTATACTATTCAGGTAGGTTGAGTCTAGTATATTTTTTAAGTCTACTTTCTTGTTTTCTGCGTGCCCTATTTTGACTTCCATGTTTGCTTTACTTTTATTTTGTGTTTTCTGTTTTGGATATATATCCTTTTCTAATTGAGCTCAATATTTGTAGATATCTGAAAATAAACTCATTGTACACACAAAAATGCCACTGTGGATCCCAGATCAGCTTGACCACACAATGGCCATGATAGGCTTAATGAAAGCCAAACAAAGTGCAGGCTCTTGTTGGCAACACCTTCTGGTACCATACAGAGCCCCAGAGCAGACACCACCCAGGGAGGAGCCAGCACCTAAAGGAAAATATCTGACATTCCAAACATCCCCTTCCTAGGAAAGGGACAGATATCTCCAGGTGCTGAGCTGTTGATATAGGTAAAATCCACTGCTAAATGTTAAAACATTTCAAGAATTCAAAGCAGCTGATGTAGTCATAACAGGTAACAATAGCCCAAACTTGGAACAATCCTAGGACAGTAACCCTGAAGCACTGAATCCCCTAGAGCCCTACTCCCAATAGATATGCTTGCATCATGTGGCTCAGGTTGCTTTTACTCTACCATTGTGTGGGACAGAAAGGTGACCCAAGCTATTTTGTCAATAAGAATACTGTTTGCTATTGCAATGGATGGTTCTCTTGGTGGTCTTTTGGGGGCCTGGACTTTGGGCACATCATCACAGGGTAGGAAACAGAGATGTCTATTTTGGTTGATTTGGATTTTATTTGAAAGCTGACAAATCAGTTTTCGTATGGTCTGCAGGTGCCAGGAAGTCAGTATGTATTGTTTGTAGTCTTATGATTTTTATTTCCATTTTTTGATTTATGAGGCTGACAGTATGAAACAGATGGGAAATACTCCTACCCCCCCCCCATTATTTATTAGCTCTCAGAGCAGGAACACAGGCAGTGATGGAGGTTGGATCCCGAAATCAAGAGTAAAACTCCCAGAAGGAACAGTGGATGGGTTTAAAGGCAGGCTATGAGCTTCATCGGACCCAGACATGACATGTTTAAGGTCTGGTCCCCTTACACAAAGGAACTTTGGAGTATAACTAACTATGTGGCATGGAACAGGTAGGTGCACACAAGGGCCTCCTGGAGTTTAGACTGTGCTTGACTCAGTGTGCAATTGGGGACGAGTGGAGAATTTAGAATGAGACTCAGAGCTATAGAATAGATTTCAAGGATTCACTTCCAAAGGGGCCAAGCCAGAGCAGGGAGTCACTTCCTGTCTGCTGCTTTGGTGACTAGATTCAGGAAAGGGTGAAACTTGGCTTTCCTGTTGCAGTGCTTATGGGCAGAAAACTCAGGCAGGTGATGACATCTTCTCTGACCAGAGCCCTTGCCTGAGGTTATTGCAAGATCAGGGAAGTTATTTTCTTTCTGCAGCTGGGCCTGCTCAGGCAGGTGATGATACCTCCCCTCCAGGGTCCTTGCTGCTGCCACTACTTTAACTGCTTTCAATTCTGAAACTGTTTCAACAACAGACTGTGTCCATAGAGAAAAATGTGTGGGTTTTTGTCACTCAGATCCAATGGGAGTCTAGATATCTGTCATCACTTAGAGTGATGTGTTACAAATGGCTATTGGTTAGAATAAAAATACCCTAGTGCTAGTTTCATTTTAGTATTGTGTTTCTGCCAATTTAAAGTGAGGGGTTCTTTATTCAATGTATTTTATGTATCTACATGGCCATCAGAGTGTGCTATCCAGATTGTGGTTGCATCTTACACTTTTTCTAATGTTTTTGTCGGTATTTTTGAGACAGGGTTTATCTTTGTAGCCCTGGAGTTCATTCTATGAGCCAGACCAGACTCAAACTTGAAAAATTCTACCTCCTCAGTGTGGGAATTAAAGGTGTACACAGAAAACAAGCTGATGAAGCTAGATATCACTTCACACAACCCAGCTAAAAGATAGGTCTTTGATTTCAGAATCTTTAAAGCCAATCCCTCACAGATGTACCCAACTTTTTAGTTATATTTTAAAGGTAGTTACATTGACTACCAAGAATTGCCATCACAACAGACACGACAGATGAAAGGAGAAGAATGTCTTACCCACCACACCTAGAAGGTAAAGTATGGAAGTTATTTCCAAAATATTATCTTTTAAAAACAAAGGATGCATGTGGATTTTACTGAGGAAGTCTGGACAGGTGAATTTAAAGTTTCCCATATTTAAAAGCAGCCTAGATTAACAAATAGATTTATAACCATGATCACAACATAAAAGCAGAAAGATTTAGGGAAATTCTTGCTTCAAATATTAGAAGGAAACTTATATAAATTATAAAAATACCACTGGTATTTTCATCTTGTACCACAAGGACTTAGTTAAAAATCAGGTATATGACACTGTGAATGAACATAGATGGTTTGGTTACCAATGCAACCTCTAAAACTTGACGTTTAATCTCAAAGATAAATATACAATGATAACATTCTCAGATACAAATGATAAATTTCCCAGAGGTATGTTTACATGGTATGCTTTGCGGGTTGTGCTATTGGATATACTTTACATGTAATAAAAGCCTGGAGTATCAGAGGACAGATTTACCCATGGTCAAACCAAAGGTTTCAGACAGTGGTAACTCATGCCTTTATTCCCATCACAGAAAAGACTAATTTGTGACCCACACCTTTAGTCCTATTACTGCTGAGACAGAGATCTTTCTGTGTTTCTATGAGTTCAAGCCTAACTACCAAACAGTCGTAGTTTAAACATTTAACACTAACTCTAGCTTTATAATTCAGAGTCAAACCCTGTATTGAAACAGTGGGTGAAGAAGATATTTACAGCACAAATAGGAAGATATGGAAGAATTCTGTAGAAGCTGCAAACAAGGCTGAAGACTCTTGATGATAGCTTTACCCTGAGAAGTTGGATGGATGAGTACTGACTGTCGTCTCTTCTTCTCCCTGATATTACAGGCGGATTTCTATCAAGTATCACCACATTTGTACGCTTCAGTTACTAAACCTGAAGTTATAAAATTATAACATTAAGATTTAAAAGTATGAGTTAATAGTGAGGTTTGATTTTATGAAAGGAAATAAGTAAGAAAGGTTTTTAGTTTCTTAGGAGGGAATGGAATAATAGAATTTATTTCATATATTTCACTTTGAAAATGTAAAGTGACATAGACATCGGCAACACAAAATATTTCACATACAAAATCTGTTATTTAATGATATGCATTGACATTTGCTTTTGTTTTATGTTAACATGTTTTCATGTTTATGAATTTTTGTGTATTCATAAATTTATAGTTGTTTTTAGCTCATCTGAAAAGAAAATAGCAGGAAAATCAGGAGTTGAAGGATATCCTGGGCTATATATGATTGACCAAGTATGAAAAAGAAACAGAGACAGATGGTGTTGCCTCAAGCCTTTAATCCCAGAACTAAGGATTTAGAAACAGAAAGTACAATGGCTGTGTGTAGAGTAAAATGTATAATGGAAGGAGACAGGAGCATGGCTTGATTCCAGCCTGGGGATGCAATATAGGTAAAAGGTCTGTCTTGTTGCCTGTCCCCTTACTCATTTTTAGAATTTATCCTGATACCTGGCTCTAGGTTTTCATTTATAATACAGACAAATTAGAATTGTGCTACAGAACTCAACTTTTAAATTCTAGAAGACTTGCCAGACATTCGTTGTCCAAACTTCAGGAACATAACTATAATCCTTTCATCCAACCAAGTAGTGGGTAACGTGTCATGCACTTCAGTCCATCCAGCATGGAGAGTGGAGGGACGGGTTTTCTTTCTCACTTTGGTTCTTCCCTAGTAACCTTTCACTGTCCACACAAGAGCCAATAAGATATGGCACTGTAGTGGGATGTAGAGCCTCTGGAAGATCTGGATACTCTAGCTCTCTGATGATCTGTAAGCTAGAAATTTTATCTTCTTCAGAATCACTAAGCACTAGAACTGTTTAGGTAAATTGCTTGTTCCCTCCTCCCATGCTTTCTTCCTTTTTCTGGGGGGCCACTTCAAAAACAAAGCACTCATGCAAATGATGTAGTGAGAAGCTCCTGTTGCACAAGCTCACTGTGAGCTAGAAAAGGTAGATTAATCTCCAAGCTGGATGTCATGTGCTGTCCTGATTGCAGTCTGGCTGTGCTCAAATTCATTGCTGTCTTTACTTCCTCTATTTCTTTTGGCTAGGTGTTTGGTTTCAATGCCTGTTAAAGGACATTCTTCACTGCTTTTTCTTTAAGATCCCAACATCCTGCCAGGATCTTCACACAGTAACATTTAAATGAGACAAATGGACATGTGGAAAGATGTCCACCCAGGGCAGAAAGAACACATTTATATTGCAAAGATTCACAGGCTACCATTTTAGAGCACAGGAGAAGCATAGTGTGTTCCATGCACAAGGGACAGAATGCATGTGAGTTTATTTTGTCTCTAAAAATCTTTCAGATAAAAACCCTCACTAGTCTGCAGTTTGGTCTTTAAACCATGATACCTTTCAGAAGCTCGTCATTTGAGCCACAATAGATACTCGAACAATATCTTGATAGTTATATCATGTAAGATCAGATGAAAAGTTTCATATTTTGAGTATTCAATTGCAGAAAAAACACTCAATTTCCAAAGGAGAAAAATGGAGACATAATAAGGGAAAATGGGACCAAGGCAAGACTGAAACACAGCAAGAAAAATAAAATTGTATGTCTTCATCTTAGAAACCTGGGCCTCAATCGATTTAAGATTTTGGAGATATAATATGTAGGACAGCAAGGTCAGCAAGATCATTTCCCTGAAGACTAGCAGACTAGGACCAAGGGTCCTTTTGTCAATATAAGAGAAATTGTCTCTGAAATATTTTCCTAAAATGCTACAAGTAAATGTGTTTTAGTTAGTGTCTTCCCATACAGGAATTACTTCAGATACTTAAGACATTAATAAAGAAAAATCTATTAATGATAGTGGGCAAACATCTATAGCTAATGCTCAAAGATTAGTCAGTCTAGAAGAGATTTCACTTTCAACATATGCTGTTGACCTTGGGTATTTTAGGATCAGGCTCCAGATTAAACAAGCCCCAGACCTCTTTATGGCTGAGCTATCAATCTAGTCCCTCTTCTTTGTTTAAAATTTAATTCTATAAATTGTTGATTTAATAATAGTAAATCACTTTGCTCCTTTTATCTCTTTATGTGCTTTCCCATATCTTTTCCAACTTCTATAGTATTAAGTATGAGTGAAAAAAATATGCTGAAATACATGAATATAGCCTGCTGCACCTATTTATGTTGCTAGGATTTTTGTGAATAATTGAGTGATGATGTTGGATTTGATAAACAATTAGGAAGCACAACTATGCCTGAGGCTTATTATTTAAAATGGAGGAGAATTCTACTTTTAAATTAGCATCACATTACTGATTCTGACTAGGCTGCTTTGGACAGGGGACATAATTAAGTAAAGAAATTGTAGAGTTAAAAAAAAATACCTTACCAGTTAAGAGCAATAAAGATTCTTTCAGAGCATATAACTTCTATTCCCAATAGAAAAGAAGCTCACTACTATTTGTTATTCCAGTATCAGAAGTTCTCACATCATCTCCTGGCTGATTCTGGATATGCTTAATTTCTTGCTCACCTCATTTTTAACCTTGAGCTCCTCCATTCATGGGAAATTCAAAACTGTTTGTAAAAGACAAGCTGGATAAGCAGATCTAGTGCTGTGACAAACTAAGGCAATGATTATCCTAACAAAAAGTAAAATCTTTTCTCAGTGACCTCGAAAAACATTTTATGGGCTTCAGAAAAACTTTATTTGTTATTTTTGTTATTTTGTTTTTGTCTGGCCCCTCCTGGTACACTGTGAATGTTATAAAAAGAGATAATAACTTTAGTGAAACACAAACATTGTCTCCATACTTCCATAGGACTGAGCATGTATCCTGAATTTAAATAATCTGAACTCAATATCCTAACTTTCAACTGATAAATAGAAAGGATACAAGCAAATGATTATCTACCTGTAAGCAAGAGCTACATTTGTTAGTAGATTTCACAATCGATGATATACACAATCATTAAATTAGACATATGTTATGGAATGAAATAATTGAAATGTAAATAATATTTTATTGTCCACACACCTATAATCCCAGCACTTGAAAGGGAGAAGAATTACCTCTAGCATTAGACCAGCTTGATATACAAAGAATTCCAGAAAAGCTGCCCACCTAAACTAGCTGATATACATTAATTATTCCTTTAAATACAAATTTAAAGGAAAATAAAATTTACCTAAAAGAATTTTAAGTTTCACAGCAGAAAGAAAAACACTTCCATAAACTCTCAATGTTACCGACAAGAAAATGTTGAATTTTATTTAAAGATTGAGTACATGAAACAAAAAGACCCTTAGAAACTAAGAAATGAAGTCATTTAACAGCTCAACTATTTTATTGTAGGAAAACCCACAGATAAAGCAAAAACTACTTGAAAGGAATTATGAAGCAATGGGATTGACCTATTTACTGAAATCATATAAAGAAAAATAGTTTAAGATATCAAACATGTATGTCTAAGAAGAAGCAACCCAATGGGATAGAAACTGCCTAGAATGAGATGTGCCTGAGTTTTACTCCAAGATGAAAATTACCTAGAATGATGGGGAAGCTAAGATATGTAAAAATCATAATGTGGTGACATATTTTATATTTTATAAATTTAGTCTGAAATATAAGACAACAGACCCACCCAGAGCCAAGCAAGGTGGGTCAGAGTGGTCACTCACAGCTTTAATTCCAGCACTGGAAAGACCAAGTTCTGATCTGTGCCTTTAACCTCATAGCTGTGGGGATTCAATAAAAGCTTCAGAAGTTTTGGAGGTATCAGAGGGAATCTACCCACAGTCTATGTGGGGAGTTAATAAAAGCTCCAGAAGTTCCAGAGCTCTAACCACAGTCAGTCTCAGAGGATCAGAGTGTGATGATTCAAACCTTTTATCCCAGCACAGAGAGTATTCTGGTAGTGGTGAACTATGCCATTAATCCCAACTGAGTCAAGGTTGAAGGTGGAAGACAGCTGGGTAAGATCTGACTGTGGTGTTTATTCTCTCTAATATCTCCAACTTCTTCAGAGATCTATCCCTATGTCCCATTTATTTGTGCACCAATTTGCATCCAACTTTGGGGCATGAATTCATCCCCTCCCTAAACAAAAAAACCACACTTGCCGGCCACAATAATATGTGGCCAGAGAAGTAATTACTAGCAGCTAGGCTTTCCATTCTGGGTTAGCCTCTAGCCTTAGGCAGACCGGTCACATTTATTTCTTTTTCACTCTCATCTGGGTAAGACTTTCAGGCAGTGGCCTATTTCTCCTGGTGGGTTGTTTGTTTTTCCTTTTTGGGCCCCTCCTTAGGTTGCTATCAAACTAGGTTGCTGCCCCACTTCACAGTCATCAATGGACAATAACAGTATGTAACTCAAATTTTTTTTTCAAAGAGGGAATTTGTTTAAAGTAATGGAGGCTGATTGGTCACACTGTAACCTCTCATTAGATGAGTTGATATTAAAACTAGTGAAGGAAAACATAGATAAGGTAGATGGAAATATCATGTTTATCATACTATTTACTATGAATATTTATTGTTTGATATCACAGAAAAAGTTGACTAATATAAATCAAAAGAAAAGGGTATTTAAAAAACCTGTTGAGAGAGAACACAAGGATGCTAAAATTCAAACAGAGGAATATGAAGAACCAATTTTAGCAAGGTCATCTGAAATTAGACAAAAACAGGCAAAATTAATATACCCAGTAACCTTTTAAAAATGAGGGATGATAGTTACTGATTTAAAAGTCTGTTTTTTTTGTTTTGTTTTGTTTTTTACAATACCTTTACAAGAACAAGACAAAGAAAAATTTGCCTTTACAGTGCCCACTTATAATAATTCTCAGCCTGTAAAGAGGTTCCAGTGGAGGGTCCTCCCTCAAGGAATGTGAATAGTCTTACTCTGTGCCAGTATTTTGTTAAAAAGCCAATAGAACAAATATGCAAGAAATTCTCACAATCTACAATTTATCATTGCATGGATGACTTCTTGTTGGCTGATTCATATTGATATGTTGGAAAAACTTTTTGAAGAAGTGAAAAGAATTTTGCCTGCTTGGGGATTACAGACTGCCTCAGAAAAAAAAAATACAAAGTGGGGATTCCATTACTTATTTAGGATATAAAATAGGTCAACGAAAAATTAGACCCCAAAAGGAACAGATCTGGAGAGAGAGATTAAAGACACATAACGATTTTCAAAGACTACTAGGAGACATTGCCAATTTACAACCGACTATTGGACATAAAAATGATGAACTAGATAATCTGTTCAAAATGTTAAATGGTGACAAGGACTTATACAGTCTGGGAGAGTTATCACCTGAAGCTGAGAAAGAATGGGCTTTGGTGGAAAATAAAATTACAAGAGGTACATGTGGATCATGTGGGTGCAGACCTCAATTGCATTCTAGTTACCTTACCATCTAAGCATTCTCCTACAGGAATTTTAATGAAAAGGGAAAATGTTATATTGGAATGGATATTTCTTCCACATAAACCAAGCAAAAAGTTAAAGACATATGTGGAAAGATTTCTGAACTTATTTTTAAAGAAAAATTAAGATTTTGTCAATTGACAGGAATGGACCCAGCAGAAATTGTTCTACCTTTAACTAATGAAGAAATTGACCAATTATGGGTAGAAAGTGAACCTTGGCAAAGAGCCTGGAGTAATTTTTTGGGAGATAGTAACAACAAATATCCTAAAAGCAAAAGAATTGAATTTATAAAGAAAAAAAATTGGATTCTCCCTCGTATTATATGAGATAAACCAATTTCTGTAGCTCCTATACTTTATACCATGCAAATAAATCAGGAAAGGCTGGTTACAAATTAGAACATCTAAGTAAAGTGACTCAAAACCCTAAAATTCTGTTCAAAAGTCAGAATTATATGCCATCATAATGGTGTTAATGGATTTTACAGAACCACTTAACATAGTCACTGACTCAGTATGCAGAAAGAGTTGTTCTACACATTGAAACAGCTGATTTTATTAATGATGAATCAGAATTAACTTCATTATTTATTTAGTTACAAGGAATAATCAGGACTAAAAATCATTCCTTCTATATAACACATATTCGATCCCATACAGGTCTGCCAGGACCTTTAGCACAAGGTAGTAATGAAAGTGATAAATTATTAATAGGAAATGTACTAGAGGCCTCAGAATTTTAAAAAAGCATCATGTTAATTGCAAAGGATTAAAAAGTATTTCTCTATCACTTGAGAACAAGCCAACGAAATTGTAAAAAGGTGTCCCACCTGTTCTTTCTATAACCAAACTCCATTGCCAGCAGGAACTAATCCTAAAGGTATATATAGAAATAAAATCTGGCAGATGGATGTATTTCATTTTACAGAATTTTGGAAATTAAGATATGTCCATCATACAATAGATACATTCTCAGGATTCCTATGGGCAATTCCTTTGATTTCAGAAAAGGCTGATTCTGTAATCACACATTTGTGAGAAGCTATGTCCATCATGGGAATACCTGCACAAATAAAGACTGGCAATGCTCTGGCATATTTCTCTGCTAAAATGAAACAATTTTTTGCTTATTATAATATAAAGCATATTACAGGAATACCACACAATCCTACAGGGCAAGCAGTCATAGAGAGATCAAATCAAACTTTAAAGGATATGTTCAATCAACAGAAAGGAATAACAAAGGCCCCAGAGATTAGAGTACATAGTGCTTTGTTAACTTTGAATTTTCTCAAAGCTAATGACAAAGGAACAACTGCTGCTTAAATGCATTGGACTATAGAAAAAACAGCTGAACTAAATCAGCCTATTTCCTTCAAAGATGCACTGATCTCTTAATGGAAGCCAGTGTATTTGCTCCATTGGGGAAAGGGTTTTGCATTTATTTCTACAGGTGAGGTAAAGATATGGATACCATCAAAATTGATAAAGACTCAACCAAACCAGAGACACTTCATGAAACTAAGAATTGATAGCTCATCCACCCGTATTACAATTCTTTCAGTTGTAAATAAAAACAAAGGGTTGGGGCAGGTTTCTGTTCTTGTCTTTACAGGAAACTGGAAATACCCATCTTCAAGAACTTGAAAGGCCTTGGACATCCAGACATCTAAAGCAAAAAAGAACCTATCCAGGAAAACTTTCAAACAAAAGAATATGGTAACTATTGGTACCAGTATACTTGATAGGGTAAAATCTCATTACTTAACCTTTACAATTTTTTTTATTTGTTAATGTCCCAGTTTAATTATAATTTAAAGCTGCTTTTAGAGTTGGAATGTGGCTCTCTCCATCTCTAAACTCAAGCCTACTTTTTAAAGTAAAATAAAAAAAAAGTATCATATCAGAAGACCCACCTGATATGGGACAGAAGAATAACCAAAATTAAGGGACTATTCTATTGTTACTAATCCTATACTCAATAAATTGTTATATGTTTAATTTCCTGTGCATTGTGTTAGTTTTTAGCAGTTTTCTGCAGTGATAAAGGTGAAGGCCTAATTGCAAACTTGAAATATCCAAAAAGAAGATGGGGCCCCACAACGATAGTTTCACATGAACTCTGACCAAGCCACTTGGCTGACAAAGAACAATCAAAGATAAGATTTGGACTACAAACTGCTCATGACAATTTTCTAGCAGCTTGATGAGATGAATCAGCTTCACAGACTACTTGAGACAAGCTGTGTGCTTTCCTGTTATGCAGAGACTGGACAACATATGACCCAGCTACTTATTTCAGGTCTTGACATTTAACAAACTTTTCTTTTCAGGATCCCCAAAAGATGCCATCACACCCAGTCATCAGGAAGTAAACTTAAGAACATAGCACCCACACTCCCAAGTGGTGGGGTGGCTTGGTGTTAGTTATTCAATCGGTTATGGATGATTGTCATTGTTTAGTTTAATTGGTTAAAAATTGTTCATGGTTATGGGTAGAAAAAAGTTAAATAAGAATGATTTGATTCAAGACTTGTGTTTAAAATATTATATAATATCATATATATATATAAAGAAAAAAAATATATATATAAATATATATATATAAAGAAAAAGAGGATACAGATATATAGGATATAAGGATAGATTATGGAATCTTCTTTTAAAAGGATTTGCTAACTTTAAAAATTTTACATTGCATTGATTTTCTGTATACAAATTGTGCATTTTGAGATTAATTATGTCATTGTACAAATATTTCTATGCTTGTTTCAGGTAGTATACTTAATCATTTTATCTAACACAGTAATACAAATTGCTAGTGCACAAAAGTTTTTATTTGCAATTAATTAGAAGCAATGCAAGTCAGTAGTTAGACATTACATTCAGACATAGTCATGTTTGATATGTATTCAAGGTCAAACAAATATATTTTAGATAAACTATACTAGATGTAATGTATGATTGTTCTAGGTATGATATATGCACAAGATGTTTTACATACCTCTCTTTAGATGATATATATGTATTTACATGTATGAAATGCTGTGGCCACTTTACATGGTAATATACGCATGGATAATGTTTGATAGCCATACCAAAGGTCATTGTTCAGGGATTGTACACCCCTCATATAGGTATTCTAATTTTTAGTACAGGGTTTATTCCTTACGATGATAAAAACTTCAGTCAACGTTACTTAAAGTACCAAATCACAGTCATCTCAGATACAGGTTAGAATATCACAGATAGACAAAAATCTTCAACCATTTTTTAGACCTAGAGAATATTGCATTTAACATTTAAAATTCTGCCACAGGAGACACGAGGACTCCTGGTGTCACTGCTCCTTTCATGAGATGGTGTTGAGCATTGAGGATTTTCCTATGGAGTTTTTCCTTTTGGCAGAGAATGGCCCGTTGGGTAAGGAACTGTCCTTACCTTAATTGCTGACAGTACACACATGATGTCCAAGCTGGATGAACAAGTTAATGGATGGAGACGGACAAAACCTGCCTGGACAGGATAAGACAGTTGTCCAAAACAGCCTTGCTTGTAAAAAGATCGGTCAGACACCATAGGCCTGTAGCCAATACGATAGATGCTCTATTGCCCTATTATCCCTTAGATAAGAATATTCAGGTGTTGAATTTTCACTTTCCCAGATTAACCTTTTGAAGTAATTTATACATGCCCCTGAGGGGGGGGGCATGGCCAACCCAATTGATAAGGGGCTGATGCGACCCTGAAGAGCCTGTTTGCCTAGTTCCTGAGGGCTGGAGATACTGGTTTATAATTCATCATCTACCATTCCAGACTCCAGTCCCTGTTCAGGCTCCGCTATAAGATGTTACCTGTATTGTAAGTGTTGTTTTATATTTTTATAAATATATATCCTGCACTAGTGCTTTCTAAGTAAAACTTCACCTACAGGGACCAAACTGTTACTAGTCATACTCAATCAAGAATTTTTATAACATTTAATGAATTCACAGACTTATTTTCTGTGGAAACAAAACATAAAATATCTCTCCCAGTGAATAAAGTTGATCAACATTTATAGGCCAGACATTTTCTAAATATGTAAGTTGGTGTAAACTATTACTCTTTATAATTTAGAATCTTTTATCACTTACCACTTGTTCAATAACAGGTCAAGATTCTCAAGATAACACATATATAGGATCTAGATTCTCTAATAATTTGTATTATCATACATATGGTTCTTTATATTGTTGTAGTGGGGTTTCTTGGTCTTGGGCGGCCAGAGGTCCAAGACCCACAGACCTGCCTCCCGACTACTTAGGAAACTGGCCCTGCTGCTCAGGCCCCCAGAAATGACTCAGATGCTTATATTAACTTTATTCTGTTTAGCCTATGGCTCAGGCACATTGCGAGCTAGCTCTTACATCTTCAATCAACCCATTTCTATAAATCTGTTTGTGATGTGGCCTGTGGCTCACCTGTGTTCCTTACATGTTGCTCCTTTGGGCTTCAGCTGGGTGTGCCTCTGACTCAGCCCCTGCTTCTCATAAATATGACCTGATTTCTCCTCCTACTTCTTCTATGGTGCCTGTCATGGCCCAAAGCAACTCCTTTATTTAAAGATTGATATTCACAGCATACAGAAAGGCATTCCTACATCAATATTTGTTTTCATTTGCATTAAAAAGACTTAAATTACAAGTCTATATTTTTAATCTAATACTGTATATATACTCCCTCTTGTTTCTTCCAGGATTATGTAAGTTTTTAAACACACTGAAACCTATTTAGAGTTCTTTCTCGAGCCTTATATTGTGTATCTGTATTAATTTTTTTGTAGCAGTGCGGTTTCTTGGTCCCAGGCGGCCAGAGGTCTGAGACCCACTGACCTGCCGCCCACGTCCGCTTTGCAGCCCTGCCTTCGGCCACTCAGACCCCCAAAAATGACTCAGATGCTTATATTAATTTTATGCTGTTTGGCCTATGGCTCTGGCACATTGCTAGGTCACTCTTACATCTTAAATCAACTCATTTCCATTAATCTGTCTGACACACGGCTCGTGGTTCACCTGTGTTCCTTACATGTTGCTCCTTTGGGCTTCAGCTTGATCTTCCTGACTCCACCCTTCTTCTCCTACCTATGTTCTTATTTCTCCTCTTCTTTCATCGTGCCTGTCATGGCCCAAAACAGCTCCTTTATTTAAAGATTGAGATTCACAACATACATAAATACATCCCCACATCACTTCCCCCTTTATGTCTAATCAGAAAGGTTTCAAATTTAACATAGTAAAATTACATATAACAAAATAGTCATCAAACAAGAATTAAAGTTACAATATATAGTCTATATGTAGTTAGAAAAATTAGAAAAATATTCTTATCATCTTTCTTATCTTTATGAATCTAAAGTTTTATATCCAAAATACATTTTAAGTGACTAAGAAAAACTATACCTATAACTATCTTATCTTCAACTACATCAAAGACCACAGAAGGATATATTTACCCAAGTAAACAAGAAGGGCAAGTGACTTGTAAAATATAGAAAGGACAGATGACACCTATCTGCCTGGACAGTCACCCAAAGTTCCTTTATAAAGTTGGGGCATCCATCTTCAGCCTACAGACCCAGAGTCTCTTTTCATTCCAGTGAAGCAGGAAATCTGCTCTTCCCATTATGGCACAGTTCATCAGTTTCTTCTACTTGAGTCCTGAAGAATATCTGACCGTTTTCTCTGCAAAGCAGGAACCCGAAGGACCATCTCAGCTTGTTCTGCCAAAGTTCAGAGGTCACCTGATTATGGAACCTGCATGTCCACCTTTAACAGCATACTGTCAAGTAGTTAATATAAGAACAGGTTTATGTCCAGTGGCTAATCAATGCCACAAATAGACTCCATATGGAGTTTCTTCAATGCCCATTTTTCTCTTGAAGTAAATTGGTGCTGCCAGGAGCAGATCTGTCTCACTGTCCAGAAAATCTAAGTTTTTAAAATATTTTAAAAGCCATATTCTGTAGGTCTTAGAAGGGTTTGAAGTTTACCTATATAATTGAATTATATCTTTGTATACCTAAAAGTCTAACTAACATGCATTTCTTCATTATACATTACAATTTTAAATCAGTTACATAAACATCATATCTTAAACAAGAGTAGAAAACTACATATAGCATAAGAGAATTGACCTTAAATTTGTATCAATAAACCAAAATATATACCAATGTAAAACATTTTGGGATTAACAGCTGATTTCCTGATGTAACTAAATTCAATAATCTAATTTTTAAATATCATTCATATACCTTATCCCCTTTTTCTTCTTAGGAAGAGATTAATTATGACCATTAACCGTTTATAAAGAAAACAAACATTTAGAAACAATATTTGGGGAATTTGGGCATTGTTATCCATTACTACTTCCTGATGATTAAGGGGCATTGAAAATCTCATGAGGTTTTAAGACTGGATTAGTATGCAACCCTGAAGCTGATACGGCCATCTCTTTCTATCAGAGGTTTTTTCAGGGGGTCTTGGTTGATGAAACCATATTTGCCTAGAAGCAATCCACATGGTCTTACCTTCTGTGGAAACAAAAGCAGAACTCTTCCAAAGCAATAAATCCTTAGACTCAATTTTGAAAATCAAAATACCTTTGAAATATATATTTTTGCTTAACTTAGTAGCCTTTGCATTTGTAATCTATTGTCTTTCTGCAGTTATCTCATTGACAGTTAAAAAATTAAAAGTAAACACAATAAGAACCAAAATCCAGATTTTGTGTTTACTTTCCATCCTTACGTGGCTTGTTATATTTTTATTACTCTATTTCTTTTTAAAAAAAAAAACTTTTTCTATCTACTTTCTTTAGTCTCTGAAGCCTGTGTACCTTTTGCACACATTGTAACCCATTTAAGATTTTTTTTCATCTGAATCTGTTTTATTGTGAATCCTTAATCATCTTCCAACCATAATAGCTTTTAAAATGCACTCTCTTAAAGAGCTGCATAGTTTTTGTGAGGAAACTGAATCATTAAGTTCTCTTAAGGGAAACTTGTCCCTGTTTGTGGCCAGCAAACAGAGCAGACCCAAGAAAATACTGCTACTAAGAAACCATCTTTCTTTCCTTTTTGTTCAAAATAAACAGAAATCTAAAATTAATCACATGCTACTCTGTCTTATGTGAGATTTCAGAAACCCGCCTAACTGTATCTTACACTGCCTTCCACCAGTCCACCTGCGACGTTTTGAATGAGACCTGGACACCAAAGTTTCTTTATACAATGACCGACTTCAGATACACAACTTGGAAGCTTATTTTGCTCAGTTTCTGCTAAAACCCTTTTAAACTTTCTCAGGCATTAAGTGGGTATTTGATCCACATTGGACGCCATTTGTAGCAGTGCCGTTTCTTGGTCCCAGGCGGCCAGAGGTCTGAGACACACAAACTTGCCACCCAAGATGTCTTAGCCACCCTGCATCCCGCTTCTCACCCCCCCCACCAGAAATGACTCTTTTTAGCAGTAGGGTTTCTTGGTGCTGGGCGGCCAGAGGCCCTAACCTTACCACCAGACCACTTAACCACTAGGCACTGTTGCTCAAGCTCCCAGAAATGACTCAGGCAATTATATTAAATTTATTCTGTTTGGCCTATGGCTCAGGTACATTGATAGCTAGCTCTTACATCTAAAAATCAACCCATTTCTATTAATCTGTCTGCCATGTGGCCTGTGGCACACCTGCATTCTTTACATGTTGCTCCTTTGGGGTTCATCTCTTGGTCTGCCAGACTCTGACCTGCTTCTCCTACCTATGCTCTGATTTCTTCTTCTGCTTCTTCTATGGTGCCTGTATGGCAAAAAACAGCTCCTTTATTTAAGGATTGAGATTCACAACATACATAAACACATTCCTACATTAATATTTGTTCTCATGAGTCCATCACCTACTACATAGTGTGATTAAGACCTATGGAGTGGTTTTGGTGGTTGTTTCTGCCCCGCTTGTCTTCCTGAAAGCTGAATTTCATGGTGGAGGTTCAGGTTCATGAGTAAACATCATGCTTATTACAACAACTCTGTTGCAGATGAGGGGAACAAACTGTTTCTATTTTAGTGAATGCTGCAATCCATAAACCCAAGTACATGAAGCATGACCTCCCAAATAAGCATCCATATTGATAGCATTACCTAGGAAGCCACATCTTAAAAGATCCATGTCTCTATTCACTACCACCAACATACCCTCTAGAGAAGGAATTTTTAAATAAGGATGGGAATTACTTCATTCTATATGTTTAAAATTTGTTATAATGCATTTCAAATTATGTGGAAATTTCAGCCCCACTTTGGGCTACTATATAGGTAAGTATTCCTGTCCTAACATTCACACACTCTTAAAAAAACTGTATCAAAACACTACTTATTAATTATTGCTAGTTCTCATTACTAGTTAGCTGCTATATTTTAGTTTACTCATATTCGTATTTATTCTTTTCATTTGGAGCACAGCTTGCTTCATTTCTACACTTCAAGCTTGGTTTTTGTCTGGCTGGTGTCTCCCTTCCTCCATCATTCTGCATTTGCCTAACTTTATCATGTTCAGCAATAGCCAAGTAAGCATATTTATTTAACCAATCACAGCAACACATAAACGTATAGTGTAAAAAAAAATTCCATTGCAGCTATGTCTCTTTCCTCACATTTCTAATGATAATATTTGTTTATACCATTTCATTTTAAATGTATGCATCAATTTCTGACTATTCTGTATCTCATGTTTGATCATGGACATGAGTCTCAAAAGACACTTTGTACAAGTGAACAAAGTTAGGTATTATAAAGGCTAGATAATTTGATAGATGGCAGAAGTATTTTTTTTTAATTTTCCATGAAATGACATTCTATACCTGGGCACTAATACTATAATATCTTTGTGTGAAAAGTGTTAAAAAGTGTAAATATATTTGCATCAACAATAGAGAGCTTGAACTCAGTAATTAAGTGATTAAGACAAAAAGACATAAAGATAATTTGGGAACCTGTCTTCTGATATCTACAGAAATTATTCCATCACAGTATACAAGAATTGACTGCCCACTTCTGATATTAACAAACATAAAGATTCATTCCCACTCCCCAACATACAGATTTACCTTTCTCATCCATGAAATTGTACACACTGCCTTCCTAGGAAACATTTCGAGTCTAGGTCTGTTTTCAGTAGATATGAGTACCTAAGGGTCTCCAAAGAGAACTATGTTTACTTTTCTTGCAAGTTCCTTGCAAAAGTTATTTTATTGGTATTTGTTATATATGTTTTACACATTGAATTTTATCAGTCATTTTCTCTACTACAGTTTATTGTCAAAATCAGAGTATGTAATTATGGCCTTCACAGTTTGGAATACAGAAACAATTTTAAAATAAAAACTTTATTCAGAGAAAGTAGAAGGTAAGATTATAAAATCACATACACAGAGAATACCACACTGATGTTTTATTTAGAACAAAATTAGTATTACATGACTATGTTGTGTGAAGAGAGAATTTTCTCAAGGAATCCTCTGATAGACGTTGCAAATGAAGGAATCTTCACTTTAGAGCATTTCATTAGCCAGTATGGAAGTAGAATGAGTATAATAAAAGATCTTGGGTTGGAGACTAGCTACTAGCTCAAGCATCATTAAAGAAACACCAGATATGCAGAAATTAACTGTTTAAATTTCACAGTATTTAAAGGACACTCTAACACACTTCTAGTCAGTTCAGCAAAAGGTGGTTTAGAACTACTGTATTGATATGCCTAAATTCAGCCTGTAGTAACCCAATTATTAGTATAAAAACACAAATCAGAACATAGCCTGACATAGATACGAACTTTTAACATTGTATCAAATTTTCTAAGAAACTGTAAATTGTTATTTATATTGTTGTGTGAAGCTGAAGAGGGGTCTAAATATCAATGTAAAATGGCTGCACGCACTAAGAACTCCAACAGTGAAGTTTCCAGAAGATATATTAACACAATACTGCCACAAATGTCAAAAGAATAACCTGTGAATTTTTACTAGACTTCAGACGCACTCCATGAGGTAGATCCCCTAAATTAGTCTGCAGAAGTAAAAGCAAACCTTCAGATTTTATAAATCATGGATAACTTACTCCTCTTATACTAAAAATATTGCTATACCTATATAGTAGTGTCTTCATCCAGGTTTCTTGAAAGTGAATAGAAAGCCAATGCAAAATAGTCATGGATTAATGAAATATGTTTTTCCATTTTTCTAATATGTTTAAAGTTTTAAAATACTTTCTAAATGAAACAAGGACAGTGAGAGACACACTGAGAGAAACATAAGGGTTTAGAGGGATGTAAAGGGGGGAGACAGGAAGAACAATGCTAAATCAAGTCATCTGGATAGACAATGAAGAACAAAGAAAATTAAAAGTTTTTAAAAGGGAAAATTTGGTAAGTTATATTGTATGGCAAAAATGTTAATACATGAAACAGATTGACTATGCCTTTAAAATTTTTAAGTTAGATGATAGATATTAACAACTCTGTTCTTTTAAGACTACATGTCTTGACTCTGGTTAACTGGTAATAATGCAATATTGGTTTCTGGGAGCTATGAAAACAGAAGAATTTCCAAATTCATTCCTTCCCATAGGCAATCTCTGGCATTTGTGCATCAAAAAGGAGGAAAAGAGGCAAGTATTTTACATTTTATACATAGTGTGTTTTTATAAGTGTCAATTTGATGATATAGAGTTCAGTGAGTCCACAGATATATCTTTCAGTTGTTTCTTGACACCATTTCCATGTGAGTAAATCCTGTCATGTATAGTAAGAGCTGGGGATTCCTGAGTGTTTATGAAGTTTATGAAGTTTATGAAGTTGGCATCTTAAAAATGGATATCCTTGCACTTGTTAATGAAAGGTAAATAATCAACAGACTTAAATCTGACCTGATAAAGAATAGTGCTCTTGGTCTCACACATGCCACTACTAATTAAAAACTTTT
Organism: Phyllotis vaccarum; assembly: GCA_033318265.1. Classification (NCBI taxonomy): domain Eukaryota; kingdom Metazoa; phylum Chordata; class Mammalia; order Rodentia; family Cricetidae; genus Phyllotis; species Phyllotis vaccarum. Next base: position 21,505,087 of record JARWLC010000020.1, on the reverse strand, counting down.
CTAATGGGTGTCAATTCTCAAGTAGTCAAGCCACTGCTTCCACCCAGAAAGCCCATTTCATGTGTTTAAGAAGCATAGGAAATTTAGATGAAGTTTACCTGGGAAGGAGATGCAGTTTGAACTTCATCCAATCCTTCTGCAGAAGGTAAGAAGGTAAGACTGGGAAGACCAGTAAGAATAACACCAGACTATACAATGGAAATTATGAAAGCAGGAAGGAACTGGTGAGACATTCTACCAACACAAATGAGCATGGCTGCCCATGTCATTTAATATAACCAGCAAAGCTTTCAATCACTACACGTTGAGTAAACAATATATTTTGTGAAAAAAGGATCACAGATCTAAACAATAATTATCCACAGAGGAAGCAATACAGAAAGCTTTAGAAGAAAAACTCCAACTTTACTAAACCAGATACACCAAGGATACCACGAACTATTGATAACACCACAGAAGAAAATCCCAAAGAAGATGATTACACAGAGTCTACCACCACAAATTAAAGTAAATAACAATGCAATCACCAGTCATTAATATCATGAAATATCAATGGACTCAATTCACCCTTTTGTCTTTTCATGTCTGTATTATATCTGGTTTGGTTCTTTAGACTGAGATCATTGAATCTATCATAATTAAATTAATTTACTTCTTATTATCTATTGGCAATGATAATCTTTTGGGGTCTTTGAGAAAAGAGATTTTTTTAAAAATCCTGACTAAAGTAAACTGCAAGCCTGCATTATCTCTGCCATTGGCCTTGCTGCTGTTCTATATGCAAAACTCAGAGGAAACTGCAAAAGAGGCATTCTGAGACATTAGCTCATTTGGGCTCTCCACTGCCATGAAAGATATTTCAGGGGTCTTCCTCAATCAAGAATTTTCATAACATTGAATAAATTCACAGACTTATTTTTTTTGGAAATAAAACATGAAATATCTGTCCCAGTGAATAAAGTTGATTCAAAATTTGAAGGACAGACATTTTCTAAATATGCAAATTGGTGTAAACTATTACTCTTTATAATTTAGAATCTTTTAGCAGTTACCATTTGTTCAATAACAGATCAAGATTCTCAAGATAACATATATATATATATATAGGGTCCAGATTATCTAATAATATGTATTATCATATGATTCTTTATATATGTTTTCATTTGCATTAAAAAAACTTAATTTAAAAGTATATATTGTTAATCTAATACTGTGTGTATACTCCCTCTTTTTTCTTCCAGGATTATGTAAGTTTTTAAACACAGTGAAACCTACTTAGAGTTTTTTTTTCTCAATCTTATTATTGTGCATCTGTATTAATTTTTGATCCCATCAGTCCACACGACTAAGACCAATGTAGTGGTTTTGGTGGTTGTTTCTGCCCGGCTTGTCTTCCTGAAAGCTGAATTTCATGGTGGAGGCTCAAGAGTAAATATCATGCATATTACAACAACTCTGTTGCAGATTAGTGGACCAAACTGTTACTACTCTAGTGAATGATGCAATCCATAAACTCCATTCAAGTACACAATGCTGAACCTCCCAAATGAGCAACAATATTGACAGCATTAGCTAGGAAGCCACATCTTTAAAGATCCATGTCTCAATTCACTATAAGAACAGACCCTCTAGAGAAGAGATTTTTAAGTAAGGATGGGAATTACTTCGTTTTATATGTTTAAAATTTGTTATAATGCATCTCAACGTATGTGAAAATTTAAGCTTCTCTTTGGGCTGCTATATATAAATAAGTATTCCTGTCCTAACCTTCACACTCTCTTAAACAAACCATATCAAAACACTACTTATTAATGTTTGCTACTTCTCATACTTATTACTAGCTAGCTCTTATACTTTGGTTTACTCATATTTGCATTTATTCTTGTCATTTGGCCCATAACTTGCTTAATTTCTACATTTCCTGCTCTTTTTTTTGTCTGGCCAGTGTCCCCCTCCATCATTCTTCATTTGTCTAACTATAACATGTTCAGCAATAGGCAAGTAAGCATTAGGATATTGAGTTCAGATTATTTAAATTCAGGATACATGCTCAGTCCTATGGAAGTATGGAGACAATGTGTGTGTTTCACTAAAGTTATTATCTCTTTTTATAACATTCACAGTGTACCAGGTGGGGCCAGACAAAAACAAAATAACAAATAAAATTTTTCTGAAGCCCATAAAATGTTTTTCGAGGTCATTGAGAAAAGATTTTACTCTTTGTTAGGATATTCATTGCCTTAGTTTGTCACAGCACTAGATCTGCTTAGCCAGCTTGTCTTTTACAAACAGTTTTGAATTTCCCATGAATGGAGGAGCTCAAGGTTAAAAATGAGGTGAGCAAGAAATTAAGCATATCCAGAATCAGCCAGGAGATGATGTGAGAACTTCTGATACTGGAATAACAAATAGTAGTGAGCTTCTTTTCTATTGGGAATAGAAGTTATATGCTCTGAAAGAATCTTCATTGCTCTTAACTGGTAAAGCTTTTTTTTTTTTTTTTTTTTTTTACTTTACAATTTTTTTTTTTACTTAATTATGTCCCCTGTCCAAAGCAGCCTAGTCAAAATCAGTATGTGATGTTAATTTAAAAGTAGAATTCTCCTCCATTTTAAGTAATAAATCTCAGGCATTGTTGTGCTTTCTAATTGTTTATCAAATACAACATCATGACCCAATTATCCACAAAAATCCAAGCAACATAAATAGGTGCAGCAGGCTATATTCTTATATTTCAGCATATTTTTTCACTCATACTTAATACTATAGAAGTTGGAAAAGATATGGGAAAGCATATAAAGAGATAAAAGGAGCAAAGTGATTTACTATTGTTAAATCAACAATTTATAGAATTAAATTTTAAACAAAGAAGAGGGACTAGATTGATGGCTCAGCAGTAAAGAGGTCTGGGGCTTGTTTAACCTGTAGTCTAATCCTAAAATACACAAGGTCAACAGCATATGTTGAAAGTGAAATCTCTTCTAGACTGACTAATCTTTGAGCATTAGCTATAGATGTTTGCACACTATCATTAATAGATTTTTCTTTATTAATCTCTTAAGTATCTGAAGTAATTCCTCTATGGGAAGACATTAACTAAAAGACATTTACTTGTAGCATTTTAGGAAAATATTTCAGAGACAATTTCTCTTATATTGACCAAAGGACCCTTGGCCTAGTCTGTTACTCTTTAGGGAAATGATCTTGCTGAACTTGCTGTCCTACATATTATATCTCAAAAATCTTAAATTGATTGATTATATTACTACAAAGTTTCAAAATTATCTATGTGAGATTCAGATGTGGAACATTGATTTTTCCCTTCAGACTAGACTACAAAGAATAATTAATTGTGAACACTGCCATGAGAAAGAAGGTATGCAACCATTTTCTAGTGTCACCTTTTAAAAGATATCTGATATATCAGAAACAATGACTTTATAATTTTCTAGAATGTATAATTTAATGTCTTACGAATAAAGACAGACCAGAATAATTATAGTACAATTTGGGAGGGGCAAACTGCACCAAAAGGTTTTGAAATTTCAATTAAGCAATTCTCCTATGCAAATATGCATGGCTATCCTTGACAAAGTTATTTCAGCTCAGAGTTTGAAAAAAAAGAATATAGGCTACGAGTGTTTGTGTCAAGTTACATATTTCAGCATCCAACAACTACAAATGAACAAAATCACTCTCTTATTCATGATATTCCCTCTGTCATAAGATACTAGTTGTTTTCAAAATCAATACAGCTAAGATTTTTATCTGCAAAATATATTATTTTTATTATTTTAAAATATAAGGTTTGGTATTTTTTTTTTAAATTTTAAGTGAATTACAGGCTTTATCCCTACTTCATTCTGTTCTTTAATGTTCCCTAGCTCATTAATAGCTTCAAATATTTTATCCCACTTTTATTGAATTTTTTATATACTAATCACATTTCTCTTCCTCCCATTTACAGTTCAGTCAGGAAACAATCTTTATCCATGGGTATAACATTTAATTGGTAGATTGAGTTTCTATTCTAATCTCCCATAAAGATCAATTGTGATTTGACACAATCAGCCAAATCAATCCATTCATTGCCTGATATACTTTCCCATTCACTTAGAGGATTAATCTTAGCATCTTAGCAAGATAAAAACAAATGAAAAACTAAGTGTGATTTATGTAGACAAGTGGCTGACCCCCCCCCTTGTGTACTTTTCTTTTTGTGTTATTTCATTTTTTTTCTGCCAAGATTCCTTCTCCCCCCACACACATTTATTCTCTCTTTGTGACATACCTGCATATCTTTTTCTATGAGGCTACTGGATATTCAACCCTTAAGGTATTTTTGGTGAAGTATTACAGTTTCATACAGGTTAAAAATGCAACATTAAAGAATGTAACATAACTTTATATCATTAGAACAAATGTTCAACAGCATAAACAAATATAACACATCTTAAAATAATATTTTACCACAGCCAGGCTTGCATTTATAGACCATATTATATGGTGACACCTAAGGTATACTAGATCTACAGAGGAAAGTAACCTAAGAGAGAGGCATATTGCAAGTTGCAAGGCCATGAAATACAAGCTGTTTGAAATTTAAGGCCAATGTTTCTGAGATGAAGATATAGGTTTTGATTTTTTTTCTTGCTGTGTTTCAGTCTTGCCTTGTCCAATATTCCCTTATTATATACTCCCATATACTCAAAATATGAAACTTTTCTTCTGATCTTACATGATATAACTATCAAGATATTGTTTGAGTATTTATTGCAGCTCAAAAGACCAGCTTCTGAAAGGTATCAGGGTTTAAAGACCAAACTGCAGACTAGTGAGGCTTTTTATCTGAAAGATTTTTAGAGACAAAATAAACTCACATGCATTCTGTCCCTTGTGCATGGAACACACTATGCTTCTCCTGTGCTCTAAAATGGTAGCCTGTGAATCTTTGCAATATAAATGTGTTCTTTCTGCCCTGGGAGGACATCTTTCCACATGTCCATTTGTCTCATTTAAATGTTATGGTGTGAAGATCCTGGCAGGATGTTGGGATCTTAAAGAAAAAACAGTTAAGAAGGTCCTTTAACAGGCATTGAAACCAAACACCTAGCCAAAAGAAATAGAGGAAGTAAAGACAGCAATGAATTTGAGCACAGCCAGACTGCAATCAGGACAGCACATGACAGCCAGCTGTGCACACATCTCCTGGAGATTAATCTACCTTTTCTAGCTCACAGTGAGCTTGTGCAACAGGAGCTTCTCACTACATCATTTGCATGAGTGCTTTGTTTTTGAAGTGGCCCCCCAGAAAAAGGAAGAGCATGGGGTGAGGGAACAAGCAATTTACCTAAACAATTTTAGTGCTTAGTGATTCTGAAGAAGTTAAAATTTCTAGCTTACAGATCATCAGAGAGCTAGAGTATCCAGATCTTCCAGAGGCTCTATATCCCACTACAGTGCCATATGTTATTCACTCTTGTGTGGACAGTGAAAGGTTACTAGGGAAGAACCAAAGTGAGAAAGAAAACCCTTCCCTCCATTCCCCATGCTGGATGGACTAAACTGCATGAGACTTTACCCACTTCTTGGTTGGATGAAAGGATTATATTTATGTTCCTGAAGTTTGGACAACGAATGTCTGGCAAGTCTTCTAGAATTTGAAAGTTTACTTCTGTAGCACAATTCTAATTTGTCTGTATTAAAATTGAAAACCTAGAGCCATGTAACAGGATAATTTCTAAAAAATGAGTAAGGGGACAGGCAACAAGACAGACTGTTTACCAATATTGAGTCCCCAGGCTGGAATCTGGCAATGCTCCTGTCTCCTTCCATTATACATTTTACTCTATACACAGCCCTTATACTTTCTGTTTCTAAATCCTTAGTTCTGGGATTAAAGGTTTGAGGCTCCAGCATCTGTCTCTGTTTCTTTTCCATACTGGGTCAATCCTGTATAGCCCAGGGTATCCTTGAGCTCCTGATTTTCCTGCTATTTTTTACAGATGAGCTAAAAACAACAACTATAAATTTATGGATACACAAAAATTCCTAAACATGTTAACATAAAACAAAAGCAAATGTCAATGCATATCATTAAATAACAGATTTTGTATGTGAGAGAGATTTTTTGTATTGCCGATGTCTATGTCACTTTACATTTTCAAAGTGAAATATTTGAAATAAATCCTATTATTCCATTCCATTCTAAGAAACTAAAAACCTTTCTTACTTATTTCCTTTCGTAAAATCAAACCTCACTATTATCTCATACTTTTAAATCTTGGTGTTATAATTTTATAACTTCAGGTTTAGTAACTGAAGTGTACAAATGTGGTGATACTTGATAGAAATCAGCCTTTAATATCAGGGAGAGGAAGAGACCACAGTCAGAACTCATCCATCCAACTTCTCAGGGTAAAGCTATCATCAAGGGTCTTCAGCCTTGTTTGTAGCTTCTACAGAAATCTTCCATGTCTTCCTATTTGTGCTGTAAATATCTTCTTCACCCAGTGTTTCAACACTGGGTTTGACTCTGAATTATAAAGCTAGAGTTAGGGTTAAAGGTTTGAACTACTACTGTTTGGTAGTTAGGCTTGAACTCATAGAAACAAAGAAAGTTCTCTGTCTCAGCAGTAATAGGACTAAAGCTGTGGGTCACAACTCAGTCTTTTCTGTGCTGGGAATGAAGGCATGAGTTACCACTGTCTGAAACTTTTGGTTTGACCATGGGTAAATCTGTCCTCTGATATTCCAGGCTTTTATTACATGTAAAGTATATCCAATAGCACAACCCGCAAAGCCTACCATGTACACATACCTCTGGGAAATTTATCATTTGTATCTGAGAATGGTATCATTGGTATATTTATCTTTGAGATTAAACATCAAGTTTTAGAGGTTTCATTGGTAACCAAACCATCTATGTTCATTCACAGTGTCATTTACCTGATTTTTAACTAAGTCCTTGTGGTACAAGATGAAAATACCAGTGGTATTTTTATAATTTATATAAGTTTCTTCCTAATTTTTGAAGCAAGAATTTCCCTAAATCTCTCTGCTTTTATGTTGTGATTATGTTTATAAATCTATTTGTTAATCTAGGCTGCTTAGAAATATGGAAAACTTTAAATTCACCTGTCCAGACTTCCTCAGTAAAATCCACATGCATCCGTTGTTTTTAAAAGATAATATTTTGGAAATAACTTCCATACCTTATCTTCTAGCTTTGGGTAAAACATTCTTCTCCTTTCATCTGTCGTGTCTGTTGTGATGGCAATTCTTGGTAGTCAATGTAACTACCTTTAAAATATAACTAAAAAGTTGGGTACATCTGTGAGGGATTGGCTTTAAAGATTCTGAAATCAAAGACCCATCTTTTAGCTGGGTTGTGTGAAGTGATATCTAGCTTCATCAGCTTGTTTTTTGTGTATGCCTTTAATTCACACACTGAGGAGGTAGATTTTTCCAAGTTTGAGTCTGATCTGGCTCACAGAATGAACTCCAGAGCTACAAAGATAAACCCTGTCTCAAAAACACCCACAAAAAAGTAGAAAATGTGTAAGATGCAACCATAATCTGGATAGCACACTCTGAAGGCCATGTAGATACATAAAATACATTGAATAAAGAACCCCTCACTTTAAATTGGCAGAAACACAATACTAAAATGAAACTAGCATTAGGGTATTTTTATTCTAACCATTAGCCATTTGTAACACATCACTCTAAGTGATGACAGATATCTATACCCCCATTGGATTGAGTGACAAAATCCCACACATTTTTTGCTATGGACACAGTCTGTCATTGAAACAGTTTCAGAATTGAAAGTAGTTAAAGTAGTGGCAGCAGCAAGGACCCTGGAGGGGAGGTATCATCACCTGCCTGAGCAGGCCCAGCTGCAGAAAGAAAATAACTTCCCTGATCTTGCAATAACCTCAGGCAAGGGCTCTGGTCAGAGAAGATGTCATTACCTGCCAGTGTTTTCAGCCCATAAGCTCTGCAGCATGAAAGCCATGTTTCACCCTTTCCTGAATCTAGTCACCAAACCAGCAGACAGGAAGTGACTCCGTGCTCTGGCTTGGCCCCCTTGGAAGTGAATCCTTGAAATCTATTCTATATCTCTGAGTCTCATTCTAAATTCTCCACTCGTCCCCAATTGCACACTGAGTCAAGCACACTCTTAACTCCAGGAGGCCCTTGTGTGCACCTACCTGTTCCATGCCACATAGTTAGTTATACTCCAAATTTCCTTTGTGTAAGGGGACCAGACCTTAAACATGTCATGTCTGGGTCCCATGAAGCTCATAGCCTGCCTTAAAAACCATCCACTTGTCCTTCTGGGACTTCTACCCTTGATTTTGGGATCCAACCTCCATCACTGTCTGTTTTCCTGCTCCAATAGCTAATAAACAATTGAGGACAGGAGTATTTTCCATCTGTTTCATACTGTCAGCCTCAGAAATCAGAAAAAGGAGAAATAAAATCATAAGACTACAAACAGTACATACTGACTTCCTGGCACCTGCAGACCATACTAAAACTGATTTGTCAGCTTTCAAATAAAATCCAAATCAACCAAAATAGACATCTCTGTTTCCTACCCTGTGATGAGGTGCCCAAAGTCCAGACCCCCAAATGACCACCAAGAGAACCATCCATTGCAATAGCAAACAGTATTCTTATTGACAAAATAGCTTGGGTCACCTTTCTGTCCCACACAATGGTAGAGTAAAAGCAACCTGAGCCACATGATGCAATGGTATCTATGGGGAGTAGGGCTCTAGGGGATTCAGTGCTTCAGGGTTACTGTCCTAGGATTGTTCCAAGTTTGGGCTATTGTTACCTGTTATGACTATATCAGCTTCTTTGAATTCTTGAAATGTTTTAACATTTAGCAGTGGATTTTACCTATATCAACAGCTCAGCACCTGGAGATATCTGTCCTCTTCCCAGGAAGGGGATGTTTGGAATGTCAGATATTTTCCTTTAGGTGCTGGCTCCTCTCTGGGTGGTGTCTGCTCTGGGGCTCTGTATGGTACCAGAAGGTGTTGCCAACAAGAGCCTGCACTTTGTTTGGCTTTCATTAAGCCTATCATGGCCATTGTGTGGTCAAGCTGATCTGGGATCCACAGTGGCATTTTGGTGTGTATAATGAGTTTATTTTCAGATATCTACAAGTATTGAGCTCAATTAGAAAAGGATATATATCCAAAACAGAAAACACAAAATAAAAGTAAAGAAAACATGGAAGCCAAAAGAGGGCACCCAGAAAACAAGAAACTAGACTTAAAAAACATACTAGACTCAACCTACCCCAATAGCATAGTAGGCTGTACAGGCCACATTGTGTCCAGGAGGAAGGAGAAAAATGCCTACACAGTGCAGCAGGATAACTTCATCAGATATTGTAGCCAGCAGGCAGGTGCTATGGAAAGCCCATCATGTTATTCTAAAGGTTAAAGCCAGCTCAGCAATCATTGTGCTGTTTACAGTGTAACCCTGTGGAGTGTGCTCTTGTCACTCAGACCTCGCTAGCCAATCAGGCACTTCATTTGACCTGCCAATCAGAAGTGGTGCAGGGTCCTTCCTGTTGTCAGATTCTGGCTTGTCTCTCAAGAGGAAGTTGCACCAGTGGTTTGTGTCCTGTGCTGTGGATGCACCAGTTGGGATATTAGCCAAGAGCATGGCTGAGCTGGGAAAGCAGGTCATGGTGAGTGAGGGGCTGGTGTCCATAGATGGAATCGAGCAGATGGTAAGGTGTGAGTCCATTCCTGATCTGGGTGGGATCCTGCAAGCATAGTTCCTCACCTGCCAGGCACCATGTTTGTTGTCTTTGAAACTTTCTGAACCAAGCAAAAGGCCTATGAGTCATGTTGTTCTGTAGGCTGAATCTGTTCACAAAATTAGGACCAAGGAGATATGTGTAAGAAGACCTTTTTTCAACTTCAACATGTTTTGGGTACACCCAGAAAAAGCAGGTTGCCAATTTAGAAAGATTTAAATTCTAAGTAATTTCTAGAGATTTTTCACTTTCCATTTAATTGTAACTGTAGGATTTATTCATAGCTAATTTTGTGTACATTTTAAAAGGCATTCCATGTGTTAGGTAGTGTGAAAATAGAAAATTCTAAAATCCTGTTAATAGAAAATTCTAAAATCCTGTTTGCTTCTCTTTCTCTCTCATGTCATGGCAGCTTGCTCAGGACAAAGAGTTTTGGCTCCATTGTTTCATAGTAATGTAGTGGCAGTTTGTTCAAGGCCCAGGTTCTGGGAAAAGGTTTGTTCATAAGATTTATAACACCTTGCTCCCTGAGTTCTGAGAATCCCCCCTGGAGCAGCTTGACCTCCTGGAGCTCATGCATCTTGCTCATGATCTCTCCAGCAGGACCACCTGAGACAATAGCAAGCAGTCAAGCATTCTTCATCCTGGCAACCTTGCAACTTCCTTACCTCACCACACTCCCCCTCCCAAATCAAAGTGTAGTATAAAAATTCTATCCTAAAAGCATTCGGGGCTCTTGGCCTCTCAGTGCCTTGAGTCCACTCATGAGTGAAATTAAACTTTTTCTTTTTATCTTGCAAGAAATATGGGTCCGAGGTCTTTTTTTTTATTTCAACCAGTAACATGTTGGTGCATTGGCCAGGAAAGCCTTCTCAAAGACTCTAGTGGACCACTCTGCTAGTGGTGAGCACTGGCTCTCTGACTGTGGTTTGCTGGGGACTGGAGGCATGAGCCTCTCCCTGGCTGCGGCTGACAGACATGTTGGAAGGTCATGCCATGAGCCCCCCAGATGTGGGCGGGTAGTTGTGGGTATCCAAGGACACTTGGAAACCCATCTGCTGTCTTAGACAGATTCTGTAATAAATCTGTGCCAGTCTCCGATCTATCAGTTTCTCCTTTGAACGAGCTCGATAGCTTTTTACTTTCATTTTTGCCATTTGCAGTGCTGCCAGGCTCTGTGTCTGTGTGTCTGTCTACCAGCTCTGTGTCTGTGTGTCTGGCTGCCAGGCTCTGTGTCTGTGTGTTTGGCTGCCAGGCTCTGTGTCTGTGTGTCTGTCTGCCGGCTCTGTGTCTGTGTGTACTGCTGGCTCCACTGGCATAGGTGTGCATTCCTACTTGCCTGTCTCTTTGTTGATTAACATGGGTCAGATGCACTCGACCCCACTCTCACTTACCCTATCCCACTGGTCTGCAGTCTCAGACCGGGCTAATAACTTATCTCTCAGTGTTAAGAAAAATATATGGCAGACTTTCTGCACTTCTGAATGGCCAACCATTGGTGTTGGATGGCTGCCAACAGGGACTTTTCAAAAGGAAACTATCCAGGCAGTTAAAGCTATTGTTTTCAGCCCCGGACCACGTGGCCATCCTGATCAGCAACCTTAGATCTGGATCTGGGAGGACTTGGCAGACGACCCTCCCAGCTGGATCCAGCTGTTTCTTCCTCCTCCTCAACCCTCTTCCCTTAGCCTGTCTCTGGCTCCCCCTCCCACAGCTCCTCCCCAACCTGTTCCCTGTCGGATGCTGCCTCTCAAACCACCTGAATCCTAAGCTTCCACCTCTGCTCCGACCCTGTACCCCCTTTTTCTCCCCCTGTCTTGCCTGAATCTCAGTCTGACCTCATTCTGTTTGATTCTAGTCTCCCCCCCTCCGTATCCACCAGGTGGTCAGGCCTAGGAAGTTCAGGCTCCTCCCGAGAGACGTGACCTTGGCAAGCCAGCAGAAGGCCCTGAACAGTGCACATGCAGCAGAAGGGCGCAGCCCTCTGAAGAAGTAGCAGTTACGCTGCCCCTGAGGCCCTTTCGGCCAGCTATAGATGGTGGACAAGGAAGGGAAATGCCTGTTCTTCAGTATTGGCCTTTCAGTTCATCAGACCTTTATCACTGGAAAAATAATAATCCTCCCTTCTCTAAGGACCCAGTGAGGCTCACTGGGCTCCTAGAGTCTCTTATGTTCTCTCATCAGCCCACCTGGGATGACTTCCAGCAGCTCCTACTCACCCTTTTCACCTCTGAGGAGAGGAATCGGATCTTGCTGGATGCCAGGAAATTGGTTCCTGGCCCTAATGGCCGTCCTACTCAATTGCCTAACCTGATTGAGGATGCTTTCCCCTTAAGGCGGCCTCACTGGCATCCAAACACCCCAGACAGTAGGCAGCACCTTCTACTCTATCGCCAGACTCTAATGGGGGGTCTCCGAGTGGCAGCAAGGCGCCCCACCAATTTGGCCAAGGTAAGGGAAGTAGTCCAAAGGCCAGAGGAATCCCACTCTATGTTCTTAGAAAGATTAATGGAAGCCTATAGGAGATACACTCCTTTTAATCCTGAGTCAGAGGAACAGTGGGGAACTCTGGCCATGGCTTTTATAGGACAGTCAGCAATTGATATTCATAGAAAGCTCCAGAGGCTGGATGGGCTACAAGACATGGCTCTGGGAGATCTAGTTAAAGAGGCAGAGAAAGTGTTTTATAAGAGAGAAATGGCAGAGGAGAAAGAACAGAGATTAGAGAGAGAGCATGAAGAAAAAGAAAAGAGAAAGAAAGAAGAATGAGATGAGAGAGAAAAGCAGAGGGACAAACAGAGAAATAGAGAGTTAACAAAGAACTCAGAGGAAACTGCAAAAGAGGCATTCTGAGACATTACATCATTTGGGCTATCCAGTGCTATGAGGGCATTTCAGGGGACTTCCTCAATCAAGAATTTTCATAACATTTAATGAATTCACAGACTTATTTTCTGTGTAAACAAAACATAAAAAAATCTCTCCCTGTGAATAAAGTTGACTCAAAATTTGAAGCACAGACATTTCCTAAATATTTATGTTGGTGTAAACTATTACAATTTATAATTTAGAATCATTTAGCAGTTAACATTTGTTCAATAACAGGTCAAGATTTTGAAGATAATACATATATAGGATCCAGACTCTATAATAATTTGTATTATCATATGCTTCTTTATATATGTTTTCATTTGCATTAAAAAGACTTAATTTACAAGTCCATATTTTTAATTTTATACTATATATATATATATATATATACACACAATCATTTTTTCCAGGTTTATGTAAGTTTTTAAACACACTGAAAATAAGTTAGAGTTTTTTTTCTCAAGTCTTTTTTGTGTATCTGTATTAATTTTTGACCCCATGAGTCCTTCACCTACTAGGTCATGAGGATAAGACGTATGGAGTGGTTTTGGTGGTTGTTTCTGCCCCACTTGTTTTCCTGAAAGCTCAATTTCATGGTGGAGGTTCAAGAATAAATATCATGCTTATTACAGCAACTCTGTTGTAGATGAGGGAACCAAACTGTTACTAGTCTAGTGAATGCTGCAATCCATAACGCAATTCAAGTACATGAAGCAGAACCTCCCAAATGAGCATCCATATTGACAGTATTAGCTAGGGAGCCACATCTTAAAAGATCTATGTCTCAATTCACTACCAGCAACAGACCCTCTAGAGAAAAGATTTTAAATAAAGATGGGAATTACTTAATTTTGTATGTTTAAAATTTGTTATAATGCATTTCAACTTATGTGGAAATTTCATCCTTGCTTTGGGCTGCTGTATATAGGTAAGTGTTCCTGTCCTAACCTTCACACACTCTTAAACAAACTGTATCTAAACACTATTTATAAATGTTTGCTAGTTCTCATTCTTATTACTAGCTAGCTGTTATATTTTACTTTACCCATATTTGTATTTATTCTTTTCATTTGGATCATAGTTTGCTTCATTTCTATATTTTCTGCTTGGTTTTTGTCTGGCTGGTGTCTCCCTTCATCCATCATTCTTAGTTCGCCTAACTTTATCATGTTCAGCAATAGGCAAGTAAGCATATTTATTTAACTAATCACAGCATCATATAACCATAGAGTGTAAAATTTCCATTGCAGATATGTCTCTTTCACCAAATTTCTAATTATAATATTTGTTTATACCATTACATTTTAAATGTATGCATCAATTTCTGACTATTCTGTATATTATGATTGAACATGGGTGTGACTCTCATAATACATTTTGTACAAGTGAACAAAGTTAGATATTATAAAAGGTAGATAATTTGATAGTAGGCAGAAATTTTTTTTTAGTTTTCCATGAAATGACATTCTATCTTTGGGCACCAATACTATTATGTCTTTGTGTTAAATGTGTTAAAATGTGTAAATATATTTGCATCAACTATAGAGAGCTTGAACCCAGTAATTTAGTGGTTTAAACAAATAAGATAATTTGGGAACCTGTCTTCTGATGTGTATAAAAATTGTTCCATCACAGCATACAACAATTGAGTACCCACTTCTGATAATAACCATCATAAAAAAATCATTCCCACTGCACAATATACAGATTTGCCTTCCTCATCCATGAAAGTGTACACACTGCCTTGAGAGGAAATACTTCAAAGTCTAGATTTGTTTTTAGTAGATATGAGTATGTAAGGGTCTCCAGAAAGAACTATGGTTACTTTTCTTTGTTGAATAACAAGTTCCTTGTACAAGTTATTTTATTGTTATTTGTTATATAAGTTTTAAACACTGAATTTTATCCGTCATTTTTTCTACTACAGTTAATGTCATAATCTGAGCATTTAATTATGGCCTTTATAGTTTGGAATGCAAAAGCAATTTTTTTTAAAAAAAATTTATTCTGCGAAAGGAGACTGTAAGATTACACAATCACATACACAGTAAGTAAACCACAATGCTTTATTTAGAACAAACTTAGTATTTCATGACTGTGTTGTGTGAAGAGGCAATTTTCTCAAGGAATCTTATGACAGATGTGGCAAATGCAAGAGTCCTCACTTTAGAGCAGTTGATCAGCCAGTATGGATGTATAGTGAGTATAATAAAAGATCTCTGGATGGAGAACAGCTTCTAGCTCAAGGGTCTTTAAAAAACACCAGCTATGCATAAATGAACTAACTAATGTTTAAATTTCACAATATTTAAAAAGGCCACACTAATGTACTTTTAGTCAGTTCAACAGGAGCTAGTTTAATACTACTTCATTGTTATGTCTAAATTAAGCCTGTAGTAACCCAATTATTACTATAAAAACAGACAGAGATCCAACCTTTTCCCATTGTATCTAAATTTCGAAAAAACAGAATATTGTTATTTATATTGTTGTGTGAAGCAGAAGAGGGGTCTAACTATCAATGTAAAACAGCTGCATGCACTAAGAACTGCAACAGTGATGTTTCCATCAGATATATTAACACAATATTGCCACAAATGTAAAAAGAATAACCTGCCAGTTTTGATTGGACTTCTGACTCACTGCATGAGTTAGATCCCCTTAATGAGTCTGCAAAAGTAAAAGCAAACCTTCAGATTTGGTATATCATGGATAACTTACTCCTATTATACTAAAAATAATGCTATACCCATATAGTAGTGTCCTCATCCAAGTTTCTTGAAAATGAATAGATAGCCAATGCAAAACAATGTCATGAATTAATGACATGTTTTTCTGTTTTCTAATATATTTAATGTTTTAAAATATTTTCTGAAAGAAACAGGGGCAATGAGAGACACACTGAGAGAAACATAAAGGATTATATGGATAATAAGGGGAGAGACAGGAAGAACAGTGCTAAATCAAGTGATCTGGATAGACAATGGAGGAATAAAGAAAATTAATTTTTTTTAAAAAGGGAAATATTTGTTAAGTTGTATTGTATGGCAAAAGTGTTAATTCATGAAACAGATTGACTATGCGTTTAAAATTTATAAATGATGAGATAGATATTAAAAACTCTGTTCCTTTAAGACTACATGTCTTAACTCTGCTTCCCTGCTCATAATGCAATATTTGTCTCTGGTAACTATGAAAACATAACGTTCAAATTCATCCCTTCCCTTAGGCAATCTCTAGCATTTGTGCATCAAAAAGAAGGAAAAGAGGCAAGTATTATACATTTTATACATAGTGTGTTTTATATGTGTCAATTTGATTAGTTATAGATTTCAATGAATCCACAAATGTATATTTCAGTTGTTTCTTGACACCATTTCCATTTGTGTAAATCCTGTCAAGCATAGTAAGAACTGGGGATTCCTGAATGTCTATGAAGAGTATAAAGCTCGGAATCTCCTATAAGCATGATTCCCCTTGCTGTTATTATTTTATATTGAAGATGGGGCAATGAATATGTAGACCTCATTGGAGGGACAGAAATATAACAAAATGCAAATACCTCTGAAGTGTATAAATGAGGCTCCAACCAAGCAAAACAGAATAGAATATTTGAGAGGTTTGTGTCAACCAAGGCTTTGTTACACAGGCACTTTTGAGATGAATTATCTAACTAAATTTCTTTTTCAGAAGATGTTTGGTCTCTGTGTCACTTCTTCCCTGGTTACCATTTCCTTTTCTATGGAAGATATTTATGATATTGCATTTAAAAAATGGGTCTCCTCACATTGGTTAATGAAAGGTTAGTGATCAACAGGCTCAAATCTGACCTGACAGAGAAGAGTGATCTTGGTCTAACACATTCCAGAAATAATTGAAAACTTCTCTAATGGGTGTCACTTCTTAAGTAGTTGAGCCACTGCTTCCACCCAGAGAGCACATTTCATGGGTTTGAGGAGCATAGGAAACTTTTGTTGAAGATTACCTGGCAATGAGTTGCCAATTGAACTTGACCCAAACTTTTTGCAGAGGGTAAGAAGGTAAGTATGGGCAGACAAATAATAATAACACCAGACTATACAATCGAATTTATGAAAGAAAGAAGGAACTGGTGAGCCATTATACTGACACAAATGAGCATGGCTGCCAACTTTTATTACTATAACCGGCAAAGCTTTCAAACTCTAAACATGGAGTAAACAATTTCCTAAAAAAGGATCAGAGATCTGAACAATAATTATCCACAGAGCAAGCAATACAGAAAGCTTTAGAGGAAAAACTCCAACTTTATTAAACCAGATACACCAAGGAAACCAGGAACAATTGATAACACCACAGAAGAAAATCCTAATGAAGACACTTATACACAATCCACCACCAAAAATTACATTAAATAACTATGTAATCCCCCATTATTAATATCCCAAAATATCAATTGACTCACCTCAACCTTTTATCCTTTCATGTCTGTATTATATCCGGTTTGGTTCTTTAGACTGAGATCATTGAATCTATCATAATTAAATTAATTCATTTCTTATTGTCTTGTGGCAATGATAAACTTTTGGGGTTTTGAGAAAAGTGAGTTTTTTTAAAATCCTGAATGAAGTAAACTGCAAGGCTGCATCATCTTTGCCAATTGCCTTGCTGCTGTTCTATATGCAAAACTCAGAGGAAACTGCAAAAGAAGCATTCTGAGACATTAGATCATTTGGGCTATCCACAGCCCTGAGAGATATTTCATGGGTCTTCCTGAATAAAGAATTTTCATAACATTTAATGAATTCACAGACTTATTATCTGTGGAAACAAATTATAAAACATTTCTCACAGTGAATAAAGTCGACTCAAAATTTGAAGGCCAGACATTTTTTTCAATATGTATGTTGGTGTAAACTATTACTCTTTATTATTTAGAATCTTTTAGCAGTTACCATTCTTTCAATAACAGACCAAGATTCTCAAGATAACACGTATATGATCCAAACTCTAATAATTTGTATTATCATATGGTTCTTTATATATGATTTCACCTGCACTAAAAAGACTTAATTTACAAGTATATATTTTTAATCTAATACTGTATAAATACTCCCTCTTCTTTCTTTCAGGCTTATGTAAGTTTTTAAACACACTTAAACCTATTTAAAGCTTTTTTATCAGGCCTTTTATTGTATATCTGTATTAATTATCATCCCTTGAGTCCTTTACCTACTAGGTCCTGTGGCTAAGACCTATGGAGTGGTTTTGGTGGTTGTTTCTTCCCTTCTTGTCTTCCTGAATGCTGAATTAGATGGTTGAGGTTCAAAAGTAAATATCATGCTTATTACAACAGCTTGTTGCAGATGTGGGGACCAAACTGTTACTAGTCTAGTGAATGCTGCAATCCATAAACTTCATTCAAATACATGAAGCAGAACCTCCCAAATTAGCATACATATTGAAAGTTTTAGCTGGGAAGGCTCATCTTAAAAGATCCATGTCTCAATTCACTACCAGCAACAGACGCTCTAGAGAAGAGATTTTTAAATAAGGATGGGAATTACTTCATTTTGTATGTTTTAACTTTGTTGTAATACATTTCAACTTACATGGAAAATTCAACCCTTCTTTGGGCTGCTGTATATAGGTAAATATTCCTGTCCTAACCTTTGCACACTCTTAAACAAACAGTATTGAAACCCTATTTATAAGTGTTTGCTAGTTCTTATAGGCAGCATTTTACTAACAAGGCACCATTCCAAGATTAATATTTATTCGAATATAAATCAACACTCATGATACTACTAACAGCTTATAGTGACACCTGATCAGGGACTGGAGTATCCAAGCAATGAAAGACTGATGGAAGGAGGATGGATTCTAATCCTGTCTCCCTGCATCCAGAAACCAGGAAGAGAGCTCCTTGTTTGCCAGCAGTTCCTTATCAATGGTGTTGTCCACACCCCCTCCAGTATGGCCACACCCCATTCAGGAGCCCAGGACACTGGATAAGCAACTTCAAACCCTATAAGCTGTCACCTGAATCCCACTACATCTCCCGCTTTGGTCTAACTGAGAGGGTTCTAAACTAAGAGTATGTACAATAGAAATTATTATGAGGTAGTAATCTTAAATACCTATTCTTCAACCCCTTCAAGACCTGAGAAGGAAGGTATATCACTTGAAAGTCAGAAGTACATGGAAATAGTGGCTTCCAAAATTTGCAAGAGGACAGCAACACAGACACCTGGACAATCACCTCTGGTTTTTTTGTGCCATTGGAGCATCTAACATATTGTCTTCAGGCCTATGGTATCTGAAAGATCTTTTCACAATCATGACAATTTTGGAAGAAATGTCTTATCTTGTCCAGGCAGGTTTTGCCCGTCTCCATCCATCAACTTGTTCATCCAGCTTGGACATCATGTGTATACTGACAGCAATCAAGGTAAGGGCAGTTCCTTACCCAACTGGCCATTCTTTGCCAAAAGGACAAACTCTAAAGGACTATCTTCGATGCTCAACACCATCTTGGGAAAGGTACAATGACACCAGGAGTCATCATGTCTCTTCTGGCCAAATTTCAAATGTTAAATGCCATATTCTGTGGGTCTATGAAATGGTTGAAGATTCCTGTCTCTCTGTGATATTCTAACTTGTATCTGAGATTACTGGGATATGACACCTTAATTAATGTTGACTGCAGTTTTTTTTTATCATCTTAAGGAATAAACCCTGTACTAAAAATTAAAATACCTATGTAAAGTGTGTTCAATCCCTGAACAATGACATTTAGTATGACTATTGAACATTAGCCAGGCATATATTACTAAGAAAAGTGGCCACAGCATTTTAGACATGTATATACGTATATATCATCTAAAAGAGGTATGCAAAACATCTTGTGCATATATCATAACTAGTGCAATCATACATTATATCTAGTATAGTTAAATGAAGGTAGTAATTGCATACTGTATGTGATAATGATGTGCAAATATTTTAAACAGAGGTAGAAGCATACATAGAATATAGCAATTACAGATTCAATTTTACATAATAGTTACAGATTCTGATTTATATCAAAGTACATGTTTCTTTGGTTATATAAAACAATTTTAGATTAAAATTATACCAATATACTAATTATCACAATTAAACATATAAAATGATTTCACATTTGTATCAATATACCAATACCAAGTTTCCTATGCTCCTCAACTCATGAAATGTGCTTTCTGGGTGGATGCAGTAGCTCGACTACTTGAGAATTGACACCCATTAGAAAAATCTTCAATCATTAGTGGAAGGTGTTAGTCCAAGAGCACTTTTCCCTGTCATGTCAGATTTGAGCCTGTTGATCATTTTCCTTTGGTTAAGAAGTGTGAGGAGATCCATTTTTAAGATGCCAAGGTCATAAATATCTTCCAAAAAAGCAGGAAATGGTAACCAAGGAAGAAGTGACACAGAACAAACACCTTCTGAAAAAGAAATTCAGTTAGATAATTTAGCTCAAAAGTGTCTGGGTAACAAAGTCTTGGTTCACACAAGCCTCTCAATTCTTCTGTTTTGCTCAGTTGCAGCCTCATTTTTACACTTAAGAGGTATTTGCGTATTATTATATTCCTGTCCCTCCAATGAGGTCTACATAACCAAGCCCCCATCTTCAATATAATACAATAATTGCAAGGGAATCTAATTCAATAAACAGGCCTATAAGAGATTCCTTGCTTTATAAACTTCATAGACACTCAGGAATCCCCAGCTCTTCTTATACTAACAAAATTTACTCACATGGAAATAGTGTCTAGAAACAACTGAAACATATATCTGTGGACTCCTTGAACACTATATCTCATCAAATTGACAGCTATAAAAACACACTATGTATAAAATGTAAAATACTTGCCTCTTTTCCTCCTTTTTGATGCACAAATTGCAAAGATTGCCTAAGGGAAGGGATGAATTTGAAAATTCTTCTGTTCCCATAGCTACCAGAGCCAAATACTGCATTATGAGCAGTGAACCAGAGTCATGACATGTAGTCTTAAAGGAACAGAGTTGTTAATATCTGTCTCATCACTTAAAAATTTTAAAGGCATAGTCAACGTTTCATATATTAACATTTTTGCAACACAATATAACTTAACAAACATTTCCCTTTTTAAAAACTTTTAATTTGTTCATCCATTGTCTATCCAGATGGCTTTATTTAGCACTCTTCTTTCTTTCTCTCCCATTTATATCCATCTAATCCTCTGTTTCTCTCAGTGTGTCTCTCACTGTCCCTGTTACTTTTAGAAAATATTTTAAAACATTAAACATATTAGAAAAAAAACATATTTCATTAATCCATGACTTTGTTTTGCATTTGCCATCTATTCAATTTAAAGAAACTTGGATGAGGACACTACTATATGTATATTTTTAGTATAATTGGATTAAGTTATCCATGATTTATCAAATCTGAAGTTTTTCTTATACTTCTGCAGACACATTTAAGGGATCTAACTCATGGAATGAGTCTGAAGTCCAATCGAAATTGACAGTTTATTCTTTTTACATTTGTGGCAATATTGTGGTAATCTATCTTCGGGAATCATCACTGTTGCTGTTCTTAGAGCAAGCAGCTATTTTATTTTGATAGTTAGACTAATCTTATGCTTCACACAACAATATAAATTACAATTTTCTGTTTCTTAGAAATTTTAATACAATTGGAAAAGTTTTTATCTATTTTTGGCTATGTTATGATTTGTTTTACATAGTAATAATTGGGTTACTATATGCTTATTTTAGGACTATCAATGCAGTAGTTTTAAACCATATTCTGTTGAACTATTAGAATTATGTTAGAGTATCCTTTTTAAATACTGTGAAATTTAAACATTAGTTAGTTCGTTTTTGTATATCTGCTGTTTCTTTAAAGACACTTGAGCTAGAAGGTATTCTCCAGCCCATGATTTTTTATTATACTCTGTATAGTCCATACTGAAAGACCAATGTCTCTAAAGTGAGGACTCCTTCATTTGCAACATCTCTCAGATGGTTCCTTGAAAAAAATGCCTCCTCACACAACACAGTCCTGTAATACTGTTTGTTCCAAATAAAGCATCCATGTGGTAATCTCTGTGTATGTGATTGTGTAAGCATACCTTCCTATTTCTGTGAATAAAGTTTTTTTTAATTGTTTTTGCATTCCAAACTGTTAAGGCCATTATTACATACTCAGATTTTGCCAATAAACTATAGTAGACAAAATGTCTGATAAAATTTCATGTGTAAAACATGGAATAAAATAACTTTTCCAAGGAACTTGTGACTGAACAAAGACAAGTAACCATAGTTCTCTCTGGAGACCCTAATGTACTCATATCTACTGAAAACAGATCTAGACTTTGAAGTGTTTCCTGGGAAGGCAGTGTGTCCAATTTCATGGATGAGGAAGGCAAATCTGTATGTTGGGCAATGGAAATGAACAACTTTCTTTGTTAGTGTCAGAAGTGGGCAGTCAATTCCTGTGTGCTGTAATGAATCAAGTTCTATAGTCATCAGAAGATAGGTTACCACCTTAACTTACTTGTATTAACCAATAAGATAATGGGTTCAGGCTCTCTATTGTTGATGCAAATATGTTACTCATTTTAACACATTTCACACAAAGATATTATTGTATTGGTGCCCAGAGGCAGAACGTCATTTCATTGAAAATTAAAAAAAAAAAATACTTCTGCCATCTATCAAATTTTCTAGTCTTTATACTACCTAACTTTGTTCACTTGTACAAAGTGTGCTTTCAGACTCATGCCTATGTTCAAATATGAGATACAGAATAGACAGAAATTGATGCATACATTTAAAATGAACAGATATAAACAAATATTATCATTAGAATTGTGAGGAAAAAGACATAGCTTCAATGGAATTTTTTTACACTATATGGTTATATGTTGCTGGGATTGGTTAAATAAATATGCTCACTTGCCTATTGCTGTACATGGTAAAGTTAGGCAAACGAAGAATGATGGAGGAAAGGAGACATCAGCCAGACAAAAACCAAGCAGGAAATGTAGAAATGAAGCAATCTATGCACCAAATGACAAGAATAAATACAAATATGAGTAAATTAAAATGTAGGAGCTATCTAGTAATAAATATGATAACTAGCAAACATTTATAAATAGTTTCTCGATATTGTTTGTTTAAGAGTGTGTGAAGGTTAGGACAGGAATACTTACCTATATACAGTAGCCCATAGAGGGGGTGAAATTTCCACATAAGTTAAAATGCATTATAACAAATTTTAAACATACAAAATGAAGTAATTCCCATCCTTACTTAAAAATCTCTTCTCTAGAGGGTCTGTTGCTGGTAGTGAATTGAGATATAGAACTTTTAAGATGTGGCTTCCTAGCTAATGCTGTCAATATGGATGCTCATTTGGAAGGTACTGCTTTGTGTACTTGAATGGAGTTTATGGATCACAGAATTCACTAGACTAGTAACAGTTTGGTCCCCACATCTGTAACAGAGTTTCTGTAATAACCATGATATTAATTCTTGAACCACCACCATGAAATTGAGCTTTCAGGAAGACAAGCGGGCCAGAAACAACCATCAAAACCACTTCATAGGTATTAGCAACATGACCTAGTAGATGAAGGACTCATGGAATGAAAAATTAATATAGATACACAATAAAAGGCTTAAGGAAGAAAGTTCTAAATATGTTTCAGTGTGTTTAAAAACGTACATAAGCCTTGAAGAAAGAAGAGGGAGTATATATACAGTATTAGATTAAAATTATTGACTTGTAAATTAAGTCTTTCTAATGCAAATAAAAACATATATATATGTGATAGTACAAATTATTAGAGTCTGGATCCTATATATGTGTTATCTTGATAATCTTGACTTGTCATTGAACAAATGGCAACTGTTAAATGATTTTAAATTATAAAGAGTAATAGTTTACACCAACCTACATATTGAGAAAATGTCTGTCCTTCAAATTTTGAGTCAACTTTATTCACTGGGAGAGATATTTTATGTTTTGTTTCCACAGAAAATAAGTCTGTGAATTCATTAAATGTTATGAGAATTCTTGATTGAGGAAGACCCCTGAAATATCTCTAATGGCTGTGGATAGCCCAAGTGAGCTAATGTTTCAGAATGCCTCTTTTGTAGTTTTCTGAGTTTTGCATTTAGAACAACAGCAAAGTGACTGGCCGGGATGATGCAGACTTGAAGTTTACTTCAGTCAGGATTTTATCAAAACTCTCTTTTCTCTAAGACCCAAAAAGATTATCTTACCCATTAGATACTTACAAGTAAATTAATTTAATTATGATAGATTCAATGATCTCAGTCTAAAGAACCAAACCAGTTATAATAGAGACATGAAGGGACAAAAGTGTGAATTGAGTCCATTGATATTTCGGGAAATTAATGACTAGTGATTGCATTGTTATTTGCTGTAATTTTTGGTGGTAGATTATGTGTAATTATCTTCTTTAGGATTTTCTTCTGTGGTGTTATCAATTTTTCATGGTTTCCTTGTTGTATCTGGTGTAATAAAGTTGGAATTTTTCCTCTTAAGTTTTCTGTATTACTTGCTATGTGGATAATTATTGTTCAGATCTGATGCTTTTTTTAAAGAATATATTTTTTACTCCACGTTTAGTGATTGAAAGCTTTGCTGGTTATAGTAATCGATGTTGGCAGCCATGCTCATTTGTATCAGTACAATGTCTCACCAGTTCCTTCTTCCTTTCATAATTTTCATTATATATTCTGGTGTTATTCTTACTGGTCTGCCCAGTCTTATCTTCTTACATTCTGCAGAAGGTTTTGGTGAAGTCAAAGTGCATCTCCTTGCCAGGTAAACTTCAAGAAATATTTGCTATGTTCCTCAAACTCATGAAATGTGCTTTCTGGTTGGAAGCATTGGCTTGACTACTTGAGAAGTGACAGCCGTTAGAAAAGTTTTCAATTATTAGTGGAATGTGTTAGACCAAGAAAACGCTTCTCTTTCAGGTCAGATTTGAGCCTGTTGGTCATTTACCTTGCATTAACAAGTGCGAGGAGATCCATTTTTAAGATGCCAGGATCATACATATCTTCCAAAAAAGCAGGAAATGGTAATCAGGGAAGAAGTGACACAGAGACCAAACACCTTCTGAAAAAGAAATTCATTTAGATAATTCAGCTCAAAATTGTCTGTATAACAGTCTTGTTTTACACAAACTGCTCAATTCTTCTCTTCTTTTTGCAACTTTGGAGCCTCATTTATACACTTCAGAGGTATTTGAATATTGTTATATTCCTGTCCCTCCAATGAGGTCTACATATTCATTGCCCCCAACTTCAATATAATACAATAGCAGCAAGGGAATCTAATTCACTAAACAGGCTTATAGGAGATTTCTTGCTTTATAACATTCATAGACCCTCAGGAATTCCCAGCTCTTACTATACTTGACAGGATTTACTCACATGGAAATGGTTTCAACAACCAACTGAAACACATATATGTGAACTCATTGAACTCTATATTGTAGGCCGGGTTTTACTTAGTAGGCATCAGTCCCAGATTAATATTTATTAGAATATAAGTCAGCACTCATGATACAAGAAACAGCTTATAGTGGCACCTGAACAGGGATTGGAGTTTCAAAGCAATGGAAAAGTGATGGATGGATGTTTGATTCCAAACCTGGTCTCTCCAGCCTCCAGGATCTGGGAAGAGCCCTCCTAGTGTTCCAGCAACCCTTTATCAATGGGGTTGGCCGCACATGCTCCAGGTTGGCCACACCCACTCCAGGATTTGGGACCCTGGCTAAGTGTCTTAGGACCTTATCAGCTGACACCTGAATGCCACTACATCTCCCCCTTTTGTCTAACTAAGAAGGTCCTAAACTAAGACTATGTACAGTAGTAATTATTTTGATTTAGTAACCTCAAATACCTATTCATCAACTCCTTTAAAACCTGAGAAAGAAGATGTATCACTTGAAAGTCAGAAGTACATGGAAGTAGTGGCTTCCAAAATTTGGGTGAGGACAGCAACACAGCTACCTTGACAATCACCTCAGGATTTGTGTGCCATTGGAGCATCTATCATATTGGCTACAGGCCTATGGTATCTGACCGATACTTTTACAAGCAGGGCAAACTTTGGAGGGACTATCTTTTCCTGTTCAGGCAGGTTTCGTGAGTCTCCATCCATTAACAAGTTCATCCAGCTTGGACATCATGTGTGTACTGTCAGCAATCAAGGTAAGGACCGTTCCTTACCCAACCAGCCAATCTCTGCCAAAGGACAAATTCCAAAGGAGTATCCATGATGTTCAACACCATCTTGGGAAAAGAACAGTGACACCAGGAGTCGTAGTGTCTCTAATGGCCAAATTTTAAATGTTAAATGCCATATTCTGTGGGTCTATGAAATGGTTGAAGATTCCTGACTATCTCTGATATTCTAACCTGTATCTCATATGACTGGGATATGGTACTTTAAGTAACATTGACTGCAGTGTTTATTGACTTAAGGAATAAACCCTGTACTAAAAATTAGAATACCTATATAAGGGGTGTACAATCCCTGAACAATGACTTTTAGTATGACTATCTAACATTACCCAGGGGTATATTACAATGTAAAGTGGCCACAGCATTTCATACATGTAAATATATATATATAATCTAAACAGAGGTATATAAAACATCTTGTGCATATATCATAATTAGTGCAATCATACTATACATCTAGTATATTTAAATGAAGGTAGTAATTGTATTGTGTACATGACAATGATGTGCAAATATTTTAAGCAGAGGTAGAAGCATATATAAGATATATCAATTACAGATTCAATTTTTCATAACAGGTACAGATTCATATTTATATAAAAGTACATGTTGCTTTGGTTGTATAAAACAATTTCAGATTAAACTTTGTACCAATGTTAAAATTATCACAATTAAACAAATAAAATAATTTCACATTTGTATCAGCATAAAAATACCTATGCCATTGTAAATTTTCTTTAACTTAGTCCATACATTCAGCTAGAATGGTGTATATGTAGGTAGAACAATCTACCTTTATCTATTGTATCTTATCCGCCTTCTCTTCTTCAAAAGAGACCTTTGATGCTATATTATAGTTCTTTCCACCACCCAGTTTTAATTTATAACTATTCTTAGGGGATGATAAATACCCACAAGTTTCAGAACAAAAATAATTATTGCTAAAGGGAGCATAGTCTCTTATAATGAGGCTTCCTGCTGACTTAAGGGCAATGGCATATCTTTGGGATCTTGTAAAAGCTAAAACAATGGTTAGATCTTAATGGACTGACTATATACATTTATAACCATTCTCAGAATAATGGTTAACTTCATCTTGATTAATAATTAGCAGTGTGATCTGGAGGATAATCATAGAGAGCTATCTTGAAGGCAGTTTTGAATAGTCTATTTTCTGAAAACAATCATTGATTGGTGTGCACCAGGTTCTTGATTTTTTTATTTTTGCCTCTGTCTGTCTGTCTACCTGTCTCATACTCTCTCTCTCATACTCTCCCTTTTATTCTTGATTCACTAGTAGGAGTTGTTGCGGTGGGGGCCCCAGCTCAGTTCCAAATTCTTTATAGGTAGCTGATAGGAGGAAATGTTACTTACAATGGAAAACTTAAGCATTGCTGATACTCAAGAAAAATATTCATATCTTCTATGACTTCAGGAGACTGTATGCAGAAAGGATGTTTGAAAGGTACAGACCCAGAGAGAAACTAAGTTTAAGATGAAGTCACAATAATATTGGTCCTTAAACATTCTGTCTTCTGTCTCACACCAGGTAGCTTTTCTGATATGAGACAAAATCCTTCACATATTCCTTACCAATATGCTTGGGTTTAGAGAGGGAGAAAGCCACTTTCTCCCAATCCAAATCCAGCCCTATTGATTGTCAAATTAATACCACTTTTTTTAATGTGTAGATGCAAGATTCAAAAGAGTAAGAATTGAGAGAGTATCTAATAGTGCATATGTGTATCTGTTTGTCTCATAATCTGTCATTTACGTTCCTTCATCATCAATCTCTCCTCTATTGCTAATGAGTAATTATTCAATGTCTAGTCAATGTGTTACAAACAGTTGTATCCATTTTCCTGTAAAGACAAAATTGACCCAGGTTTGTTAAATGTGTTTTCCTTACCATGTATCCATTTGTCATATCAGGGGTGAGTAATTGCTTCTCCTCCTCAGGAAGGGACTCCTTTTCAAAGCGGACTTTTATTAGCTTTGTGGGTACCCATACCTTTTCTTTCCCTGTTGAAACAAAAGAAAAACCCCTACCCCATTGAAGCACATATCTCAGCTTCCACTCTGAAGTCAGCACATCTTTGAAGTAGATCGGCTGATTTATCTGGGAAGATTTCTCTATTACCCCATGTGTTTCAGAGGTTGATGTTCCCTTTTCATCGGCATTACAAAAATTTAAAGTCAATAAGGCACTGTGCAACTTCTCCCTGGGTTTTCTCATTTATTTCTTCTGTTTATAAAGCATCTCTTTTAACAGTGAGATCTCTCCACAATAGCCTGTCCTGTGGGATTGTGTGGTATCCCCGTAATATGCTTTATATTATACTACCCAAAAATTAGATTCATTTTTCGGGAAACATTGTTCGTCTTAATCTGAGTGGGAATTCCCATCATGGCCATGGCTTCCAAAAGGCAAGTTAGTACAGCATAAGCATTTTCAGAATTCAGAGCAGTTGCCATTGCATTCCAGAGTAAGTATCGATAGTATGATGTACATATTTCATCTTTCCAAAATCTGGGAAGTGAAACATCCATTTGCCAGATCTCATTTCTGTGTGTACACTTAGGATTACTTCCTGTAGGTAAAGATGGTTGGTTATAGAAAGACCAAGTGTTACAATTCCTTACTATTCCCTTTGCTTTATTCCAAGTGATAGAAAAACTCTTCTTTAGTCCTATGCTGTTAAGAGGATGTTTCTCAAGATATTCTGTGGCCTCTAGCACATTTCCTATCAGAAACCATTCTATTTCATCATTACCCTGCACTAGAGGGCCTGGGAGACCAGTATAAGCCCTGATATGTGTTATGTACATAAGATGTAAACTATTTCTGATGATATCTTGTAGTTGTATGAACAGTAAGGTTAGGTCTGTATTATCAGTAATGAAGTCAGCATTTTCAATGTGTAAAACAATTCTTTCTGAATATTGATAGTCAGTAATTACATTGAGAGGCTCTGTGAAATCCAACACCACCATAATAATTGCATATAGTTCTGACTTTTGAACAGAGTTATACGGGCTCTGAGCCACCTTAATTAAATCTTCAGACCTGTATCCAGCCTTTCCTAAATTGTTTGCATCAGTATAAAAGGTGGGAGCTCCAGAAATGGGTTTATTCTGTATCACATGAGGAAAGATCCAATTAGTTTCATTTATGAATTGATTTCTCTTGTTTTGGGGATATTTATTATTAATCTCTCCTAAAAAGTCACTACAAGCCTTTTGCCAAGGTTTACTGTCTGCCCATAATCATTCAATTTCTTCATTCGTCAAAGGCACAACAATTTCTGCAGGGTTTTTTTCCAGTCAATTGGTGAAGTCTTAATTTACCTTTAAATATCAGAACAGAAATTTTTTTGATAAATATCTTCATCTTCTTGCTTGGCCTATGTGGCAGAAACATTCATTCTAATATAATGTTTTCTCTTTGCATTAAGATTCCTTTTGGAGTGTGTCTAGAGTGTAAAATAACAAGTATGCAATCCAGGTCTGGATCCACAGGATCCAAATGTGCTTCTTGAAGTTTCTTTTCCACCAACTCTAATTTTTTCTCAGCCTCATCAGATAATTCTCTTGGACACCTTAAATCTTTGTCACTGTCCAAAGTCTTGAACAAATTAATTATCTCGTAGTCTTTTATACCAATCATGGGCCGTATACGAGCAATATCTCTCTTGGTAACTTTTGAAAATCGTTAAGAGTCTTCAATTTATCTCTATTTAATTTTACCTTTTATGACCTAATTTTTTGTAAACCTATTTTATATCCTAAATAATTGATAGAATCTCCCCTCTGTGCTTTTTCTGGAGCAATTTGTAATCCCCAATCAGGCAATATTTTCTTTAGTTTTTCAAACAATGTTTCTAATGTCTTTGGGTTTGGGTCTGCCAACAAAATATCATCCATATAATGATAAATGATAGAGTGTGGGAAGCGCTGACCCAGTATTTCAAGTGGTTGTTGTACAAAATATTGGCATAAGGTGGGACTATTCAACATCCTTGGGGAAGAACTATCCATTGGTACCTCTTAGCTGCCCCGAAATATTAAGAGTAAGCACTGTGAAAGCAAATTTCTCTTTGTCCTGTTCCTGTAAAGGTATGGTTAAAAACAAAACAAAACAACAATAACAACAACAACAACAAAAAACAATTCTTCTAATCAATAAATGCATTAGGCCATCTTTTAGGTAGCAGAGACAGCATGGGAATACTAGATTGTAAAGATCCCATAGGTTGGATCA
This sequence comes from Phyllotis vaccarum, assembly GCA_033318265.1. Lineage (NCBI taxonomy): Eukaryota > Metazoa > Chordata > Mammalia > Rodentia > Cricetidae > Phyllotis > Phyllotis vaccarum. The sequence continues at coordinate 21,474,875 of JARWLC010000020.1, read as the reverse complement.
CCTTATTAAAAGGTCTTAAATCTGTCAACATTCTCCATTTTCCAGATTTTTTTCTTAATAAAAAAACAGGAGAAATCCATCGACTGGTTGATTCTTTGATATGCTGAGCCTATAACTGCTCCTGTACTAATGACTCCAAAGCCTGAAGTTTTTCTCTTGTCAAAGGCCATTGTGGAAACCAAATAGGTTTTCTGTTAACCATTTTAAAGGCAGTGCTGTGAGTGTCCTTTTAGGTTCTGTGGGTATTGAGCAAGTCTTTTGTACAACCTGAATGACTGGTAAATTTCCTTCATGGTGGAATAAAGCATAATTTTTCGAAACATAATTCAGTCTCTGGATGATATCAGAACTGCGAGGGATTTTAATTTGGGTATTCCATTGCATTAGAAGGTCGTGACCTCACAGATTCACTGCTATGTCAGCCATATATGGCTTCAACCATCCTTTCTGACCTTCTTGTCCTAGGCATTCAAGCCATCTCACACTTTGTTTTACCTGAGATATTGTTCCAATACCCAAAAATTGAATATCTACTGCCTGTAAAGGCCATCTTGGATGCCATGATTGTGGGTTTGTGATTGAAACATCAGCCCCCGTGTCGACTATATCCTGGATATAACTGTTATCTATCCGTACTCTCAATTTTGGTCTTTGTTCATTTATTGAAGTCTGACAAAATATTAATTTTGTGATTCTTTTTGTAATTTCTGAATTTTCTTTTGAATTTATGCTATTATATAAAACTGTATCATCTTATAATTCAGGTTTTGGATGTTCTATTTGTCCTGAGAATGCTGGTCTTCTGCTATGACCAGATATGATCTTATAGTCCTCGAATTTGGAGTCATATTTTTGGGGACTTCAGAAGGAAGCCCAGAAAGGCATTTTCTGAAGTTAGAGTGTTGCCTTCTTTATCCCTGGTAGATCTACATTCATTGGTCCAATGGCATCCCTTGCTACACCTTCTGCTATATCCAGAAGGCAATGGCCTTCTGTTCAAATTAAACCTAGATCGGGCACTATTTCCTAGAGTACCTTCTGTACGAATCCATCTTATATGGCCTTGTTTACAACAGTTGAAACAAGCGATGCCTTGGTTCCTCACCCTAACATTAGCAAGGGCTTGGCCTACCCAATTCTCCTTGTTGCAATGGAGATATTTAACACTGATTGCATATTGTATCTATTATTCTATAGGTACAGCTCTGATCTTCAAAGGAATAAGCATTCTTCTATATTCCAGATTAGCATTATTACAGGCCAGAGAAAGTATTAATTGCTTCCTAACTTCTGGATCTGATATTGCTCTATGAACATCTGTGGTAAGCTCCTGTAGAAAGTCATTATAAGGCTCTTTTAAGCTTTGTTTAACCTGAGCATAATGCTTGATTTTTTGACCTGAGTCCAAAATCTTTTCCCAAGCATTCAGTGCAGCAGTATGGCATAGCAATAAAGAATGCTCTTCATAAGTAGTTTGAGTCCTCACATCAGCAAACCTGCTTTACCAAGGATTTGGTCCTGAGGAGCCAAATTTGTGTCTCCCACATGATCTGCGGTACAGAGATGCCCTGGGGAGGCACATTGGCTTGAGTTTCAATGGTGGTCTTTTGGAGTGCAGCTTAAGGTATAAAATGGCTTATTCCTCAATTCTCACAAGAGCCTCAATATAAGCAAAAGGTTATAAGTGATGTATTTAAGGTTTCTGTTCATAAATACAAAAGAGGAACAGAATCAAAGATGGCTTCTTAGTGTAGATGTTTTCATGAATCAGCTCTGTTTGCCTGAGGCAAACTGAGGCTTGACTCTTTAAAGAGAAACTTCCTGATTCAGCCTTAAAGGCACAATACAATTGTGAGTTTTTTACTTGTGAGTCTTTTAAGAGGCCCTGCTGCCTAATACTTAGAGTTAATGAGCAGCAGACGGCAAAGCTTTACTTGGTAATTATATGGACCATAATATTCCCAGAGTACCTGGTTAAAAAATATAAATTCTATGAAATTAGACTAGGAGCTGGGTGGAACCATCTACCCATCCTACCAACCTTGAATCTTGGCAGATTAAAGGTGTGTTCAGAAACAGAAAGAAATAGAAGAATCTGGGTGAAGTGGATCACCCTAGCCAAGCAAAGGTGTGGTCAGAGACAGTGGCAGATTGAAGGTGTAGTCAGAAATAGAAAAAGCTAAGAAATAAATATACAGTAAAGACAGTTTCTTGTAAAAAGTATAAGTGCTTTAGAGTATATTGAAAACATATATACATAGGCTTAGAGAAAGAAAAGAAAACGTATAGAAAGCTTTTAAAAAGAAATAAAGTACAATAAGTAAATAATTAAGCCACATGAAGATGGAAAAAAAAAACAAAGAATGTCTGGATACTGTATGTTATTGTCTTATCTTTAAGCCTCTTGACAGAAATGACTTAGTAAAAGCTTCTAAAAGACAGTTGATCATAAATGCTGTTAGAATAATTCAACCTATATATTTTGTAAGTGAGTTGGCTTTAAACCTGAAATCCAAAAATATGTTGCTTTGTAGAAGAGGTTTTCCTTTTCTTTTCAAAGAAAATGAGAGGCTGTGGATTTATTCCTCAATAAAGAACATAAAATTTGATAGAGGAAGACCCCCTGAAAAACCTCCAATGGAAATGGATGGACCAGATGATTCAGCATTTCAGAACACCTCTGCGAAGTTTTCAGAAGCTCTGTATGCAGAACAATTTTTATTAGACTGACTGGGATGACCCAGCCTTACAGACTACTCCACTAAAGACTTTTGCATACTCCTACAGTTTTCTTTGGATTCCCATGGAATTGCCAACTTCCCCATTCAGAAGGAAGTAGCCTAGACAAGGACGCCCACATTCCCAAAACATGGATTATGGATGTTTGTATTTATTTACATGTTGTTTATAAGTTGTTATATATAAGGGGGGAAGAATATTAGATTTGGAGTTCTTTTTTTAAGACAAAAGGTATTGTATTATTTCATTGTAAATAATTGTCCCACCCACTGGTTTAATAAAAAGTGCTGATTGGCCAAAGGCAGGCAGGAAGTGTGGGCAGGGCTACCAGACTAAAAACTCTGAGAACAGGAAGCACAGAGCAGAATGTGAGAGAGAATGCCAGAAAGAAGCCGGAGGAAGCAAAGGACAACCATGCTGCTCTAAGGAAAAGGTACTGAGCCCCATGGCTGATCAGGATGAGTCATGGGTTAGATGAAGGGTAGAGAGCTAGTAAGTGATATGCCTGGGCCTGACGCTGGTCAGCGGAAAACTACTGAAAGCCTCTGTGTGTCTCTGTGGGACTGTGGAACTGTGGGACTGTGGGACTGTGGGTCTGTGCATCTGTGGTCCAAAACCTTGAGATCAGGCCCAAAAGTCCTGGCCAGAAACCTCTTACTACAAATGGCATCCAATGTTATAAGGATAAATTCTATGAAATTAGACTAGGAGCTGGGTGGACTATCCACCCATCCTACCAACCTTGAATCCTGGCAGATTAAAGGTGAGTCCAGAAGCAGAAAGAAGTAGAAGAATCTGGGTGAAGTGGATCACCCTAGCCAAGCAAAGGTGTGGTCAGAGACAGTGGCAGATTAAAGGTATGTTTAGAAACTGAAAGAAATAAAAGAATTATTGGCAGATTAAACGTGTAATCAGAACCAGAAAGAAATAGAAGAATCTGGGTGAAGTCAATCACCCTAGATAAGCAAAGGTGTAGTCAGAGACAGAAAAGGTTAAGAAATAAATACATGGTAAAGACAGTTTTTTTTAAAAAAAAAAAAGTCTAAGTGATTTGTAGGGCATTGAAAATATATATACATATGCTGATAGAGAGAAAAAAGATATAGAAAGAAAAGAAATAGAGTTAAATAAATAATTAAAGCACATGAAGATGGAAACAACAAAGAATGTCTGGATACTGAATTTTATTGTCTTATCTATAAGCCTCTTGACTGAAAATGACTTATTTAAATATGCTAAAAGATAGTTGATTATTAATGTTGGAGGACAGCCCCTCTTTGGGATGCTGTATAGAGGTAAGTATTCCTGTCCTATATATTTTGTAAATGAGTTTACTTTAAAATTGAAATGCAAGTATACACTACTTTGGAGAAGAGGTTTTCTGTTTATTTTCACAGAAAATAAAATACTGTGTATTTATTCCTGGATAAAGAACATGAAGTTTGATAGAGGAAGACCCCCTGAAAAATCTCCAATGGTAATGGATGTACCAGATGATTCAGCATTTCAGAGCACCTCTGTCAATTTTCCCAAGCTCTGTATCCAGAACAATTTCCAAGGAGACTGGATGTGATGACCCAGTCTTACAGACCACTCCACTAAAGACTTGTCCATAATCCTAAATTTGTCTTTGGATTCCCAGGAGATTGTCAACGTCCCCATTCAGCAGGAAGTAGTCAAGAGAACAATGCCCCCATTCCCAAAAACATGGATTGTGGATGTTTGTGTTTATTTATAGTGTTGTTGATAAGTTGTTATAGGGGGGAAAGAATATTAGATTTGGAGTTCTTCTTGTTTTAAAAGGAGAATAGGGGATATGTAGGGGTATTGTATTGTTTCATGGTAAATAATTGTCCCACCCACTGGTTTAATAAAAAGCACTTTTGTGTGGGCCACAGGCAGGCAGGAAGTGTGGGCTGGGCTACAAGACTAAAAAATCTGGGAACAGAGTGCCAGATGAAATGCCTGAGAGAAGCTGGAAGAAGCAGAGGACAACTATACTGCTCTAAGCAAAGGTAACCAGCTGCATGGCTGAACAAGAGACATGGGTTAGATGAAGGGTAGAGAGCTAGCCAGCTATATGCCTGGGCCTGAGGCCTATCAACCTAAAACTATTGAAAGCATTTGTGTGTCTCTGTGGGTCTGCAGGTCTGCAAGTCTGTGGGTCTGTGGGCCTAGACCTTGAGGTTAGGCCCAAAAAGTCAGGAACAGTAACCTCAAAATACACCTCCAAAATAAGCATCCATATTGAGAGCCTTAGCTAGGAAGCCACATCTTAAAAGACCCATGTCTCAATTCACTACCAGCAACAGACCCTCTAGAGAAGAGATTTTTAAATAAGGATGGTAATTTCTTCGTTTTGTATGTTTAAAATTTGTTATAATGCATTTCACCTTATGTGGAAGTATCAGCCCCTCTTTGGGATGCTGTATAGAAGAGGTAAGTATTACTGTCCTAACCTTCACACACCCTTAAACACACAGTATCAAAACACTACTTATAAATGTTTTCTAGTTTTCATTCTTCTTCCTAGTTAGGTGTTATATTTTAGTTTACTCATATTTTTATTTATTCTTCTCATTTGGAGCATAGCTTTCTTAATTTCTACATTACCTGCTTGGTTTTTGTATGGCTGGTTTCTGCCTTTCTCCATCATTCTTTGTTTTCCTAACTTTATCATGTTCATCAATAGGCAAGTACGCATATTTATTTTACCAATCACAGCCACATATAACCATATAGTGTAAAAAAAAAATTCCATTGCAGCTATGCCTCTTTTATCACATTTCTAATGATAATAATTGTTTATACCATTTCATTGTAAATGTACACATATATTTCTGACTAATCTGTATCTCATGTTTGAACATGGGCATGAGTCTCAAAAGACACTTGGTACAAGTGAACAAAGTTAGATATTATAAAGACTAGATCATTTGATAGATGGCAGAACTATTTTTTTTTTAATTTTCGATGAAATGATGTTCTATTTCTGGGCACTAATACTATAATATCTTTGTGTGAAATGTGTTAAAATGTGTAAATTTATTTGCATAAACAATAGAGAGCTTGAACCCAGTAATTTAGTGGTTAAAACCAATAAGGTAATTTGGGAACCTGTCTTCTGATGTTTATACAACTTGTTCCAACACAGCACACAGAAATTGACTGCCCACTTATGATATTAACAAACATAAAGATTCATTCCCACTGCCCAACATGCAGATTTGCCTTCCTCATTCATTAAATTGTACACACTGCTTTCCAAGGAAACACTTCAAAGAGTAGATCTTTTTTCAGTAGGTCTCCAGAGAGAACTATGGTTATTTTTCTTTGTTCAGTTGCAAGTTCCTTGCCAAAGTTATTTTCTTGGAATTTGGTATATATATATTACACATTGAATTTTATCAGTGATTTTGTCTACTACAGTTTATTGTCAAAATCTGAGTATGTTTTTTATGGCCTTCACAGTTACGAATGCAAAAACAATTAAAAAAATTTATTCAAAGAAAAGAGATGGTAAGATTAAACAATAAAATACACAGAGAATACTGCCTGATGCTTTATTTTGAACAAACCTAGTATTACATGACTGTCTTGTGTGAAGAGGCAATTTTCTCAATGAATTGTCTGACAGATGAAGGAGTCCTCACTTTAGAGCAGTTGATCATCCAGTATGGAAGTATTATGAGTATAATAAAAGATCTTGGGTTGGAGAATAGCTTCTACATCAAGCTTCTTTAAAGAAACAGCAGATATGCAGAAATGAACTAACTTATGTTTAAATTTCACAGTATTTAAACAGGACACTCTAACGTACTTCTAGTCAGTTCAACAGAAGCTGGTTTAAAACTACTGCATTGATATGCCTAAAATCAGCTTGTAGTATGTCACTTCCATCTCACCTGCAAGGAAGACATGACACCAGGCCCTTCTTTCAGTGATTTATTCAGGTCCTTGTACATGGATCTTCTCTCCTCTGTTTTTCTGTTTCTCCTTCCCTGGGGGAAACCCGGCCCAGCTAAATGCCTTCAGAATAATCAATCATCAAGTGCCACGTGGGCTGTGCCAATATGTCCACATACAAGGAAGCAAACCAAGCACTCAGCCTTAGCCAAATAAGGAGTTGGTTACCGCAGAGAGTGCTCACTATTGGGAACGTGGGAGGCGGAAGCCTGTGCCATCTTTAAGGTGCGGCTCTGCAGCTCTCTAAAGTTCCCCCTTTTTGTTTAAATTAAAATTACAGCAGGTGAGTGCAGAGGTCTACTCTCTGTTGTGCAAGGAACATTATCCCAAGACTCCTTTTGGAGGTCCCCCTAGTGATTATGGGACTTATTCAACACCCTTTTTTCATAGAGGTGGAACTTTAGGGTGAGAAACCCACATGCAAGCAAACATGCTCTTCTTGAGCCCTCCAAAACATAGCTGAGGTGCTCAACTGCAGTGCATTAGACTTGCAACCTGCAAAAAACATTAATCTTTTAAGGCAGCAAGTCAAACATTGGGAGACTGTCCAGCATCAATGTCTATAAATGCTTGGGCGATCATGGCTGCATCTTGGCATTGCCAGAGCCTAATGTGGCAAAGGCACCATAGGCAGACCCCAGTGACTAGCACCATCAGGCAGGTCATTGCTCCTAATCCCACCAACTCTTTCAAATAATCCATGGCAGTGGCAAGCCAAGTGGCCAATCCTTCAGCTATGCCAGCATCCATCCTGGTGGAATGAACAGTTACGACAGCCACCCAAAGTTATTCATTAAGCTGTCAAACTGTCCAGTCAAGTAAATAAGCATGGAAACAATCTGGCATCATGACGAATTGTCATTGATCAGTCTCAGGAATACAGATAGAATCCCCCAGTGTAGCTCTGCTGCTCCTTGCAGTATTATCAGGCTGGTCAGGCTGAGCAGTAATGGGTTCTTGGTGATCGCCATCTTTCAAGTCCGAGGACTGGACTCTTCTGATCAGCTGCTTGGGTACCCAGATTGGGTCCTGTCAGTCCTGAGGGAAAACACAAACAGACCCTCTCACCCAAGTTAGCACTGGATCTGGTCCATTCCAGACTCCTGTAAAGATACCTTTCCATTTTACCATGCCTTGATAGCCACCCCGAGGTGTGCAATGCCTGTCAGCAGCAGATAATCCATTGGAATCCAAATTTAACAGATGAATGGTAAATAAGGCTAAGGAAAGTCTCTCTTTATGGGTGCAGCTGTAGCCAACTCCCCCTTTTTGTTTAAATAAACATTCTTTAAGAGTGTGATGTGGGCACTCAACAATGCCTTTACTTTGAGGGTTGTAAGGTAATCCATGAAGTAATTGAACATCCATATGCTGACAAAAGGAGGTTACTTGTTGTCCAGTATAAGCAGGGCCATTATCAGTCTTCTATTGTAGGGGTTTTCCCCAAGCTTCCCACGCTTCAAGGCAGTGGGCTATAACATTTTTTGCTTTTTCTCCAGTCATTGCAGAGTCATACATAATGCCAGAACAAGTATCTATTGACACATGTACATATTTAAGTGTTCCAAACTCTGAAATATAAATATCATCCATCTGCCAAATTTTAGAGGTTATGATCCTCAAGGATTTACTCCAAGCCCTGATAAACAGCACATTGAGGGCAATTTAGAACAACTTGGTGTGGGTCAGCACGCAACAAAGAAAACTTTTGTAGCAAAGCCTTAGCAATCAATTAAATTTTTGGTTTCACTTTCTCACGAGTCCCTGAGACTGCTTCCTTTCTATCTACAGAGTGAAGGTATAAACCTTCACTCTTGTCGCAGACCTTTACCCATTCTTTACATGGATCCCCACTTTACCTGAGGACTTACAGCGTGCTCCCTGATCATTGAAAGTTCTGGGCCTCTGACAGCCAAACATGCCCTATCCAGACCACCACTTGTCGCTTCCACCTCGCCTCCAAGGAAGACATGACACCAGGCTCTTCTTTCAGTGATTTATTCAGGTCCTTGTACATGGATCTTCTCTCCTCTGTTTTTCTTTTTCTCCTTCCCTGGAGGAAACCTCGCCCAGCTATATGCCTTCAGGATAAACAATCACCAAGCACCACATGGACCTTGCCAATAGATCCAAGCCAAATAAGGAGTTGTTTACCCCAGAGAGCACTCACGATTGGGAACATGGGAGGCAGCAGCCAGCGCCATCTTTAAGGTGCGGCTCTGCAGCTCTCTACAGTACTAGCCCGATTATTACTATAAAAACACAAATCAGAACATAGCCAGACAAATACAGGCTGGTACATCACAGAAATATTCATGACTTTACTCATGATTTAAAATATTTCTTCATACATCATATTTTGATCATGATTTTCCATTTATTTCTTCTGTTGTCTTCATCTCTACACATCCAATATTTTCTGCATTTCCTCTATCTTTCCAAAAATATATATAAAATACCAAAAGCACAAAAATACAAAATCAACACTTAGCACAAGTTTTGATACCTCACTCAGGAAGATATTCTCCATTCCTTCCATTAACCGGCAGATTTTAGTATGTCATTGATTTCAAAGCTGAGTAGTATTCTATTGTAAAGATGTACCACAGTATGTTAATCCATTCTATAGTTGAGGGGCATCTAGGTTGTTTCCAGCTTCTTGCTATTAAGAATAATGCTGCTATGAACATAGTTGAGCTACTGCTCTTAGGGTACAAATGTGCATCCTTTGAGTATATGCCCAATAGAGGTATTGCAGGGTGCTTGGTGAGAATGAGTTCCAATTATCTGAGTAACTGTCATACTGCAATACAGAGTGGCTATAAAAGTTTACACTTCCACCAACATTGGAGTTTTGTTCCCTTTGCTCTGTATCTTCTCCAACACAGGTTGTCATCTGTGTTTTTGGTCTTAGCCATTCAAACAGGTATGAGGTGGTAACTCAAAGATGTTTTGATTTGCATTTCTCTGATGGCTAAAGATGGTGAGCAATTTTTTAAGTGCTTTCCACAAATTTGTAATTACATTGTTAATTCTTATTAAGCTCTGAACCCCATTTTTTAATTGGGGTATTTAGAATTAGGGCTCTAGTTTCTTGAGATCTCTATATATTTTAGAGTTCAGTCTTGTCAGATGTAAGGTTGGTAAAGAACTTTTTCTATTCTGTAGGCTATTGTTTTGTCTTATTGTTTGTTTTCTTTGCCTTACAGAAGCTTGTCCATTTCTGAAGGTCCCACTTGTTGATTGTTGTTCTAAGTGTCTGGGCTACTGATGTTGTAGTTAAGAAGGTATCACCTGTTCTAATGCATTGCAGGGTATATCCCACTTTATTTTCTATCAAGTTCTGTGTAGCTGCTTTTATTTTGAGGTCTCTGATTCACATGGATTTGACTTTTGTTTAGGGTGATAGATTTGAATCTATTTGCAGTCTTCTACATGTTATCTTCTAGTTATGCCAAGCCCATTTGTTGAAGATACTATCTTTTTTCCCCATTGTATATAATTTTGTCCTCTGTCAAAAGTCAAGTGTTAATACATTCATAAATTTATATTGGAGTCTTTGATTAAGTTTCACTGATCTACAAGTCTGCTTTTATTCCAGGACCAAGCTGGTTGTATTTCTGTAGCTCTATAGTATAAATTCAAATTAGGGATTGGGATGCTTCTTCCATATCTGTTATTGCACAGGGTGTTTTTTGGCAATCCTGAGTTTTTTGTTATTCCATATGTAGTTGAGTATTTTTTTTTTCAAAGTCTGTAAATAAATTATGTAGGGATTTTGTTGGGGACTTTACTGAACCCATAGAATGACTTTTGTAAGATTATAATTTTTCCTATGTTGACCCTACCTACACAGGATGATTTGTTATCTTTCCATTTTCTGATAGCTTCTTTGACTTCTTTATTCAATAACTTAAATTCTTGTCAGACATGACTGTTACCTTTTTAGTAAGAGTTACAAACAACATATTTAATGCTATTTATAGCAATTGATTTTTATTTTTAGTATTTTAAATCTTCTATTACACAATACTTTCTAAGATATTACAATATTATGCATTGTTTTTAGGGCAGATCTAGTTGTCAATACAATACCTTTCTGAATTGCTCATAAATTTTATATGGTCAAGATATATAGAATCAATGAAAAATTGAATAATACAATTAATAGAGATATATTTATTACTTTCATTAAAAATGTAAACACCATCAATGTATCCCTCTGTTCCCCTTCCCCTGCTGCCTGATAATCCATCCCAGTCAGCTGTAAGCCTCACCGCTCCACATTCACACATCCCCTCCCCTCAAAGTGTGAAAGAGTCCCTAGATGGGCCAGCTCAGCACTGCACATCCACTCCAGGAACATCGTATTCACTCATAACATAGTTAATGCTGGGCTGGGTATTCCTCTATAGGGAATATGCTACAAGATGACTGCCCATGAATAAGAACACAATCTGATTCCAATCCTCATGACTCCATACACTACTGGAAGTTGAAAGCTGCCCACCCTCGGGTAGTCCAGCTCCCCCTTCTGATAGAATTCCAGTGGAAATTCCTGATTAAGTGAGTTCCCCAAAGCTCCAACCATCCATTACCATGGGAACCCTCCTTATAATCTCTATGCCCCTGCTCATGTAGACACTCCTCCCCTGCTCTCAGCTGGACCAGGAGCTCTGTCCAGTACTCAGCCATGGATCTCTGCCTCTACCTCAATTCCCTCTTAGAGGTAGGTTTTTCAATGACACTATGCATTTGGTCATTTGACTATAAGGGGAGTCCCATGTAAGCACCACCTCTACCATGTTTGCAGACTTAGCCAGGGACATCCTTTGAGATCCTGGACATTTCCTTAGCACCCAATCTCTTTCCAAGCTGACAATGGCTTCCTCTATTAAGATATCCATCTCCATTCATCACCCTCTCTGTTCCTTTCACTCAACAATCTCCTTCATTCAAGATGTGTTTCCAACTCTTCTTGGTTGCATTATAACCCCAATAGGCTGAGGTGACCTTCTCTATTTTTTTTATTTTTGGGGGAATCTATGTATCTTTCTATTAAGTTCCTTATAATTCCAAGCTGTTCAGGGGTTGTGGTTTGCATCTTGTGTATTCTTTGCTCTTTGCCTAAAATCAACATAGGAGTGAATACATCCCAGACCTATCTTTATGGGTTTGTGATACCTCACTCTGGAGGATATACTCCAAGTCCATAAATTTGCCTGAAAATTTCAAGATGTCATTTTTTTTTACTATTGAGTAGTAGTTTATTATGTAGATGTACCACAATTTGTTAATCCATTCTTTAGTTTAGCAGCTTCTCGGTTGTTCCCAGGTTCTTGCTACTATGGATCATGCTATTATTAATATAGTTGAGATAACACCTTTGGGGTACAAATGTGCATCATTTGGGTACATGTCCAAGTGTGGATTTTCAGGATTCCCTCAGTTGTCTGATTTCCAGTATTTGAGGAATAGCCATACTGTATTCTAAGTGACAGTACATGCTTATACTCCCAACAATAATGCAGGAGTGTTCCCCTTGTTGTGCATCCTCTTTAGCATAGGTTGTCATCTATGGTTTTGAACTTAGCCATTCTGACAATGTAAGGTGATATCTCAAATTTGTTTTGATTTTAAATTCTCTGATGGCTAACGATGTGGAACAATTTTTAAGTGCCAGTTAGCTATTTGTAATTCTTTTGTTGAGAATTCCCTTTTAAGTTCTGTCCTGAATTTATTAATTAGGTTATTAAGTTTTTTGTGCTTTAGTGTCTTGAGTTCTATCTATATTTTTGAGATCAGTCCTCTGACAGATGTAGTGTTGGTGAAGACATTTTTGCATTCTGTAGGCTGTTGTTTTGTCTTATTGACTGTCTTTGCCTTAAAGAAGCTCCTCAGTTTCAGGAGGTCCCAGTTTTTGATTGTTGTTCTTATTGCCTGTGCTGCTGGTGTTATATTTAGGAAATGTTCTTCTATGTATTGCCAGGTATTTCCCACTTTCTTTTCTATCAGTTGAGCTGGGTTTATGTTGAGTTATTTGATCCACTTGGATTTACATTTTGTGCAGTGTGATAGGATTGGATCTATTTGCATTCTTCTGCATACAATGATCCGATTATGCCAATACAATACAATTTGTTGAAGATACTATTGTTTTCCATTGAATATTTTTGGCCTCTAAGTAAAGGCAGCTATTCTCAGGTGTGTGGTTTAACATTGGGGTCTTTGACTCAATTCTATGGATTCACCAGTCAGTATTTCTGCCACCAGGCTGTTTTTATTACCATGGCTCTGTAGTATAGCTTGAAGACTTGGATAGTAATTCCTCAACAGTTCTTTTATTGAGCAAGATTTTTTTGGTAATCTTGGGTTTCCTGTTATTCCACATCACATTGTGTACTGTTTTTTCAAGGTCATTAAAAAATGGTGTTAGGATTTTAATGTGAATTGCATAGAATATGTAGATTGTTTTTGGTAAAATTGCCATTTTTACTATATTGATCCTACCTATCTAGGAGCATGAGATATCTTTTCATTTTCTGATATCCTCTTCAATTTCTTTCTTCCATGACTTTTGTCTAACAGGTCTGTTGCTTCTTTGGTTACTTATGCCAAGATATTTAATGCTATTTGCAGCTATTATAAAGTGTTGTGTTTCCCTTATTTTTTCAGCCCCTTTATCCTTAGCATATAGTAGGGCTATTGATTTTGTTGAATTAATCTTGTACCTTGCTGTGTGTCTAAAGGTGTTTATCAGCTCTAGGAGTTCCTGGGTACAATTTGGGGTGTCACTTATATACATGATCATATCTTCTGAAAATAGAGATAGTTTGACTTCTTCCTTTCCATTTGTAGCTCCTTCAACTCCTTTTGTTCTCTTACTGCTCTGCATAAAACTTCAAGAACAATATTGAATATATAAGGAGAGAGAGGACAGCCTTGTCTTGTTTCTTATTTTAGTGGGACTTCTTCAAGTTTTGCTCCATTTAGTTTGAAGTTGGCTTTCAGCTTGCTGTATATCACCTTTATTATATTTAGGTATTTTCCTGTTTCCTAATATCTCCACGACTTTTATCATGAAGGAGTGTTGGATTTTGTCAAAGACTTCTTTAGCATCCAATGAAATGACCATGTAGTTTGTTGGTTTTTTTGTTTGTTTGTTTTTGATTACTGTTTGTTTATATTATGGATGACATTTGCAGTTTTTCCTTTGTTGAACCATCCCTGGATCTCTGTGATGAAGCCTACTTTATCATGGTGGATGACTTTTTGATATCTTTTGGGTTTAGTTTGCCATAATTTTATTGAATATTTTTGCATCTATGTTCATGAGGGAGATTGGTCTGTATTTCTTTCATTGTGGCATCTTTGAGTGCACAGGATTCAGTGTGATCGGCTTTACAAACAGAGTTCAGCAATGTTACTTTAGTTTCTACTGCATGGACAAATTTGAGGATTAGTGGATTATTTCTCCTTTGAATGCCTGGTAGAATTCTGAACTGCAACAATCTGAATCAGAATTTTTTCTTGGAAGATATTAATAACAGCTTCAATTTCCTTGGGTGTTATAGATCTATTTAGGTCATTATCTGTTCTTGATTTAATTATTGCAAATTAGTACTGTCTAGAAAGCTGTCCATTTCTTTTAGGGTTTCCACTTTTCTGCAATATACATTTTTGAGGTATGATCTAATGATCTCTGGATTTTCTGGGTATCTGTTGTTATCTCCCTGCTTTCAATTCTGATTCTATTAATTTGAATTTTCTCTACCTATCTATGGCTCTATCTCTCTCTCTGCCTTTATTTTTAGTTAGGATAAGAATTGGCCTATTTTCTTAACTTTTTCAAAAAGCCAACACTTAGCTTTACTAATTCTTTGTATTTTTCTTTTTTTCAATTTTATTGATTTCAGCCTTGAGTTTTATTTCCTGCCTTCAAATTTTCTTGGTGAGTTTGCTCCTAACTGATCTATTGATTTAAGCTGTACTGTTAAGTCTCTTATGTGAGAGGTTTTCAGGTTTTTCATGTAGGCATCTAGTGCAATGAATTTATCTCTTATGACTGCTTTCATTGTGTCTGTAAATTTGGGTATGTTGTAGAATTTTTTCATTGAGTTCTAGGAAGTCTTTAATTTTTCTTCCCGTACTTTCCCCCCCAGAATTAATTCAATTGAGAGAAGTTAATTTTGCATCAGTTTCTAGGCTTTCTGTTATTTTGGCATTTAACTCTAACTTTAGGTTGTGGTGGTCTGATTGCATACAGGGTCTTCTTCCCATTTTTTTCTGATCTATTGGTGTTTCCTTTAAGACTGAATTCATAGTCAGTTCCAGATGAACTTCCATGAAGTGCTGACTGATAGGCATATTTTTTGTTTTTGGGAGGAAAGTTTGGTATTCATCTATTATGTGCAAATGCAGTTTCCTAGTGGAGGTAAGTGAGGGTTCAATGGAGCTTAGTAGATATTTAGACCCCTTCACCTCAGAGGATCAGCAAATGAATGCCAGGACTTCTTATCAAGAAAGACCAGGTGCAGGTGGCCAAGCTGCAAGTCAGTGAATTTAACAAATATATGGAAAGGTGAGAGTACCCTTGCTTCTCTTTGACCAGTTTCCCTATCCATGGGACTCTTGTCTTTCCTAGTCTAACATGAATTTCTTCCCCAACCCACACATTTTTTGGTAATATCCCTTTCAAATGTTTCCCATTCCTTCTCTGTTTCAAAATGCCCTCAGTTGGCTCTTCTTACAGGAGCAAAATCCCTTTAAGAGTCAAAGAAGACAGCCATGGAGACGACCTAGAAGGCCAAAGCAACGGGCTTCTAGATGACTTGAAAATCTCTGGGACAGAAGGCCAAAAGCCCTCAATTGAGCACTACTATATGCTCAACGTGGAACTTTATAAGAATGATCCCGAGCAAGAAGAAGGAATCTATCTTATGGAGCACCAGAGTCTATATTACTGAACTGGCCAGGTCATGGTCTCAACATGATGAATGCCTCACAACTATGCAGAGGTCTTACTGCTGAGTCATTTCCAGTCATGGACAGTGACAGTTACCACAGAACTCACTTGTGGTACTAAAAATAAAAGTGATCATTTGTGATCAGATGACTTTTCCTGTGGTCTCTGGTGAGTTCTTGAGAGAGAAGGAAAGTAGATGGTTTGGAAAGAGAGAAACATTTGTATAAAGTTTTGGGAGCCTAAAAATAGGTCTACATGTAAGGTGAAGCTGAGAAATATTCACTGCAGACAGGCCTGTTTTTTTTTCCCCCATGGGACTGGATTGGGGTGGGGTGCAGAAAATGTTGTTTCTGTGAATATTTAACATGGGTAGGGATTGTGGGCATGGTTTCAGGTTCAGGCATAAAAAAATGCATGACTTTAGATATGTGGTCAGCAGAACCAGTGTCAGCATTGGGCACACTGGACCATTACCTGCTCACATGTTGCTGCACCCCACTTGATGACATAGTCTAGTTAAAGGCCTCAGGTATTATTTTAATATCAATGCAGGTAGCTGGTAATTTCAAGCCATAATGAGCACAGCATTGATTAGCACACTGTCTAAAAGAAGTTCTAAATCATACACATACCCTACCAAATATCCTTATTTTGTATATTTATCAATGTTTCTCTAATTTAAGGGGAGATGAAAGCCCTGTGAAAAGGGCCTCTTTGCTGCTTTATACTGTTACTGCTGACATCAAAACAGAAACATAAGAACAGGGATGATGAGTAATCAAGACGTAAAGTGTAAGAAAAATCAAATTTGTAACTGTTTCCATCACTGGGATTAGACACTATGACAATAAACTCCCTGTGGTGGAAAGAATTTTTTTTTCACCTTAATGTTTCACAGCACAATAATTTGCATAGAATTCAGATAGCCAAAGCAAGCAGAAATGGAGTAAAAATTTTTGGCCTGGACTTTTGGGGCTAGCCTCAAGCTTTATACCTGCAAACCCACAAACCCACAGACACACACAAATGCTTTAAATAGTTTTAGGCTGATTGCCCTAAGGCCCAGGCATGTAACCTGCTAGCTCTGTACCCTTAACCTAACTCATGACTCTTAGCCTGTTCAGTCACGGAAGTAGGTAACTTTTCTCAGAACAGCATAGTTGTCCTCTGTGTTTGGATCAGACTTTCAGGCCTAGCCTCAAGGTTAACACCCACAGACCCCATACTCTCAGTGACACAGATGCATACAATAGATTTAGGCAGATTGGCAGAAGGACCAGGCATATAACATGCTAACACTTTATCCTTAATCAAACCCATGTCTTTTATCCTGTTCAGCCAGCACAGAGGTCCTTTGCTTCTTCTGGCTTCTCTCTGGTTTTCACCTGCTTTTTGCCTGAATGACCGGAATCTCCCTCATGGTCCACAGAAAAATAAGAGCTAACTAAGAGCCAAGAGGCTCACAACAGACTAACTGGCTAAAATTGTGAACTGAGAAAGCAGTGGACAGACTCCAGTGTGGGAATATATATAAGAATATAAAAAAAATGACAGCCCCAGAGGAAGCTATTATATCTACAACATCAAGATATGAGCAGGGCAGGGAAGAAAAAAACAGGAGGATACAACATCACAAACAATTTATGAAGATGATAAAAGACTTAAAAGAAGGTACAAAAAATTTCCTAAATAAATAGAAGACAATACAAACAAAAAATTGGAAGAGATGAACAAATCCTTGAAAGTAAACAAAGAAAACAACATAAAAGAAAACAAAGAGGTGAAAGAAAAATTCCTGGAATTAAATATTGACATAGAAGCAATACAGAAGGCACAAATCAAGGCAAGGCTGGAAATAGAAAACCTGAGAAAAAGGAGCAGGAACCATGAAGGTAAGCACAAGAGAATGGATGAGATGGAAGAGAGAATCTCGGGAGTGGAAGATTCAATAGTGGAAATAGATGCATTAGAATAATAATAGAAAATAATAGAATAATAATAGATAACACTAGAAACCAAAAGTATTAACACAATATGTCCAGGAAATCTGGGAAACCATGAAAAGGCCAAACCTGTGAAAAAGTAGAATCAAAGTAGGTGAACAACTGCTGCTAGGCACAGAATATATATTTAACAAAATCGTAGAAGAAAACTTTCTGGACCTGAAGAAGGAAATACCTATAATGATACAAGAAGCTTACAGAAAACCAAATAGACTGGACCTTCCCCTCCTCCCCCTGCCAAAAAAAAAAAACCACTCACCACACAGTAATCAAGCCACTAAACCTACCAAACAAAGAACAAATACTAAGAGTAGTACAGAAAAATTCAAAATGGAGTATAGGTGCAGACCAGTAAGAATAACACCAGACTATACAATGGAAATAATGAAAGCAAGAAGGAACTGGTGAGATATTCTACAGACACTAAATGAGTATGACTGCCAACTCAGATGTCTATAACCAGCAAAAATGTCAATCACTAAAACTGGAGTACACAAGATATTGCATGAAAAAAAACACAGATTTAAATAATGCTTAATCACAAAGCAAGCCCTATACAAGCTCTAGAGGGAAAACTCCAACTTGAGTAAACCAGATACACCATGGAAACCACAAACAACTGATAACACCACAGAAGAAAATCCTAAAGATCATTGAATCTATTAAGATAAAATTAATTTGCTTCCTATTATCTGTAGGCAATGATAATCTTTTGAGGTCAATTTGAAAAAAGGAGAGTTTTGGTTAAATCCCATGATTCTCTCACCTACTAACCCCTGTGGCTAAGACCATTAGAGTGGTTTTGGTGGTTGGTTGATTATTTCTGTCAAGAGCACACATTTAAAGAAACAGAGATTCAAAATACTATTTATAAATATATGCTAGTGTCTCATACCTCTTAGTAGCTATCTCTTTACATTAAATTTTCTCATATTTGTATTTATTCTTGTCATTTGGAGCATAACTTGCTTCTTCATTTTCTTGCTTCTTTCATTTTTGTCTGGCTAGTTTCCCACATCTTAAGTCATTCTTCATTTGCCTAACTTTACCATATTCAGCTACTGGCTAGTAAGCATATTTACTTAACCAATCACTGCAACATATAATCATATAGTTTAAAAAAATATTCCATTGCACCTACATCTACTTCCTCACATTTATAATGATATTTGTTAATATCACTTTATTTTAAATGTATGAGTCATTTTCTGACTGTTCAGTATCTCATGTTTGAACATGGGCCTGAGTCTCAAAAGACACTTTGGACAACTGAACAAAGTTAGGTATCATAAAGAATAGATAATTTTATAGATGGCAGAAGTATTTTTTTTTTTTTTTTATGTTCCATGTAATGACATGCTTTCTATGGGCACAATACTAAAATATTTTTGTCTGGATTGTGATAAAATGCAAAAAAAAAATATGTTTGTATCAACAATAGAGAGCTTGCACCCTGTAATTTAGAGGTGAAAACAAAGAAGGCAATTTGGAAACCTGTCTTCGGATGTCCGAAGCACTTGTTTGATGTGGGAAAACATGAGACTCTTAATCTCAGGGTCCTAGGTTCATGCCCACCCAGGGATGCCATCTGTTACAATGTGGTTTCTATATGTAACTGATTTAAGTTTGTAACAGAAGGGGCAAGAAGCCCAAAGGAGCAACATGTATGGAACACAGGTAAGCCACAGGCCACGTGGCAGGAAAGATTAATAGAAATGGGTTGCTTTAAGATGTAAAAGCAAGCTAGCAATGTGCCTGCACCATAAGCCAAACGGCATGAACTTAATATAAGTATCTAAATCATTTCTTGGGCCTGAACAGTGGCTGGTGGCTAAGGGTTCTGGGGCTGTAAGTTTGTATGTCTGGGCCTCTGCCTGCCTGAGACCAAGAAAACCCATTGTAACACTTGTTCCATCACAGCACACAGGAAATGATTGGCCATTTCTGATATTAACAAACATAAAAATACATTACCACTGCCCAACATACAGATTTTCCTTCCTCATACATGAAAGGGTACACACCGCCTTCCCAGAAAACACTGCAAAGTCTAGGTCGGTTTTCAGGAGATCTGAGTACCTAGGGGTCTCCAGAGAGAACTATAGTTACTTTTCTTTTTTTAAGGCGAAAGTTCTTTGCAAACATTCTGTTGTTGGTATTTGTTATGTCAGTTTATCACATTGAATTTTATCAGACATATTGTCTACTACAGCTTATTGGCAAATTCTTAATATCTATTATGGCCATCACAGTTTAGAATGCGGAAACAGTTTTAAAAAGATAACTATATTCAGATAAAGGAGAAGGTAAGACTATACAATAACCTACACACAGGGTACCAAACTGGTGTTTTATTTGGAACAAACTGAGTATTACATGACTGTGTTGTGTGAATAGGAAATATTCTCAAGGAATCTTCTGATAGATGTTGCAAATGAAAGAGTCCTCACTTTAGAGCAGTTGATCAGCCAGTATGGAAGTACGATGAGTATAATAAACATCTTGGGATGGAGAATAGATTATAGCACTAGCTTCCTTAAAGAAACACCAGATATGCAAAAATTAACTAACTAATGTTTAAATTTCACACTATTTATAAAGGACACTGTAAAGAACTTCTAGTCCGTTCAACAGAAGCTGATTTAACCTACAGCATTGATATGACTAAATTCAGCCTATAGTAACATATTTTTTACTATAAAAACAGAAATCAGAACATAGCCAGAAAGAGATAGAAACTTTTCCCATTGTATCAAAATTTCAAGAAACAGAAAATTGTTATCTATGTTCATGTGTGAAGCAGAAGAGGGGTCTAACTATCAATATTAAACAGCTGTATACACTATGAACTGCAACAATGATGTTTACAGAAGATGTATTAATACAATATTGCCTCAGATGTAAAAAGAATAACCAGCCAATTTTGATTGGACTTCATACACACTCCATGAGTTAGATCCCATAAAAGAGTTCGCAGAAGTAAAAGCAAACCTGATATTTGATAAATCATGGATAACCTACTCCTCTTTATACTGAAAAATATTGCTATACCCATATAGTAGTGCCTAATCCACAGATACCATCCAAGTGTATTGAATGTGAATAGAAGCCAATGCAAAACAATTCCATGGATTAATGAAGTATGTTATTTGTCTCCCTAATATATTTAATGTATTAAAATATTTCCTAAAAGAAACAGTGAGAGACACACTGAGAGAAACATAAAAATTAGATGGATGGAAAGGGGAGAGACAGAAAGAGCAAAGCTAAATCAAGTCAGAAGGCTAGAGATGTGAGGAACAAAGAGAATTAAAAGTTGTATAAAAGAAAAAAATATTTGTTAAAATATTGTTTGGGGAAAATGTTAATACATGAAACATATTGACTATGCCTTTAAAATTTTTCAGTTATGAGATATATTTTGACAACTCTGTTAAGACTACGTGTCGAGTGGTTCACTGCTCATAATGCAACATTTATCTCTGGTAGCTATGAAAACATAAGAATTTTTCAAATTCATCTCTTCCCTTAGGCAATCACACACATTTGGGCATCAAAAAGGAGGAAAAGAGGCAAGTATTTTATATTTTACATATACTTTTAAAAATAAGTTTTAATTTGATGAGACATAGAGTTCCATGAGACCACTGATATATGTTTCAGTTGTTTCTTGACACCATTTCTATGTGAGTAAATCATGTCAAGTATAGTAAGAACTGGGGATTCCTGAGTGTCTATGAAGGTTATAAAGCAAGGAATCTCCTATAAGCCTGTTTAGTGAATTAGAATCCCCTTGCTGCTATTGTACTATATTGAAGATGAGGGCAATGAATATATAGACCTAATTGGAGGGTCAGGAATATAACAATATGCAAATACCTATGAAGAGTATTAATGAGGCTCCAACCAAGCACAACAGAAGAGAATATTTGAGAGGTTTCTGTGAACTAAGACTTTATTACTCAGACACTATTTGAGCTGAATTATCTAACTGAATATCTTTTTCTGAAGGTTTTTTTTCCTCTCTGTCACTTCTTTCCTGGTAACTATTCCCTGTTATATGGAAGATATTTATGATTTTGGCATCTTACAAATGGATTTCCTCACACTTTTTAAAGAAAAGTAAAAGCTTAAAGTGAATGATACTCTGTGTTTCAAATGGAATCTATCTGAAACACACATTTCCTCTATGGGATTCAGATAAGGACAGAACAAGATCAAGCCAGGTTACCTAGTCTGCCTTGCACAACAGCATCCTCCACTCTGTTTCCATTTGTTGCTTCAATATTATCTGCTCCTGTGATCAAACACAAAAATCTGACCTGACAAAGAAGAGAGAGTCTTTTGGGTGTAACACAATCAACTAATAATTTAAAACTTTTCTAATGGGTGTCACTTCTCAAGTAGTTGAGCCACTGCTTCCACCCTGAAAGTACCTTTCATGAGTTTAAGGAGCATAGGTAACTTATTGAAGTTTACCTGGCAAGGAGATGCAAATTCACCCAAATCTTCTGCATTGAAAATGTCAATGCCATCGTCTACAGGACATTGCTTTCTATGTTTTCAATGAAGGGCACAGTAATG
Organism: Phyllotis vaccarum; assembly: GCA_033318265.1. Classification (NCBI taxonomy): domain Eukaryota; kingdom Metazoa; phylum Chordata; class Mammalia; order Rodentia; family Cricetidae; genus Phyllotis; species Phyllotis vaccarum. The sequence continues at coordinate 21,452,618 of JARWLC010000020.1, read as the reverse complement.
TTTATCAGAGAAAGGTTTTTTGAGTTGTAATACTACATTTAATGATAATAACTAAGAAGTGATTGAAATAAATCCATGTATTGTAAATGTGGAGTCAATTAGTGTTGAATAGATAGGTATATTACAAGGTAGAAAGGATGCTGTACACATTTCAATTGGATGAAAATTTTCTGGACAGGATATTTGACTAACTCTCTTGATATAAATATTATGAATTCTCATATTTTACACATTTTTCTTATTTTTATGAAACATAAAAGATTTGGTTTTCCACATGTTCAGCACTCACACATATACTAGCACATATGTACACATGCAATAAAATATATTTAATTTTTGTGGAATTTTAATATGAATGGAGGTAACATGTGAAATATTTGCCATATTTCTTTGCTTTACAGCAGACAGTACAGCTATGATCAGCATGTTTTGATAGTATAGTCAGTCAATTTTAGATATAAAATCACTCTAAGTAATATCTCTTCTTATTACTACCATCTAAGCTATTTATTATTTTTATGTATTGCACACATAGTGGAAATAAGCATCACCTTACATGTAATGTTATGATGTTTAATTATTAATTATTAATTCAAGTCATTAAACATTTTAGTTCACAAATTTTCACATTTCAGCATTGACCAATACAGTGAAATTTCAAACCAAATTTCTTATAGAGAGAACATCTGCTACAGTCATTTTCATTAGAGCTTCTTAAACTCTTACCTGTAGTATGTTGAACAACCATAAATAGCCTACTTAAATACCACTAGTTGAAAGTACCAAAAAATATGAGAGCTTAGTTTTCCATAAACTATAAATAATTTTATTTCTCAATTTCCCTCATGATTCTGAATTGACTATATATTTATGCAATTTCATCTTCAGATTTTCCTATGGAATGGAGTACATCTGTAAACTGAGTGGACGCCTTAGCAGTCTATCAGCTTTGGTCCTTGAAGTAGTCATTGCTAGATCCCAATGCAGGTGCCTATGGAATTTGATGACAACATTGTAAAGTTTGTGGCTTTTAGAGTATGGATAGATTCTTACCCTCAAGAGTTTAATGTTTCTGGGACTGTAATCATGGTACTGGTACACACTACAATCATTTCTTGCGAGACAAGGCTGGAAATAGAAAATCCAAAGAATTGAGCAGGAACGACAGATATAAACACAAGAGAATGTATGAGATGGAAGTGAGAATCTCAGGAGTGGAAGATTCAATAGTGGAAATAGATACATGAGTTAAATAAAATACTCACACCAAAAAGTCTTATACAAAATGTCCAGTAAATCTGGGAAACAATAAAAAGACCAAACCTGGGAATAATTGGAATCAAATAAGGAGAGGAACACCTGTCCATAGGCACAAGAAATATATTCAACAAAATCAAAGAAGAAAACTTGCCTAACCTGAATAAGAAAATACATATAAATATACAAGAAGATTACCAAATAGACTAGACCTTTCCCCCAAATGATCTCCTCACCACATAATAACCAAGCCACTAAATGTATAGAACAAAGAACAAATACTAAGAGCAGCACAGGAAAAATGCCAAATGGCCTATTAAGGGCAGACCAATCAGAGTAACAGCAGACTATACAATGGAAATAATGAATGCAAGAAGGAACTGGTGAGACATTCTAACAACACAAATGAGCATGGCTGCCAAGTCAGATTACTATAACCAGCAAAGCTTTCAATCACTAAACGTAAAGTCAGCAAGATATTGAAAACAAAACACAGATTTCAACACTAATTATCCACAGAAAAGGCAATACAGAAAGCTTTAGAGGAAAAACTCCAACTTTATTAAACCAGATACACTAAGGAAACAATGAACAATTGATAACACCTCCAAAGAAAATCCTAAAGAAGATAATTACACACAATCTATCACCAACAATTACAATAAATAACAATGCAATCACCAGTGCTTAATATGCCGAAATACCAATGGACTCAATTCACCCTTTTATCCTTTCATTTCTGTACTATATCTGGTTTGGCTCTTTAGACAGAATATTGAATCTATCATAATTAAATTAATTTACTTCTTATTATCTAGTGGAAATGATAATCTTTTGGGGTCTTTGAGAAAAGAGAGTTTTGTTAAAATCCTGACTGAAGTAAACTTCAAGGCTGCATCATGTCTGCCAGTGGCCTTGCTGCTGTTCTAAATGCAAAACTCAGAGGAAACTGCAAAGGAGGCATTCTGAGACATTATATAATTTGGGCTATCCACTGCCATGAGAGATATTTCAGGGGTCTTCCTCAATCAAGAATTTTCATAACATTTAACAAATCCACAGACTCTTATTTTCTGTGGAAACAAAACATAAAGGGTCTCTCCCAGTGAATAAATTTGACACAAAATTTGAAGGCCAGACTTTTTCTAAATACTTAGGTTGATGTAAACTATTACATTTCATAATTTAATATCTTTTATGAGTTACTATTTGTTCAAAAACTCATAATGATTCTCAAGATAACACATAGATAGGATTTAGACTCTCTAAGTAATTTCTATCCTCATATGGTTCTTTATATATGTTTTCATTTGCATTAAAATCACTTTCTTTGCAGGTCTATATTTTTAATCTAATACTCTATATATTCTCCCTCTTTTTTCTCCAAAGCCTATGTAAGTTTTTCAACAGACTGACACCTGTTAAGAGTTTTTTTCTAAACATTTTATTGTGTATCTGTATTAGTTTTTGATCCCATAGGTCTTTCACATACTAAGACATGTGGCTCAGACCCATGGAGTGGTTTTGGTGGTTGGTTCTTCCCTGCTTGTCTACCTGAAAGCTAAATTTCATGCTGGAGGTACAAGAGTAAATATCATGTTTATTACAGCAACTCTGTTGAAGATGAGGGGACCAAACTGTAACCAAGTCTAGTGGATGCTGAAGTCCATAAACTGCATTCATGTACATGTAGCAAAACCTCCCAAATGAGCATCCATATTGACAGCCTTAGCTAGGAAGCCACATATTAAAAAATCCTTGTCTCGATTCACTACCAGCAACAGAGCCTGGTAGAGAAAGAGATTTTTACCAAAAGGCAATCTCTAGCATTTAGGCACCAAAAAGGAGGAAAAGAGGCAAGTATTTTACTTTTTATACATAGTTTTTAAATAAGTTTCAATTTGATGAAATGTAGAGTTCAATAAGGCCACTGATATATGTTTCAGTTGTTTCTTGATACCATTTCCATGTGAGTAAACCCTGTCAAGTATAGTAAGAACTGGGGATTCCTGAGTGTCTATGAAGGTTATAAAGCAAGGAATCTCCTATAAGACTGTTTAGTGAATTAGATTACTTTGTTGATATTGTACTATATTGATGATGGGGGCAATGAATATGTAGACCATATTTATGAGAAACCATAAAAAGACCAACTATGAGAATAACTGGAATCAAAGGAAGAGAAGAACACCTGCCCATAGGCATGGAAAATATAATCAAAAAAATCATAGAAGAAAACATTTACCTAACCTGAAGAAGGAAATACCTATAAAGGTATAAGAAGCTTATAACATCAAATAGACTAGACATTTCCCCCCAAATAATCTGCACACCACATAATAATCAAGCCACTAAAATTACAAAACAAAGAACAAATACTAAGAACAGCACAGGAAAAATGCCAAATGGCTTTTAAGGGCAGACCAATCAGAATAACACCAGACTATATAATGGAAATAATGAAAGAAAGAAGGAAATGGTGAGACATTCTATGGAGACAAATGAGCATGGCTGCCAACTGAAATTACTATAACCAGGAAAGCTATCAATCACTAAATGTAGAGTAAACAAGGTAATTCTTTAAAAAAAAGAAAAAAGAAAAACACAGATCTATCAATATTTAACAGTTTCATGCAATAAGAACAGCAACAATGATGTTTCCAGATGATTTATTAGTACAATATTGCCACAAATGTAAAGGAATAAAAACCCAATTTTGATTGGACTTCAGACTTACTCCATGAGATAGATCCTATAAAAGAGTCTGCAAAAATAAAAACAAACCTGGCAGACAGATTAATGGAAAGGGGTTGATTTAAGATGTGAGAGCAAGCTAGCAATGTGCCTGAGCCATAAGCCAAATCATGAAGTTAATATGAACATCTAAGTCATTTCTGAGGGCCTGTTTAGCAGCGATAGGCAGCTAAGTGTTCTGGCATGCCAGGGTCTGGGCCTCTGTGAGATACACAGATCCCTGTCTTTCAGGGTCATCACCTTATTTCCAGACCTACCATTGTGTGCACAAAAATCCACTGGATTTAACTGGTATTTTCTACTGAGAGTCATCCTCCAGCCTCATTACCACATATTCAGTCTGAGCTCTTGTCATTCATCTACCGTACCTATTTACTCATGAGTTCTACTCAAATTAAGCCCACATGCTTCATCTCTACACTTAAATTTCAAGCTTTTCTCAGATTTTGAATTGTCATCTCATGGAATCCTTATCTATCAGCACTATCCCCACATGTTTGAATATGGGTTACTCTCCCTCGTTGTGCCTCCAAAAAACACTGCCTGTGCTATCTTCACACTGCCAAAACTATTCTCTGGATGCAAATTTTGAACACTGATCTTGTATGATGACACAGGAAAATGAGCTGAAAGCACCTTATTATTACTATTAGGCCTATTACCATTATCTCAAAACTCCTAGAGTGGCTTCCTTTTCTCAGTTTTCTCAGGGTCAAACCTCTGCATCATCTACATATTAAAAGTATACCCTGCAAATTTTTAGAACATTCACCATATTTTGTAAGTTTATCAACCTATACTCACCTAGCAGTGCCATTCTCATCCTGCTAGAAGTAACTTTTGTCATGCAGCACCGGCAACCTATTTACTCTAGAATTCTACCAGAACGAAACAAGCTTTCAGAGGCAAGGCAATCCCCACATTTCCAGACCTATATTCATTGGTCAGTCTTTCTGGACATCTCCATACTCCATGGTGTAACTTTCTATACCCTAAAAATAATGAATTTATTCACCCAATAATCATTACCAGAATGTTGTCCACCATTATGTATCTTAACTCTCATATTGCCTTGATGAAATATGACCAAAAAATTTGTTAGGAAAGGACATTTTTTTCAAGATACCACATTAAAGTCCAGATAGGAGTCTAGAATCAGGAACTGACACAGAAATTACAAATCAGTAGAAATGACCAAGGGTTACATTACCTCTCATATTCTAGAACTTCCTATACTAATCCTCAATCAAGAAAATTCTCCCAACCATGCCTACAGGTCATTATAATAGAAGCATCTTCTCAGTCCAGGATCTTTCTTTCCAGATGACTATATCTTATGACAATTTGACAAACTCCCATTCTACAAATTCCATCAGTTATCAATTTGATACATATGTATCAGAAAACTCTAACACATTCTTTATTTTTTATCCATTAAAACTCATGTTAAACTCACTAAATAAAATTTATATTAGTTTAAAAGTCCTTCTATATTCAAAATTTTAACATTTGAATGTTCAGCATCTTTAAAATATCTATAGACTATTTAAAAGTGCAAAGACTCTCAACTGTAGGCACCTGTAAATAAAAATTATTCAACATATTTCTTCATTCAGAGGGAAGACTTGGGTCAAAGTAACAGCCAAATTTAAAAAAAACAAAAACAAAAACAAAAACCTCTAATATTGTTGATCATTAAAGGACTAAACTATGTGTTTAGCTCATGATGTTTTTAGCTACAAATTGGTAAGGTAGTTCTTTATCAACAATGAACAATACAAGCAGGATGTTTTGTAGGCTGAGTACAGCAGGGCCTCCTCTAAACCTGATGCTGCCTTTGATGTGAATATCCTGGCCTTGTATACTCAATAATTGTCTTCTCCACTGCAAGTGAAAATGTACCTTCACCAGAATCTATCTTCAGCTCTCTTACAGAACTCCTACCCTATGTCATAGTATGTGTCAACCTCAGCATCTCTCCATGGTCTCTTCAGTTCTATTTTCTCCCCTGCAAGTGAAGTTGCCAATTCCTGAATTGAACTTAACAAATGTCAAGTTTAAAATACTTCTCTTTGTGTGATCTACATAATCTCAAGCATCAGGTTCATTTCCATACTCCCAGTCTTGTCCCTTTTAACTCACCTCCTGGAACACGACAACCTACTGCTTCACAAATGTGTCTTTGAAAATCTCTAAACCCATGCTTAGCAATAACTACTTCCAAAAGGCCTCAACTCCTCTTTCTAAACAACTTCACCAATTGGGGAAAATTACTCAATGTTCCTAGCACACCATTCTCACTCAAACTACAAAACCTCCCCTTGTCATCTTTATGTTATAAAATCTATCAATACCCCCATTCAGTAAGAATGGACTTTGATTAATGAGCTTCAAATAATCCCATTCAAAGCATCTCACAGCCCTACATCTTGGTGTATATCTCCTGAAGTATTATTTCCTGGAAAATTCAACAAGAACCAAGATCATATATGTGTCAACTACACTAAGGCAAACCTGTCTCAGAAGGTATGCAAGATACATTGGCTTTAGTTAATGATGTTTTAGACATGCTTATCATAACTGTCTGCACACCCAGGCCTGGCTCTAAAAATCTCAAATTTGTACTCTTTTTCTTGGTGATAATCAGTAGCACCACTTGCCATCTTCCAGCACGATGTATATCTCCTATATCTTGCCTCTGTTTCTACTAGCACTATTTTTATAAGAGGAGTTCTTCCACCACCCACACTCCCAGGATTAGCTCTATATATGTGAAGATTATGCACAGAATTTATCTGATGATTTCCAAGAAAATCATCTGCCTGTGTCATCACAGAAGTTTCATGCCTATTTCCAGGGATGAAGCTACTGAGAGAGATTCTCATGAGATCTCCAGAATCAAAGCACCTCTGCTGCATTGCCACAATCTAAGATACTTCTCTGAGTACAAAGATATCTTACTGATTTTTGAGATGAAGTTTCTGAGAAGTTAAAATCCGAGGACCAATCTTGTAGTCTGTGTTCGAACGCTGGTTAAAAAGTTTCAAGGCTAGATTTTCCTGCTAAAATCTAGACCAATTCATCCTGCACAATCTCTAGATACCACATCAATCTCTGGATATTCCCAGTGTATATAATATACATGGTATATTCCAATGAACCGTCAGCACCAATATTATCCCTACTTCCTGATCAAGGTCTGGTCACATGAGATCTGTTTATGTTACCCTGGATATTGCCCCTGGGTAGATTTCCCTAAATCTGGGACTGCCTATGGCATCTCCACATTAAAAGGTCTGTCATCAAACACAGGGATAAAACTTCTTTGGCTCATAATGCTCCATGGAGCCTCATCTGCTATCACCATCTCCAGTATACCAAATATTGTTGTGGTCATGCAGTTCTGAAATTGTATTTTCCTGATGTTTTCTATGGCTGCTGGTTATTTGACAGTTTCTGGCAGGACAGAAAAGTTGGACAGCACATACTCACTATTTTCACACTCCCCTGCATATCTCCAGGTATAAAAATAGTCCATCAGCTTGTCCTTGTGAGTACTTTAGAACCTTGTCCACCTGCACCACACCCACAGTACCAGTACAGCTCTGTCCACACAGTAACTGCACCAGCTTTAATATGTGAATTTCTCAGGACCATGGCTTCTAAATACTAGATCTCAACAGGCAGTCTGCACATACTTTTCTTAATTAGCATTGCTGAAGCTCAGTTACCAGCCTCACCATCACCTGTTGTATGATATTTTGTGTTTTGACAAATAGAGCTTACCTGAAGTTCAGAGGGCTGAGTTGTCCACTTGCTAGCCATAGAAGACGGGCAGTGTCGACACACAAATTTAGTCCTAGAAATTTTTAAGGCTAATCAGGAAGATTGGGAGTTACATGCCACCTTGCGTTGCATGAGATTGGACAAGTCTAAAATATAAACAAGTCCAGACAGTGGTGGTTTATAACTTTAATCCCAGCACTAGAGAGATAGAGACAAAAATATAACATAAGTGGGAACAAAAATTTAAGATAGGTGGAGACAGAATTACCTGCCCCCATTAACTTTCAGGATTTGTAGATGTGAGAATTCTGGTGGATGGTTGCTCTGCTTCTCTAATTTTAAATTTTCATCCTCAATATCTATCTGAGTTTTTATTTAATAAAACTAATTGAAATCCCACTTCAATCACCGTGGGATATACGGCTCTTGTCACAGTGCATCAGAACCATCTTTCACTGTGGATCCAATAAAATCTGTTGGCTTGATCAATCATCATAATCTTTTTCCTAGTATACTCACAGACCATACACCCATATTTCCTGATAACATAGGCAGATCCTTCCAGCACCATTCTGACTCTCCAAGGCATTTCTGTGTGTGTGTGTGTGTGTGTGTGTGTGTGTGTGTGTGTGTGTGTGTGTGTGTGTGTTTATGAGAATGTCTGTGTTTGTGTAAAGAGTATTTCTTTGTATAACTTACATACCATATTCCAAATATTACAACTATGACTATTTCTCAACAGATCATTAAAGAAGCCAGTAGTTTTTCAGTCCGTGAGGAGAGATGTCTCAGTTTGGCTTCAATATGTGTCACAATCCCAAAATTAGAGGTTCTAGTAACAGTGATACAAGAGAGAGGGCACACAGTCTAGAATATTGGAGAATGTATGTTCTAGATTTAAAGTGAATAATTGTACCTGCAAATATAGATTTATGCTGGGCCTTCCAACTTCAAATAATTAGATCAATAACAAAACCCAAATAGCTAATATCCTTCTAACATACAAAGGCACAGGTTATATGTTACCTTGAGAAAGGAAAGAAAAGGAAAATAATGAAAAATATTGAATCAAAGGTAGAAAACCATCTGGGAAAATTCTAAATTCTGCATCTTCATGCCTGATGGCAAAGTGCTCATTTGATCTGCGACTCTTTCAGTTTTCTGAACTGCAACTAACTTCTTTCTTTTCAGCTGCATCTATTCCCTATTAGCAGCTTTAATTGAAGGCATCCTACAGCTCTGGAATCTCTAATATTTGTCTCTAAAGCAATCCTGGCCTCAACTTTACAGTTTCACACAATGGCCTAGGTCTCCACGAAGGGACATCTTTGACATATGCCTGGTGATAGTGACTTTCATAAGTCATAGAAGAAGGTTTCATAACCCCTTTCTCCCATCATTTACTCTAATGGAAGAAGCACATAATTGAGGCTGCCCATTTCAACTGATTCATGGATATGCAACATGGCCCTCATTTTCAACTACATCTTCATCTGCCTTTTGCTTTTAATGACTTTCTTCACTACCTAAGTTTGGTGGCTCTGAAACTTGATCTGTAGACCAGCCTGGACTTGAGCTCAGATATTTGCCTTCTTCTGACTTTGGAGTGCTGGATTCAAAGCATGAACCACCACATTAGTTTCTGAGCCCTTCTTTAATTACTTTTTACAAGTTGTAAACTTACCTAGGTAGGATCTCTCTGTGGAACTACGAGTATTTTTATTCAGTGTAATATCTGGCTGTATGTATATCTCCCTGAACACCTTAATTACTTCCATACCACTTTAATTTTTTATTTTTATTATGGCTCTATTTTCAGTCACATAAACATGAAAGCAGCCAAGGCATCCATCAGTAATTAAATAAATGGGCTGGTACATAAAAGAGAATAATTGGTTACCTTATTTGTGATTTTAAAATATATTTTCATACATCATGTTTTGATCATGATTTTCCATTTAATTCTTCTGTTGTCTTCCTCTCTACACATCCAATATTTTATGCATTTCCTCTATCTATCCAAAAATATATATAAAATACCAAAAACACAAAAACACAAAATCAACACATAGCATAAGTTTTGATACCTTCACCCAGGAAGATAGTCTCCAAATCCTTCCAGTAACCTGCAGATTTTAGTATGTCATTGATTTCAAAGCTGAGTAGTATTCTATTGTGTAGATGTACCACAGTATGTTAATCCATTCTATAGTTGAGGGGCATCTAGGTTGTTTCCAGCTTCTTGATATTAATAATAATGCTGCTATGAACATAGTTGAGCTACTGCTCTTAGGGTACAAATGTGCATCCTTTGAGTTTATGCCCAATAAAGGTATTGCAGGGTGCTTGGTGAGATTGAGTTCCAATTATCTGAGTAACTGTCATACTGCAATACAAAGTGGCTATAAAAGTTTACACTCCCACCAACAGTGGAGTTTTGTTCCCTGAGCACTGCATCTTCTCCAGCACAGGTTGTCACTGTGTTTTTGGTCTTAGCCATTCAAACAGGTATGAGGTGGTAACTCAAAGATGTTTTGATTTGCATTTCTCTGATGGCTAAAGATGGTGAGCAATTTTTTAAGTGCTTTCCACCAATTTGTAATTATATTATAATACCTTTTTAAGCCATGAACTCCATTTTTTAATGGGGCTATTTAGGATCTGGGCTCTAGTTTCTTGAGACCTCTATATATTTTAGAGTTCAGTCTTGTCAGATGTCTGGTTGGTAAAGAACTTTTTCTATTATGTAGGCGATTGTTTTGTCTTATTGACTTTGTTCTTTGCCTTACAGAAGCTTGTCAGTTTCTGAAGGTCCCACTTATAGATTGTTGATCTTGGTGTCTGTGCTACTGATGTTATAGATAAGAAGTTGTTACCTGTGCTAATGCATTGGAGGAAATTTCCCACTTTGTTTTCTATCAAGTTCTGTGTAGCTGATTTTAGGTTGAGGTCTCTGATCCATATGGATTGGACTTTTGTTCAGAGTGATAGGTTTGAATCTATTTGCAGTCTTCTACATATTACCTTCTGGTTGTGCCAACACCATTTGTTGAAGATACTTTTTTTTCTACTGTATATTTTTGTCAAAATCCAAGTGTTCATATGTGCATATATTAATGTAGGAATCTTTGATTAAATTACATTGATCTACAAGTCTGCTTTTATTCCAGGACGAAGCTGGTTCTATTACTGCAGCTCTTTAGTATAAATTCAAATTAAGGATTGTGATGCTTCTGCAATTTCTGTTATTCCACAGGATTTTTTGGGGAATCCTGAGTTATTTGTTATTACATATGTAGTTGAGTATTTTCATTTCAAAGTCTGTAAATAAATTATGTTGGGATTTTGTTGGGGATTTTACTGAATCCATAGAATGACTTTTGTAAGATTACAATTTTTACTATGTTGACCCTACCTACACAGGATGATTGGTTATCTTTCCATTTTCTGATAGCTTCTTCAATTTCTTTATTCAATAACTTAAAGTTCTTGTTACCTTTTTAGTAGGAGTTACAAACAACATATTTATTGCTATTTATAGCTATTGATTTTATTTTAGAATTTTTAGTTTTCTATTTTAAAATTTTAGGCATTGTTTTTATGGCAGATCTACTTGTCAATACAATAGCATTCTGAATTTTACATATATTTTATATGGTCATGATATAGATTCAATGACAATTGAATAGTACAATTAATAGATATATATTTATTATTTTCATTAAAAAAAGTCAACGCAATCAATCCTCCACATCCACAAATCCCCACCCCTCAAAGGGTGAAAGAGTCCCTAGATGGGAAAGCTGAGCACTGCACATCCACTCCAGGAACATCCTATTCACTCATAACATAGTCAATGCTGGACTGGGTGTTCCTCTATAGGGAATATGCTCAATGGTGGTAGCCCATGAACAAGAACACAGTCTGATCCCAATCCTCATGACTCCACACACTCATGGCAGTTGAAAGCTGCCCAGCCTCCCGGTGACCAGCATCCTCTCCTAATAGAATTCCAGTGGAAATTCCTGATACAGTGAGTTCCCCGAAGCTCCACCCAGGCATCACCGTGGGGAACCTTCCTTATAATCGCTGTGCCCCTGCTCATTTAGACTCCCCTCCCCTGCACTCAGCTGGAGCAGGAGCTCTCTTCAGTACTCAGCCATGGATCTCTACCTCTGCCTCAATTCCCTGTTAGATGTAGGCTTTTCAATGGCACTTATGGCGTTTGCTCATCTGATTATAGGGGGAGTCCCATATAAGCACAACCTCCACTGGATTTTCAGACTTAGCCAGGATCATCCTTTGAGATCCTGGCCATTTTCTTAGCACCCAATTTTTTCCAACCCCACAGTAGCTTCCTGTATTAAGATATCCATCTCCCTCCATCTCCCTCCATCTCCCTGTCTGTTTCTTTCACTCAACAATCTTCTTCGTGAAAGATTTGTTCCCAAATCTTCTTGGTTGCATTAAAACCTCAATAGGCTGACGTTATCTTTGCTATTTTCTATTGGGGGGAGGGGAATCTATGGATCTTTCTGTTAAGTTCCTTATAATTCCAAGCTATTCAGGGGTTGTGGTTTGCATCTTGGGTATCCTTTCCTTTTTATCTAAAATCCACTTACGAGTGAATACATCCCACACCTATCTTTATGGGCTAGTGATACCTCACTAAGGAGGATATAAATTTGTCCATAAATTTGCCTGAAATTTTCAGGATGTCCTTTCCTTTACTGCAGAGTAGTACATCATTATGTAGATGTACCACAGTTTGTTAATCCATTCTTCAGCTTAGCAGCATCTCGATTGTTTCCAGGTTCTTGCTATTATGAATAATGCTATTATGAATATAGTTGAGATAATAACTTTGGGGTACAAATGTGCATCTTTTGGGTATATGCCCAACTGTGGTACTGTTTTTTTCAAGGTCTTTAAAAAATTGTGTTAGGAGTTTGATGTGAATTGCATTGAATATGTAGATTGTTCTGGAAAAATTGCCAATTTTACTATTTTGATCCTACCTATCCAGGAGCATGAGATATCTTTTCATTTTCTGATATTCTCTTCAATTTCTTTATTCCATGACTTTTGTCTAACAGGTCTGTTACTTCTCTGGTTAGAGTTATGCCGATATATTTAATGCTAGTTGCAGCTATTATAAAGTGTTGTGTTTCCCTTATTTTTCAGCCCTTTTATCCTTAGGACATTGTTGGGCTATGGATTTTGTTGAATTAATTTTGTACCCTGCTATATGTCTAAAGGTTTTTATCAGCTCTTGGAGTTCCCTTGTAGAATTTGGGGTGTCATTTATATACGTGATCATATCTTCTGAAAATAGAGATAATAGAGATAGTTTGACTTCTTCCTTTCCAGTTTGTAGCTCCCTAATCTCCTTTTGTTCTTTATTGCCTTGCCTAAAACTTCAAGAACTATATTTAATATATAAGGAGGGAGAGGACAACCTTGTCTTGTTTCTTATCTTAGTAGGACTGCTTTAAGCTTTTCTCCATTTAGTTTGAAGCTGGCTTTTCAGCTTGCTGTATATCACCTTTTTTATATTTATGTATTTTCCTGTATTCCTAATCTCTCCATGACTTTTATCATGAAGGAGTGTTGGATTTGTCAAAGGCTTCTTTAGCATGCAATGAAATGACCATGTGGGTTTTTAAAATCTGTTTGTTTATATGATAGATGACATTTGCAGTTTTTCCTTTGTTGAACCATCCCTGAATCTCTGTGATGAAGCCTACTTTATCATGGATGATGATGATTTGATATTTTACTGGGTTTAGTTTGCCATAATTTTATTGAGTATTTTTGCATCTGTGTTCATGAGGGAGATTGGTCTGCAATTCTCTTTCTTTGTGGCATCTTTGAGTGCATAGTATTCATTGTGATCAGCCTTACAAACAGAATTCAAGGATGTCCCTTAAGTTTCTACTGTATGGAACAATTTGAGGAATAATGGTAGCATTTCTTCTTTGAATGTCTGGTAGAATTCTGAACGGCAACAATCTGACTCTGGAATTTTTTTACTTGTAAGAACAAGATTGTTTTTGCTTGTAAGAAGAAGATTGTAATAACAGCTTCAATTTCCTTGGGTGTTATAGTTCTCTTTAGATCATTATCTGGTCTTGACTTAATTTTTTGCAAATTGTTACTGTCTAAAAAGCTATCCATATCTTTTAGTGCTTCCACTTTACTGCAATGTACATTTTTGAGGTATGACCTAATGATCCTCTGGATATTTGGGGTGTCTGTTATGTCCCTCTTTTCATTTCTGATTCTATTAATTTGGATTTTCTCTATGTAAATATCACTTTATCTCTCTTTGCCTTTATTTTTAGTTAGGATAAGAATTGGTCTATTTTCTCAACTTTCTCAAAAAACCAAAACTTTGCCTTACTAATTTTTTGTATTTTTCTCTTTGTTTCAGTCTTATTGATTTCAGCTTTGAATTTATTTCCTGCCTTCAAATTTTCAAGGTGTTTGCTCCTAATTGTTCTATTGACTTCAGCTGTGTTGTTAAGTCTCTTATGTGAGAGGTTTTTAGGCTTTTCCTGTAGGCAGCTAGTGCAATGAATTTATCTCTTACGACTGCTTTCATTGTGTCTGTGAGTTTGGGTATGTTGTAGAATTTTTTCATTGAGTTCTAGGAAGCCTTTAATTTTTCTTTCTTTACTTTTTGTCCCAGAGGTGACTCAGTTGAGATATGTTCATTTTGCATCAGTTTCTATACTTTCTGTGATTTGTGTTGTTTAACTCTAACTTTAGGTTGTGGTGGTCTGATAGGATACAAGGTCTTGTTCCCATTTTTTTTTTTAATCTATTGGTGTTTCCTTTAAGAGTGAGTTCATAGTCAATTCTAGATGAATTCCAATGGGGAACTGCTGACCAACATTTCTGATTACTTAGAATCTGCCTAACAACAGGCATTATGAGATCTCCTAATCATACCCAGAGAATGAGGGGAAGCCACACAATATCACCAAATTGTAATGTGCCTGGGCCATGGGAGAAGGGTATATAAGGTTCTCCCCATTGTTGAATAAAGAGTTAATCCTTTGCTTTTCAACTGAATCTTGTGTCTATGTCATTTACAATGCACCTTTTAATCACCCCCCCCCAAAGGGAACTTTTAGAATCCAACAACACAGGACCTTGGGCTTAAAATTTTCAAACTTACATTTAAAAATAAAAAATAATACTCAGAACACCTGAACTTTTCATCCGTTCCTAAATTGTCTGTCCCAGTAGATTTCACAACACCCACAGACTATTAAAACCTCAGCATCAGCACTAGTTGTTTCCTCAGTAACTACATCCTAGATAGCTTCACAGTGACTAGTCAGAGACAGTCAGTCTAACCTCACAAACTGTTCCAATGTTGCCAGCATTTCCCTAACCTCAAGTGGTCCACATTACCTGGAGACTACTCTTTCCAACTTTTACCAACATTCCAACTTCCTTGTGCCCCTAGCAAAAGTTCCTGATATCTGTGGAAATCAGGGAGAGAGAAGGATTCTCTATTGTCCAACATCAAGATATACAAGAATAAAACTAAAAGATGTGAATAAAAGGGCTTTATCATTCACAAGCATGCCAAATGTTGCATTCAGATATTACTATTTTATTCTTTATTCTTTTTCCTTTTTTTGCTCAAAATCATTACATTTATAAAGACAGTACTGAAGGTCTTTTTTCTTACTTGGATACTTGTGATATTTCATTTTTCCCTCTATGAAATAAAGCTTGCCTGAAGTTCAGAGAACAGAGCCAGTAACAGAGTAAGACATAAAGGTCAGTCAATGGTGGCAATTACCTTTAATCTTAGCACTAGAGAGGCAGAGGTCCATCTGGATCTTTGTGAATTCAAGGCCAGTCTAGAATATATAAGATGAATTCAATTCAAAATAGAAGCAAAGATGTGCAATGATGGCACATATCATTATTCCCAGTACTAGAAAGGTTAAGATAGGATATGATATGACTGGACAGAAAAAGGAATATAAGGTGGGAGGAGATACTAGATAGTCCCTGACTGTCTTTCCCTTCCCTTTTGGCTAAGGACTCTAAGCTTTTAGTCAGAGGATACAAAGAGACAGTATTTAACCTTTTTGGCCTCAGGTTTCTTTAGTCATGAAAGAATACTCTACCCTCTTGTTCCTCTGTCTCTCTGATCTTTAAGAATGACCCCAAAATATAGCTCCAGGTTTTTGTTTTAAGACCAGTTAGAATTTTTACAGGAAGTATCTGAGAATTAAACATGCATACATGTCTATGTAAGCAGGCAACTCAAAATAATAAAAATGTGTGATAAATAATAAATGATGGCATTATTTAATACTTCATTTGGTCTCCTTGGACATTTAGTGATGAATTAGCCTAACAAGATACAACTCTCACCTGAATGGTCACAGGAGACATACTTTTATGCAGCCAAATATCACTGACTAAACAATGCCCCAAAATCTGAATTTTTCTTAACTCAAATAAAACATGTTCTCACATCAAACAGTTCATAAAGTTCTCATTAGTACCTAACAAAAGAAAATATACTTAAAATATATTATTGGAAATATATGCGCATGGGAAAGTAGAGAAATGTCTGACTTATGCTATATACTACTTCTTTAAATGATTTTGTCTGATATCTAGTGAGCAAAAGCCGGTGGTTTAAGTTAGCATTTTGCTAAAGGTTTTTACTTTATAGGTACAAGACTGTTGACTCAAATATAGTCAAGAAGTAGAAACTCAGGAATCTAAGGACTGTCCAAGGTCACTTGTCTCTACAATGTTACATACTTTCAGGAAGATCTGATTTATCAGCTATCTTTGTAGACACTTTAGCAGATTCCAGGCTTTTATACTTGGAAATGTAAATCCCACTCTTTATCAGAGTTAACTTCTGAGTGCATGTCATTGTTAGGATAAGGTCAGAAGACTGATTCATGAACACAATACCTTGTAGAATGACTGAGAGAGGCTCCAGAAAAAGGGGAGAGGGCCTTTTGCTTCAGGTTCATTTTATTTCATAAGTTTTCCTTAAACATGATATATCTTTATTAAGTTTTGGATTTCAAAACATACTGATAGACTCTAATGTTTTCAGTGTACTTGACTTGGCTTCTACCTTACTTTTATTCTTCCCTAGGTATAATCTCTAGTATGTGCCAAATAAGTGTGTTTAACTGGTCTGTTCTAAGAATGTTTTTGTAACGGAATGCTTTATCAATATTCATTATGTACTTACTGATATTTATTTACATGTTTTTAGCTTAAATCATCCTTCCTATATTACTCCTTTCTGTATTTTACTTATGTATGAAAGTACACTGAAACTGAAGTAATGTGTTCCACAGCATAAGACTGCAGTCTGTTCTATTCTTTTCCATCCCCATGTCCCAATTCCAGTATATATGGTCTGCACAGATTAACAGAAAGTTTAACAATCATAAAAAGTATATATTTTGAGGGTCTTCTAGTGACATTACTAATATCCACTGTGTTATATACTCACTGTGGTATGACAAAATACCTGGTATAAGCAAATCAAAGTAAGAAATATGTACATTGGCTCTCATTTTGAGAAAATCATCATGCCTGAAAGGTCATGGAGCATGAGCTCAAAATTGCATGAAGCATTTTATCATCATTAGGTAACCGAGAGAATAGATAGGGAACACTGATGTTCACCTGACATTCTAATTTTATGTAGCCTGGCATCAAATAATATTAAATAATGTCATCTGAGTTTTGGATGGGACTTCCCCAAATCAATTAACCTCACCTAAAATATCTCTTAGGTTTCATCTTTATTTGACTTTCAATGTCTTTTCATTCAAAAGTTTATAGTAACTACCCAAACCTTTTTGTTAATTTAAAATTCAAACACATCTAAAAGTATTATCTTTTATGTTTATAGTTTGAGTGAGGAATTGTTAAGTAAAAACAATAGTATCATTCATGTATGGACAATAGAGCATAAATTTGATAGTTTAATAGTATTATTCTGTAAATACTGGCAATGTATATAGGAGAGATTGATAAAGTGGAATGGTCAAAGAACAGAATATTTAAAATTAGACAAGAAATGAAAGTGAGTATTGAAATAAGAATGATGACTGAAAGAAAGTAACACTTTGAGATTATGAGTATTTAAGAGACAGATACATATATGGAAATGAAAATAACAAGAGGTGTGAGGCCGCGCCTCAGGTATTTTTCTTTAGTTAGTTTCTACTTCTTCTGCCTGTCAGTCATTGGCAATTTAATACAGTTGGCAATATCCCTTAAGTTGAGGGATCAGTTTGAGGAAGGAACAGCTTTCTTTAGTGAACACTGTTATTTTCTATATCAATAATTTTATATTGATTGTTTTTATTTACTCCCTTTACAGATTGGTGCATATTGCTGTCAATATCCAGATCCATGATCATTGTGGCTATAATATCCTGAGAGAGGAAAGAATTTTCATCATGAACCATAAAAAGAGGTTACTTAGAGGAAGGTGTGTTCCACAGAGTTGCAATAGAACTCAGTAGGCTGAATATAAGCAGACTTCAACATAGTCATTCTAAATAAAGCATTGGTGTGGTATTCTCTGTGTATGTGATTGTGTTATCTTACCTTCTCCTTTCTCTGAATAAAGTTTTTTTTAATTGTTTTTGCATTCTAAACTATGAAGGCCATAATTACATACTCAGATTTTGACAACAAACTGTAGTAGACAAAATGACCGATGAAATTCAATGTGTAAAACATATATAACAAATACCAATAAAATAACTTTGCAAGGAACTTCCAACTGAACAAAGAAAAATAGCCATAGTTCTCTCTTACTATACTTGATAGGATTTACTCACATGGAAATGGTGTCAAGAAACAACTGAAACATATATCTGTAGGCCCATTGAACTCTATATCTATCAAGTTGGCACCTATAAAAACACACTGTATAAGATGTAAAATAATTCCCTGTTTTCCTCCTTCTTGATGCACAAATGCTAGAGATTGCCTAAGGGAAGGGATGAATTTGAAAATTCTTCTGTTTCCAGAGCTACCAGAGACAAATATTGCATTATGAGCAGTGAACCAGAGTCAAGACAAATAGCCTTAAAGAAACAGAGAATTTAATATCCATCTCATAACTTAAAAATTTTAAAGGCATATTCAATCTGTTTCATGTATTAACATTTTTGCCATACACTATAAATTAACAAATATTTCCCTTTTAAAATCTATTAATTTTCTGTGTTCCTCCATGGTCTAATCAGATGACTTGATTTAGCATTGTTCTTCCTGTCTCTCCCCTTTACATCCATCTAATCCTTTATGTTTCTCTCAGTATGTCTCTCACTGTCCCTGTTTCTTTTAGAAAATATTTTAATACATTAAACATATTAGTAGATATCCAATTTCTGGGTATTGGAATAATATCTCAGGTAAAACAGAGTGTGAGATGGCTTGAATGCATAGGACCAGAAGGTCAGAAAGGACAGTTAAAGCCATATATGGCTGACATAGCAGTGAATCTGTGGGGTTGCAACCTTCTAAATGCAATGGAATGCCTAGATTAAAATCCTTCCTGGTTCTGATATCAACTGAAGACTCAATTATGTTTCCAAAAAGGATGCTTTAAGGTACTATGAAAAAAATTCACCAGCCATTCAGATTGATCAAAAGTATTTCCCAAAAACCACAGGACCTAAGAGGACACTCACAACACTGCCTTTGAAATGGTTAACAGAAAAGCCTATTTGGGTTCAACAATGGCCTTTGACTAGAGAAAAACTTCAGGCTTTGGAACAGTTGATACATGAGCAATTACAGGCTCAGCATATGAAAGAATCAACCAGTCCATGGAATTCTCCTGTTTTTGTTGTCAAGAAAAAAATCTAGAAAATGGAGGATGGTGACAGATTTAATAGCAATTAATAAGGTGATTCAACCTGTGGGCACTTTACAATCTTTACAATCTGGCATTCCCCTGCCTTCTCTGCTATCTAATTTGCCAATATTTTGTACAACAACCACTATATATACTGCAGAAGCACCTCCCACAATCTATCACTTACCATTATATGGATGATATTTTGTTGGCAGACCCCAACCCAAAGACATTAGAAATATTGTTTGAAGAACTAAACAAAATATTTCCTGATTGGGGACTACAAATTGCTCCAGAAAAAGTACAGATGGGAGATTCTATCAATTATTTAGGATATAAAATAAGTTTACAAATAATTAGTCCACAAAAGGTAAAATTAAATAGAGATAAATTGAAGACTCTTAACTATTTTCAAAAGTGACTAGGAGATATTGCTCATATACTATGAGCTAGTTAACTTGTTCAAGACTTTGGATGGTGACAAGGATTTAAATAGTCCAAGAGAATTATCTGATGAGGCTGAGAAAGAATTATAGTTGGTGGAAAAGAAACTTCAAGAAGCACATGTAGATGGTGTAGATCCAGACCTGGATTGCATACTTGTTATTTTACCCTCTAGATAATCTCCAACAGGAATCTTAATGCAAAGAGAAAGATTATATTAGAATGGATATTTCTGACACATAGGCCAAGCACAAAGATGAAGACATATCGAAACAATTTCTGATCTGATATTTAAAGGTAAATTAAGACTTCGCCGATTGACTGGAAAGGACCCTGCAGAAATTGTTGTGCCTTTGACTAATGAAGAAAATGAACAAATATGGGCCGACAGTGAACCTTGGCAAAAGGCTTGTAGTGACTTTTTAGGAGAGATTAATAATAAATATCCGGAAAACAAGAGAATTCAATTCATAAAGGAAACTAATTGGATCTTTACTCATGTGGTACAGGATAAACCCATTTCTGGAGCCCCCAACTTTTATACTCATGCGAACAATTTAGGAAAGGCTGGATTCAGGTCTGAAGACTTAATTAAGTTGGCTCAGAGCCCTTATAACTCTGTTCAATAGTCAGAACTATATGCAATTATTATGGTGGTGTTGGATTTCACAGAGCCTCTCAATGTAATTACTGACTCTCAATATGCAGAAAGAGTTGTTTTACATACTGAAACTGTTGACTTCATTCCTGATGACACAGACTTGACCTTACTGTTCATACAACTATAAGATATCCTCAGAGATAGGATACATCCTATGTACATAAGAAATATCAGGGCACACATGGATCTCCCAGGCCCTCTAGCACAGGGTAGTGATGAAATAGATCAGTTGCTGACAAGAAATGTAATAGAGGCCACAGAATTTCATGAAACATCATGTTAACAGCAAAGGACTAAAGAAGAGTTTTTCCATCACTTGGAATGAAGCAAAGGAAATAGTAAGGAACTGTAACACTTGCTCTTTCTATAACCAACCATCTTTACCTGTTAGAAGTAATCTTAAAGGTACACAGAGAAAAGAAATCTGGCAAATGGAGGTGTTTCACTTCCATGAATTCAGAAAGATGAAATATGTACATCATACTATCGATACTTACTGCTCTGAGTTCTGAAAATGCTGATGCTGTACTTACTGACCTTTTGGAAGCCATGGCCATAATGGGAATTCCCACTCAGATTAAGATTGACAATGCTCCAGCTTACTTTTCCCAAAAAATGAAGCTAATTTTTGGATGCTATAATATAAAGCATATTACGGGGATATCACACAATCCCACAGGACAGGCTATTGTGCAGAGATCTCACTGTTTGTTGAAAGAGATGCTTTATAAATAGAAGAAATAAATGAGAAAACCCAGGGAGAGGTTGCACAGTGCCTTATTGATTTTAAATTTTCGTAATGCTGATGAAAAGGGAACATCACCTGCTGAGAGACATTGGGTAATAGCGAAATCCTCTGATATAAATAAACCCATCTACTTCAAAGATGTGTTGACTTCAGAGTGGAAGCCGGGATAGGTGCTTAGAAGGGGTAGGGATTGTACTATTGTTTCATCAGGGACAGAAAAGATATGGGTGCCAACAAAACTAATAAAAGTCCACTTCAAAAAATAATCCTTTCCTAAGGACTAGAAGTTATTGCTAATGCCTGATATGACAAATGGATATATGGTAAAAAAAATATATAACAAACCTGGGGCAGGTTCTCAATTTTGTCTTTACAGGAAAACGGATACAACTATTTTTAAGACATTGACTAGACATTGAATAATTACTCATCTGCAATTGTAGAGAGATCGATGATGAAGGATGTAAATGACAGACTATGAGACAAACTATGATACACATATGCACAACCAGGTAATCTCTCAATTATTACTGTTTTGCGTCTTGCATCTACACCTCAAAAAAAGTGGTCTTGATTTGACTATTAGTTGGATTTGGAGTAAGTGGCTTTCTCCTTCTCTATACCAAATCATATTGGTTAAGAAAATGTGACATACTCAGTCTCATATCAAAAAAGTCACCTGGTGTGAGACAGAAGACAGAATATTTAGGGACCAATATTGTTGTGACTTCATCTTAAACATAGTTTCTCTCTGTTTCTGTACCTTTCAAACATCCCATCTGCATACAGTCTCCTGAAGTCATAGAAAATATGTATATCTTTTTTTGAGTATCAACAATGCTTAAGTTTTCCATTGTAAATAACATTTCCTCCTATCAGCTACCTACAAAGTATCTGGAACCGAGATGGGGCCCCCACCACAACAACTCCTACTAGTGAAACAAGGATAAAAGGGAGAGTATGAGAGAGAGAGAGTAAGAGACAGGTAGACAGACAGAGGCAAAAATAGAAAAATCAAGAACCTGGTGCACACCAAATAATGAATTTTTTCAGGAAACAGACTATCCAAAAATGGCTGCAAGATAGCTCTCTATGATTATCCTCCAGATCAAACTTCTAATTAGGTTTCCAGATGGAGTTAACCACTATTCTGAGAATAGTTATAAATGTATATAGTCAGTCCATTAAGTTCTAAACATTGTTTAAGCTTTGACATGATCCCCAAGAGATGCCATTACCCGTAAGTCAGCAGAAAGCAACCTTATGAAACACTATGCCCTTTTTTCCCAATAAGTTTTGTGTTCTGAGGGTTGTGGTTAATTATTACTCTGTTAGAATAGTTATAAGTTAAAATTGGGTGGAGGACAGAGCTATAATATAGCATCAAAGATCTCTTTGGAAGAGGAGAAGTGGGATAGATATGATAGACAAAGGTAGATTGTTCTACCTAACTATACACCATTCTAGTTGAATGGATGGGCTAAGTTAAAAACAATTTGCACTGGCAGAGGTATTTGTATATTGATACAAATGTGATAACATTTTATGTGTTTGTGATAATTTATACCTTGGTACAAAGTTTAATCTGAAATTGTTTTATATAACCAAAGCAAATTGTACTTTGATATAAATCTGAATCTGTAACTATTATGTAAAATTGAATCGGTAATTGCTATATTTTATATATGATTCTACCTCTTTTTAAAATATTTGCACATCATCACTATGCAGTTACTACCTTCATTTAATATACTAGATATAGTATATGATTGCACTAGTTGTGATATATGCACAAGGTGTTTTATATACATCTTTTAGATGATATATATAAGTATATAAATGTCTAAAATGCTGTGGCTACTTTACATAGAAATATACGCCTAGCTAATGTTTGATAGTTATACTAAAAGTCATGGTTCAGGGATTGTACACCCCTTATATAGGTATTCTAATTTTTTGTACAGGGTTTATTCTTTAAGACAAAAAGTACAGTCAACTTTACTTAAGTTATCATATCCCAGTCAACTAAGATACAGGTTAGAATATCATAGATAGATAGGAATCTTCAACCATTTCATAGACCCAGAGAATATGGCATTTAACATTTGAAATTCAGCCACGAGAGACACGACGACTTCTGTTGTCACTGCTACTTTCCCGAGATGGTGTTGAACATCAAGGATACTCCTTTGGAGTTTGTCCTTTTGGCAAAGAATGGCCTGTTGGAGAAGGAACTGTCCTTACTTTGATTGCTAACAGTACACACATGATGTCCAAGCTGAGTGAACAAATTGATGGATGGAGACTGACAAAACCTGCCTGGACAGGACAAACCAGTCCATCCAAAATTGCCCTGCTTGTGAAATTATCTGTCAGATACCATAGGCCTGTAGCCAATAGCTGATAGATGCTCCAGTGGCACACAAGCCAGAGGTGATTGTCCAGGTAGCTGTGTTGCTGTCCTCTACTCAATTTTGGAAGCCACTACTTTCATGTACTTCTGACTTACAAGTGATACATCTTCCTTCTCAGGTCTTGAAGGGGTTGAAGAATAGGTATTTAAGGTTTCTACCTCATGGTAATTCCTATTGTACATAGTCATAGTTTAGAACCTTCATAGTTAGACAAAGGGGAGAGATGTGGTGGAATTCAGGTGTCAGGTGATAAGGTCCAAAGACACTTATCCACATTCCCTGGCTCCTGGAGTGGGTGTGAACAACCTGGAGGGGGTGTGGCCAACCCTATTGATAAGGGCCTGATGAGAGAAGAACTCTTCCTGGATCCTGGCTGCTGGAAAGACCGGATAGGAATACATCGTCCTTCCATTTCTCGTCCATTGCTCAGGTACTCCAGTCCCTGTTTGGGTGATAGTATAAGCTGTTACTAATATCGTGGGTGTTGATTTATATTCTAATAGATATTAATGTTGGACTGGTACCTTGTAAGTGATACTCTGCCTACAAGAACTAGCAAACATTTACAAATGGTGTTTCAATACTTTTTGTTTAAGACTGTGAAGGTTAGGACAGGAATATTTACCTGTATACAGCAGCCCAAACAGGGGCCGAAATTTGCACATAAGTTGAAATGCAGTATAACAAATATTAAACATGCAAATTGAAGTAAACTCCATCCTTATTTAAAAATGCCTTCTCTAGAGGGTCTGTTGTTGGTAGTGAATCGAGACATGGATCATTTAAGATATGGCTTCCTAGCTAATGCTGTCAGTATGGATGCTCATTTAGGAGGTTCTGATTCTTATACTTGAATGGAGTTTATGGATTGCAGCATTCACTAGACCAGTAAGAGTTTGGTCCCTCATCTGCAACAGAGTTGTTATAATAAGCATGATATTTACCCTTGAACTTCCCCCATGAAATTCAGCTTTCAGGAAGACAAGTAGGGCAGAAACAACCACCAAAACCATTCAGTAGGATTTAGCCACAAAACCTAGTAGGTGAAGTACTCATGGGATCAAAAACTAATACAGATACACAATAAAAGGACTGAGAAAAAACCTAAATAGGTTTCAGTGTTTAAAAAAATTACATTAGCCTGGAAGAAAGAAGGGGGAGTATATATACAGTACTAGATTAAAAATATAGAATTGTAAATTAAGTTTTTAATGCAAATGAAAACTTATATAAAGAACCATATGATAATACAAATTATTAGAGAGTCTGGATCCTATATATGTGATGTCTTGAAAATCTTGCCCTGTTACTGAACAAATGACAACTGCTAAATGATTCTAAATTTTTAAGAAAATGATTCTAAATTTTAAAGAGTAATAGTTTACACCAACTTTCATATTTAGAGAAAGTCTGTCCTTCAAATTTTGAGTCAACTTTATTCACTGGGAGAGATATTTTATGTTTTGTTTCCACAGAAAATAAGTCTGTGAATTCATTAAATGTTATAAAAATTCTTGATTGAGGAAGACCCCTTAAATATTCCTCATGGCAGTGGATATCCCAAATGATCTAATGTCTCAGAATGCCTCTTTTGCAGATTCCTCTGTGTTTTGCATAGAGAACAGCAGCAAGGTCATCGGCAGAGATGATGCAGCCTTGCAGTTTATTTCAGTCAATTTTAAAACAAAACTCTCTTTTCCCAAAGACCCCAAAAGATTACCATTGACACTAGATAATAAGAAGTAAATTAATTATGATAGATTCAATGATCTCAGTCTAAGAAACCAAACCAGATATAATACTGACATAAAGGATAAAAGGGTGAATTGAGTCCATTGATATTTCGGGATATTAATGATTGGAGATTGAATTGTTATTTACTGTAATTTTTGGTAGTAGATTGTATGTGATTATCATCTTTTGGATTTTCTTCTGTGGTGTTATCAATTGTTCGTAGTTTCCTTGGTGTATCTGGTTTAATAAAGTTCGAGTTTTTCCTCTAAAGCTTCCTGTATTGCTTGCTCGGTGGATAATTATTGTTCAGAACTGTGATCCTTTTTTCAGGAAATATGTTGTTTACTCCACGTTTAGTGATTGAAAGTTTTGCTGGTTATAGTAATTGAAGTTGCCAGCCATGCTCATTTGTGTCAGTAGAATGTCTCACCAGTTTCTTCTTGTTTCATAATTTCCATTGTATAGTCTGGTGTTATTCTTACAGGTCTGCTCAGTCTTACTTTCTTTTCTTCTGCAGAAGGTTTGGGTGAAATCAAAGTGCATCTCCTTGCCAGGTAAACTTCAAGAAATGTTTGCTATGTTCCTCAAACTCATGAAATGTGCTTTCTGGGTGGAAGCAGTGGCTTGACCACTTGAGAAGTGACACCCATTAGAAAAGTTATCAATTATTAGTAGAATGTTTTAAACGAAGAGAAGTCTTCTCTGTCAGGCCAGATTTGTGCCTGTTGGTCATTTACCTTTCATTAACAAGTGCGAGGAGATCCATTTTTAAGATGCCAAGATCATAAATATCTTCCATGTAACAGGAAATGGTAACCAGGGAAGAAGTGACATAGAGACCAAACACCTTCTGAAAAAGAAATTCAGTTAGATAATTCAGCTCAAAACTGTCCGTGTAATAAAGCCTTGGTTCACACAAAACTCTCAATTCTCTTCTGTTTCACTTGGTTGGAGCCTCATTTATAGATTTCAGAGGTATTTGAATATTGTTATATTCCTGTCCCTCCAATGAGGTCTACATATTCATTCCCCCATCTTCAATAAAATACAATCTCAGCAAGGGGAATCTAATTCACTTATCAGGCTTATTGGAGAATCCTTGCTTTATAACCTTCATAGACACTCAGGAATCCCCAGCTCTTACAATACTTGACAAGATTTACTCACATGGAAATGGTGTCAAGAAACAAGTGAAACATATATCTGTGGACTCATTGAACTCTATATCTCATCAAATTGACACCTATAAAAACACACTATGTATAAAATGTAAAATACTCACTTCTTTTCCTCCTTTATGATGCATAAATGCTAGAGATTACCCAAGGGAAAGGATGAATTTGAAAATTCTTCTGTTTCCATAGCTACCAGAGACAAATACTGCATTATGAGCAGCTAACCAGAGTTAAGACCTGTAGCCTTAAAGGAACAGAGTTGTTAATATCTATCTCATAACTTAAAAATTTTAAAGGCATAGTCAATCTGTTTCATGTATTAACATTTTTGCCATACAATATAACAACAAATATTTCCTTTTGTAAAAACTTTTAATTTCCTTTGGTCCTCCACTGTCTATATAGATGACTTGATTTAACATTGATCTTCCTGTCTCTTTCCTTTACATCCATCTAATCCTTTATGTTTCTGTCAGTGTGTCTCTCACTCTCCCTGTTTCTTTTAGAAAATATGTTAAAACATTAAACATATTAGAAAAACAGAAAAACATATTTCATTAATACATGACATTGTTTTGGATTGCCTATCTATTCACTTTCAAGAAACTTGGATGAGGACATAACTATGTAGGAGTATTGTGTTGTTTCATGATAAATAACTGTCCCACCTATTGGTTTAATAAAAAGAGGTGATTGGCCAAAGGCAGGCAGGAAGTGTGGGTGGGGCTACCAGACTAAGAAAATCTCTGAGAACAGAATGCCAGAACAGAATGCCAGACAGAGCACCAGAGAGAAGCTGAAAGAAGCAGGGGACAACTATGCTCCTTTAAGATAAGGTACTGAGCCTCATGGCTGAATAAGAGTCATGGGTTAGATGAAGGGTAGAGAGCTAGTAAGCTATATGCCTTGGCCTGAGGCTGATCAGCCAAAAACTAATGAAAGCCTCTGTGAGTCTCTGTAGGACTGTGTGACTGCAGGACTGCGGGTCTGCGGGTCTGAAGGGCTGTGGGTCTGCGGACCTAAACTTTGAGATTAGGCCTGAAAGTCTGGGCCAGAAACCTCATACTACATAACTATGTGAGTTTAGCAATATTTTTAGTATACTATGAGTAAGTTATCCATGATTTACCAACTCTGAAGGTTTGCTTTTACTTCTGCAGACTCATTTAGGGGATGTATCGCATGGAGTGAGTCTGAAGTCCAATCAAAACTGACACTTTATTATTTTTCCATTGTGGCAATACTGTGTTAATATATCTTCTGGAAACATCATTGTTGCAGTGCTTAGTGCATGGAGCCATTTTACATGGATATTTAGACCCCTCTTCTGCTTCACACAACAATATATTTATAACAATAATCTGTTTCTTAGAAATTGTGATACAATAGGAAAAGTTTGTATCTATGTCTGGCTATGTTCTGATTTGTGTTTTTATACTAATAATTTGGTTACTACAGGCTGAATTTAGGCATAAGAATGCAAAAGTTTTAAACAAGCTTCTGTTGAACTGACTAGAAGCACGTTTGAGTGTCCTTTTTAAATACTGTGAAATTTAAACATTAGTTAGTTCATTTCTGCATATCTGCTGTTTCTTTAAATATAATTGATCTAGAAGCTATTCTCCATCCCAAGATGTTTTATTATACTCATTATACTTCCATACTGGATGATCAACTGCTCTAAAGTGACAACTCCTTCATTTGCAACATGTCTCAGATGATTCCTTGAGAAAATTGCCTCTTCAGACAATCAAATTATGTAATGATAAATTAGTTCTAAATAAAGCATCAGTGTGGTATCTCTGTGTATATGATTGTATAATCTTACCTTATTATTTCTCTTAATAAAGTTTTTTTAAAATTGTTTTTGCATTCCAAACTGTGAAGGCCATAATTACATACTCAGATTTTGACAATAAACTGTAGTAGACAAAATGAAGTAATTCCCATCATTATTTAAAAATCTCTTCTGTAGATGTTTGTTGCTGGTAGTGAATCGAGACAAGGGCCTTTTAATATGAGTCTTCCTAGATAATGCTGTCAATATGGATGCTCATTTGGGATGTTCCGCTTTGTGTCCTTGAATGGAGTTTATGGATTGTAGCATTCACTAGACTAGTAACAATTTGGTCCCCTCTTCTGCCACAGAGTTGCTGTAATAAACATGATATTTACTCTTGAACCTCCACCATGAAATTCAGCATTCAGGAAGACAAGCAGGGCAGAAACAACCGCCAAACCCACTCCATACATCTTAGCCAAATGACCTAGTAGGTCTAGGACTCATGGGATCAAAAATTAATACAGATACACAATAAAAGGCTTGAGAAAAAACTCTAAATAGGTTTCAGTGTGTTTAAAAACTTACATAAGCCAGGAAGAAAGAAATGGGAGTATATATACAGTATTATGTTAAAAATAAAGACTTGTAAATTAAGTGTTTTTAATGCAAATGAAAACATATACAGAGAACCATTTGATAATACAAATTATTAGAGAGTCTGGACTCTATATATGTGTTACCTTGAAAGTCTTGACCTGTTATTGAACAAATGGTAACTACTAAGAGATTCTAAATTATAAAGAGTAATAGTTACATCAAATTACATGTTTAGAAAATGTCTGTCCTTCAAATTTTGAGTCAGCATTATTCACTATGAGAGATATTTTATGTTTTGTTTCTACAGAAAATAAGTCTGTGAATTCATTAAATGGTATGAAAATTCTTGATTGAGGAAGACCCCTGAAATATCTCTCAATGCAGTGCATGGCCCAAATGATCTAATGTCACAGAATGTCTCTTTTGGAGTTTTCTCGGAATTTTGCATATAAAACAACAGTAAGGCCACTGGCAGAGATGTTGCAGCCTTGCAGTTTACTTCAGTCAGGATTATAACAAAACTCTTTTTTCTCAAAGGCCCCAAAAGATTATCATTGCCACTAGATAAAAAGTAAATTAATTTAATTAAGATATATTCAATGATCTCAGGCTAAAGAACAAAACCATGTATAATAAATACATGAAAAATAAAAGGATGAATTGAGTCCATTGATATTTCAGGATATTAATGACTGGTGATTGCATTGTTATTTACTGTAATGTTTGGTGGTAGATTGTGTGTAATTATCCTCTTTATTAATTTCTTGTATGGTGTTCTCAATTGTTTGTGGTTAACTTGGTGTATCTGGTTGAATAATGTTGGAGTTTTTCCTCTAAAGCTTTCTGTATTAATTGCTCTGTGTACAATTGTTTAGATCTGTGATCGTTTTCTCAGGAGATGTATTGTTTACTCTACATTTAGTGATTGAGACCTTTGGTGGTTATAGTTATTGAAATTGGCAGCCATGCTCATTTGTGTCAGTAGAATGTCTCACCAGTTCCTTCTTGCTTTCATAATTTCCATTGTATAGTCTGGTGTTATTCTTACTGGTCTGCTCAGTCTTACCTTCTTACATTCTGCAATAAATTTGGGTTAATTTCAAATGGCATCTCCTTGCCAACTAAACTTCAACAAAAGGTTCCTATGCTCCTCAAATTCATGAAAAGTGCTTTCTGGGTGGAAGTAGTGGCTCAGCTAATTGAGAAGTGACACCCATTAGAAAAGTTTTCAGTTATTAGTAGAATGTGTTAAACCAAGAGCATTCTTTTCAGTTAGGTTAGATTTGAGCCTGTTGATCATTCATCTTTTGTTAACAAGTGCAAAGAAATCCATTTTTAAGATGCCACAATCATAAGTATCTTCAATACAACAGGAAATGTTAACCAGGGAAGAAGTGACAGAGAGACCAAACACCTTCTGAAAAAGAAATTCAGTTAGATAAGTCAGATCAAAAGTGTCTGAGTAACATAGTCTTGGTTCACACAAACCTCTCAAAACTTTTCTTCTGTTTTGCAAGGTTGGACCCTTATTTATACATTTCAGAGTTATTGCATGCTCTTATATTTCTGTCCCTCCAATGAGGTCTGTATATTCATGGCCCCCATCTTCAATATAATACAATAGCAGCAAGGTGAATCTCATTCACTAAACAGGCTTATAGGAGATTCCTTGAATTATAACCTTCGAAGACACTCAGGAATCCCCAGCTCTTATTATACTTGACAGGATTTACTCACATAGAAATGGTGTCAAGAAACAAATAAAACATATATCTGTGGACTCATTGAACCCTATATCTCATCAAATTGACACCTATAAAAACACACTATGTATAAAATGTAAAATACTCACCTCTTTTCCTCCTTTTTGATGCACAAGTGCTAGAGATTGCCTAAGGGAAGAGATGAATTTGAAAATTTTTCTGTTTCCAGAGCATATAATAGGAGAAAATTGTACATGATTTATCCAATCTGAAGGTTTGCTTTTACTTCTGCAGACTCATTTAGGGGTATCTAACTCTTGGAGTAGGTATGAAGTCCAATAGAAATTGGCAGGTTATTCTTTTTAAATTTTTGGCAATATTGTGTTAATATATCTTCTGGAAACATCACTGTTGGAGTTCTTTGTGGGTGCAGCCATTTTATATTGATAGACATATCTTCTGCTTCACACAACAATATAAATAACAATTTTCTGTTTCTTAGAAATTTTGATACGATGGGAAATGTTTGTATCTGTGATTGTGTTTTTATAGTAATGAATTGGTTACTACAGGGAAAATTTAGGCATATCAATGCAGAAGTTTTATACCAGCTTCTGTTTAACTGACTAGAAGCACATTAGAGTTCCCTTTTTAAATACTGTGAAATTGAAACATTAGTTAGTTCATTTCTGCATATCTGCTGTTTAAAGAAGCTTGACCTAGAAGCTATTCTCCATCCCAAGTTCTTTAATTATACTCATTATACTTCCATATTGGCTGATCAAACGCTCTAAAGTGAGGACTCCTTCATTTGCAACATTTATCAGATGATTCCTTGAGAAAATTCCCTCTTCAAACAACAGTCAGGTAATACTAAGTTTGTTCTAAATAAAGCATCAGTGTGGTATTGTCTGTGCATGTGATTGTGTAATCTTACCTTCTCCTACTCTGAATAGTTTTTTTTTTTATTTTTTAAAAAATTCTTTTTCATTCCAAACTGTGAAGGGCATAATTACATACACAGATTTTGACAATAAACTGTAGTAGACAAAGTGACTGATAAAATTCAATGTGTAAAACATATATAACAAATACCAATAAAATAACTTTGGGAAGGAACTTGTGATTGAACAAAGAAAAGTAACCCTAGTACTCTCTAGAGGCCCTTAGGTACTCATATCTACTGAAAAGAGATCTAGACGTTGAAGTGTTTCCTCACAAGGCACTGTGTCCAATTTCATGGATGAGGAAGGCAAATCTGTATGTTGGGCAGTGGGAACGAATCTTTACATTTGTTAATATCAGGAGTGAGCAGTCAATTCCTGTGTGCTGTGATGGAACAAGTTCTATAAACATCAGAAGACAGGTTACCAAATTACCTTATTTGTTTTGACCGCGAAATTACTGGGTTTAAGCTCTCTACTGTTGATGCAAATATATTTACACATTTTAACACATTTCATACAAAGATATATAGTATCTGTACCCATAGATAGAATGTCATTTCATGGAAAATTAAAAAAAAATACTTCTCCCATCTACTAAAGTTCTAGTATAGAGAATAGC
Organism: Phyllotis vaccarum; assembly: GCA_033318265.1. Classification (NCBI taxonomy): domain Eukaryota; kingdom Metazoa; phylum Chordata; class Mammalia; order Rodentia; family Cricetidae; genus Phyllotis; species Phyllotis vaccarum. The sequence continues at coordinate 21,420,109 of JARWLC010000020.1, read as the reverse complement.
TAACTTTGTTCACTTGTACAAAGTGTCTTTTGAGACACATGCCCATGTTAAAACATGAGATAGAGAATAGTCAGAAATAGATGCATACTTTTAAAATGAAATGGTATAAACAAATATATCATTAGAAATTTGAGGAAAGAGACATAGCTGTGCTCGAATTTTTTTTTACACTATATGATTATATGTTGCTGTGATTGGTAAAATAAATATGTTTAATTGCCTATTGCTTAACATGGTAAAGTTAGGCAAAGGAAGAATGATGAAGTTTGGCACCAGCAAGAAAGAAACCAAGCAGGAAATGTTGAAATTAAGCAAAATGTTCTCCAAATGACAAGAATAAATACAAATATGAGTAAACTAAAATGTAACAGCCAGCTACTAATAAGTATGAGAAGAGCAAACATTTATAAATAGTTTTCCGATACTGTTTGTTTAAGAGTGTGTGAAGTTTAGGAGAGGAATACTTACCTATAAAACAGCCCAAAGAGGGGTTGAAAGTACCACATAAATTGAAATGCATCGTAACAAATCTTAAACACACAAAATGAAGTAATTCCCATCCTTATTTAAGAATATCTTCTCTAGAGGGTCTGTGGTTGGTAGTGAATAGAGACATGGATTTTTTAAAGATGTGGCTTCCTAGATACTGCTGTCCGTATGGATGCTCATTTGGGAGGTACTGCTTTGTGTACTTGAATTGAGTTTATGGATTGCAGCATTCACTAGACTAGTAACAGTTTGGTCCCCACATCTACAACAGTGTTTCTGTAATAACCATGATATTTATTCTTGAACCTCCACCATGAAATTCAGCTTTCAGGAAGACAAGTAGGGCAGAAACAATGACCAAAACCACTCCATAGATCTTAGCCAAATGACCTAAGAGGTGAAGGTCCCATGGGATCAATAATTAATACAGATACACAGTAAAAGGCTTGATAAAAGAAACTCTAAATAGGTTTCAGTGTGTTTAAAAACTTACATAAGTTTTGAAGAAAGAAGAGGGAGTATATATACAGTATTAGATTAAAAATATAGACTTGTAAATTAAGCCTTTTTACTGCAAATGAAAACATATATAAAGAACCACATGATAATAGAAATTATTAGAGAGTCTGGATGCTATATATATGTTATCTTCAAAATCTTGACCTGTTATTTAACAAATGGTAACTGCTAAAAGATTCTAAATTATAAAGAGTAATAGTTTACACCAACTTACATATTTAGAAAATGTCTGTCCTTCAAATTTTGAGTCAACTATATTCACTGGGAGAGACATTTTATGTTTTGTTTCTACAGAAAATAAGTTTGTGAATTCATTAAATGTTATGAAAATTCTTGATTGAGGAAGACCCCTGAAATATCTCTCATGGCAGTGGGTAGCCCAAATGATCTAATGTTATATTACCTCTTTTGCAGTTTCTTCTGAGTTTTGCTTATAGAACAGCAGCAAGGCAACTGGCATAGGTGATGCAGACTTGCAGTTTACTTAATTCAAGATTTTACCAAAACTCTCTATTCTCAAAGACCCCAAAAGTTTTTCATTGACACTAGATAATAAGAAGTAAATTAATTTAATTATGATAGATTTAATGATCTCAGTCTAAAGATCTAAACCAGATATAACACAGATATGAAAGGATAAAAGGGTGAATTGAGTCCATTGATATTCTGGGATATAAATGACTGGTGATTGCATTGTTATTTACTGTAAATTTGGTGGTAGATTGTGTGTAATCATCTTCTTTGGGATTTTCTTCTGTGGTGTTATCAATTGTTCATAGTTTTCTTGGTGTATCTGTTTTAATAAAGTTCGAGTTTTTCCTCTAAAACTTTCTGTATTGCTTGCTCTATGGATAATTATTGTTTAGATCTGTGATCATTTTTTCAGGAAATATATTGTTTCCTCCACATGTAGTGATTGAAAGCTTTGCTTTCAATGTTCTAGTAAGCAACATTGGCGGCCATGCTCATTAATGTTGGTATAATGTCTCACCAGTTCCTTCTCCTTTCATAATTTCCATTGTATAGTCCAGTGTTATTCTTACTTGTCTGCCCAGACTTACCTTCTTACCTTTGCAGAAGCTTTGGGTGAAGTTCAAACTGCATTTTCTTGCCAGGTTAAACTACAACAAAAGTTTCCTGTGCTCCTCAAACTCATAAAATATGCTTTCTTGGTGGAAGCAATGGCTCCACTACTTGAGACGAGACACCCATTAGAAAAGTTTTCAATGTTTAGTGGAAATTGTTAGACCAAGAGCAGTCTTCTCTGTCAGGTCAGATTTGAGCCTGTTGATCATTTCCCTTTCATTAACAAGTGGGAGGAGATCCATTTTTAAGATGCCAAGATCATAAATATCTTCCATATAACAGGAAATAGTAACCAGGGAAGAAGTGACATAGAGACCAAACACCTTCTGAAAAAGAAATTCTGTTAGATAAATCAGCTCAAAACTGTCTGTGTAACAAAATCTTGGTTCACACAAACCTCTAAAATCTTCTCTTCTGTTTTGCTTGGTTGGAGCCTCATTTATACACTTCAGAGATATTTGCATACTGTTATATTCCTGTCCCTCCAATGAGGTCTACATATTCACTGCCCCCATCTTCAATATAATACAATAGCAACAAGTGGAATATAATTTACTAAACAGGCTTATAGCAGATTCTTTGCTTTATAACCTTCATAAACTCTCAGGAATCCCCAGCTCTTACTATACTTGACAGGTTTTACTCACATGGAAATGGTGTAAAGGAACAATTGAAACATATCTGTGGACTCATTGACCTCTATATCTCATCAAACTGACACCTATAAAAGCACAATATGTATAAAATGTAAAATACTTGCCTCTTTTCCTCCTTTGTGATTCAGAAATGGTAGAGATTGCCTAAGGGAAGGGATGGATTTGAAAATCTTCTGTTTCCATAGCTACCAGAGACAAATATTGCATTATGAGCAGTGAACCAGAGTCAAGACATGTAGTCTTAAAGGAACAGGGTTGTTAATATCTATCTTATAATTTAAAAAATGTAAAGGCATAAACAATTTGTTTCATGAAGTAACATTTTTGCCATACAATATAACTTAACAAACATTTCCCTTTTAAAAAAAACTTTTAATTTTCTTGGTTCCTCCATTGTCTATCCAGATGACTTGATTTAGTATTGTTCTTCCTGTCTCTTTCCTTTACATCCATCTAATCCTTTATGTTTCTCTCAGTGTGTCTCTCTCTGCCCCTGTTTCTTTTAGAAAATATTTTAAAACATTAAACATATTAGAAAAACAGAAAAACATATTTCATTAATCCCTGACATTGTTTTGCACTGGCTATCTATTCACTTTCAATAAACTTGGATGAGGACACTAGTATGTGTGTATAGCAATATTTTTAGTATAATAGGAGTAAGTTATTTATGATTTATCAAATGTCAAGGTTTGCTTGTACTTTTGAAGACTCTTTTTGGGGAATTAACTTATGGCATGAGTCTGAAGTCCAATCAAAACTGGCAGGTTATTCTTTATACATTTGTGGAAATATTGTGTTAAAATATCTTCTGGAAATGTCACTGTTCCAGTTATTAGTGAATGCACCCTCTTCTGCTTTACACAACAATATAAATAACAATTTTCTGTTTCTTTGAAATTTTGATACCATGGGAAAAGTTTGTATCTATGTCTGGCTATGTTCTGATTTGTGTTTTTAGAGTAATAATCGGGTTAGTACTGTAGAGAGCTGTGGAGCCGCACCTTAAAGATGGTGCTGGCTGCTGCCTCCCATGTTCCCAATGGTGAGTGCTCTCTGGGGTAAACTCCTTATTTGGCTAAGGCTGAGTGCTTGGTTTGCTTCCTTGTATGTGGATCTATTGGCAAGGTCCATGTGGTGCTTGGTGATTGTTTATCCTGAAGGCATATAGCTGGGCGGGGTTCCCTCCAGCGAAGGAGAAACAGAAAAACAGAGGAGAGAAGATCCATGTACAAGGACCTGAATAAATCACTGAAAGAAGAGCCTGGTGTCATGTCTTCCTTGGAGGCGAGGTGGAAGCGACAAGTGGTGGTCTGGATGGGGCATGTTTGGCTGTCAGAGGCCCAGAACTTTCAGTGATCAGAGAGCGCGCTGTAAGTCCTCAGGTAAAGTGGGGATCCATGTAAAGAATGGGTAAAGGTCTGAGACAAGAGTGGAGGTTTATACCTTCACTCTGTAGATAGAAAGGAAGCAGTCTCAGGGACTCGTGAGAAAGTGAAACCAAAAATTTAATTAATTGCTAAGGCTTTGCTACAAAAGTTTTCTTTGTTGCGTGCTGACCCACACCAAGTTGTTCTAAATTGCCCTCAATGTGCTGTTTATCAGGGCTTGGAGTAAATCCTCGAGGATCATAACCTCTAAAATTTGGCAGATCGATGATACTCGTATTTCCGAGTTTGGAACACTTAAATATGTACATGTGTCAATAGATACTTGTTCTGGCGTTATGTATGCCTCTGCAATGACTGGAGAAAAAGCAAAAAATGTTATAGCCCACTGCCTTGAAGCGTGGGAAGCTTGGGGAAACCCCTACAATTGAAGACTGATAATGGCCCTGCTTATACTGGACAACAAGTAACCTCCTTTTGTCAGCATATGGATGTTCAATTACTTCGTGGATTACCTTACAACCCTCAAAGTCAAGGCATTGTTGAGTGCCCACATCACACTCTTAAAGAATGTTTATTTAAACAAAAAGGGGGAGTTGGCTACAGCCGCACCCCTAAAGAGAGACTTTCCTTAGCCTTATTTACCATTCATCTGTTAAATTTGGATTCCAATGGATTATCTGCTGCTGACAGGCATTGCACACCTCGGGGTGGCTATCAAGGCATGGTAAAATGGAAAGGTATCTTTACAGGAGTCTGGAATGGACCAGATCCAGTGCTAACTTGGGTGAGAGGGTCTGTTTGTGTTTTCCCTCAGGACTGACAGGACCCAATCTGGGTACCCAAGCAGCTGATCAGGAGAGTTCAGTCCTCGGACTTGAAAGATGGCGATGATCAAGAACCCATTACTGCTCAGCCTGACCAGCCTGATAATACTGCAAGGAGCAGCAGAGCTACACTGGGGGATTTTATCTGTATTCCTGAGACTGATCAATGACAATTCGTCATGATGCCAGATTGTTTCCATGCTTATTTACTTGTAATTGGACTGGACAGTTTGTCAGCTTAATAGAATAACTTTGGGTGGCTGTCGTAACTGTTCATTCCACCAGGATGGATGCTGGCATAGCTGAAGGATTGGCCACTTGGCTTGCCACTGCCATAGATTATTTGAAAGAGTTGGTGGGATTAGGAGCAATGACCTGCCTGATGTTGCTAGCCACCGGGGTCTGCCTATGGTGCCTTTGCCACATTAGGCTCTGGCAACGCCAAGATGCAGCCATGATCGCCCAAGCCTTTATAGCCATTGATGCTGGACAGTCTCCCAATGTTTGGCTTGCTGCCTTAAAAGATTAATTTTTTTGCAGGTTGCAAGGCTAATGCACTGCAGTTGAGCACCTCAGCTATGTTTTGGAGGGCTCAAGAAGAGCATGTCTGCTTGCATGTGGGTTTCTAACCCTAATGTTCCACCTCTGTGAAAAAAGGGTGTTGAATAAGTGCCATAATCACTAGGGGGACGCTCCAAAAGGAGTCTTGGGATAATGTTCCTTGCACAACAGAGAGTAGACCTCTGCACTCACCTGCTGTAATTTTAATTTAAACAAAAAGGGGGAACTTTAGAGAGCTGCGGAGCCGCACCTTTAAGATGGCACAGGCTTCCGCCTCCCACCTTCCCAATGGAGAGCACTCTCTGGGGTAACCAACTCCTTATTTGGCTAAGGCTGAGTGCTTGGTTTGCTTCCTTGTATGTGGACATATGGGCAAGGCCCACGTGGCACTTGATGATTGGTTATCCTGAAGGCATTTAGCTGAACCAGGTTTCCCCCAGGGAAGGAGAAACAGAAAAACAGAGGAGAGAAGATCCATGTACAAGGACCTGAATAAATCACTGAAAGAAGAGCCTGGTGTCATGTCTTCCTTGCAGGCGAGATGGAAGCGACATACTACAAGCTGATTTTAGGCATATCAATGCAGTAGTTTTAAACCAGCTTCTGTTGAACTGACTAGAAGTACGTTAGAGTGTCCTGTTTAAATACTGTGAAATTTAATCTTAAGTTAGTTCATTTCTGCATATCTGCTGTTTCTTTAAAGAAGCTTGATCTAGAAGCTATTCTCCAAACCAAGATTTTTTTATTATACTCATAATACTTCCATACTGGATGATCAACTGCTCTAAAATGAGGACTCCTTCATCTGTCAGATAATTCATTGAGAAAATTGCCTCTTCACGCAAGACAGTCATGTAATACTAGGTTTGTTCAAAATAAAGCATCAGGCGGTATTCTCTGTGTATTTTATTGTTTAATCTTACCATCTCTTTTCTCTGAATAAATTTTTTTAATTGTTTTTGCATTTGTAACTGTGAAGGCCATAAAAACATACTCAGTTTTTGACAATAAACTGTAGTAGACAAAATCACTGATAAAAATTCAATGTGTAAAATATATATACCAAATTCCCAGAAAATAACTTTTGCCAGGAACTTGCAACTGAACAAAGAAAAGTAACCATAGTTCTCTCTGGAGACCTACTGAAAAAAGATATAGTCTTTGAAGTGTTTCCTTGGAAAGCAGTGTGTACAATTTAGTGAATGAGGAAGGCAAATCTGCATGTTGGGCAGTGGTAATGAATCTTTATGTTTGTTAATATCATAAGTGGGCAGTCAATTTCTGTGTGCTGTGTTGGAACAAGTTGTATAAACATCAGAAGACAGGTTCCCAAATTACCTTATTGGTTTTAACCACTAAATTACTGGGTTCAAGCTCTCTATTGTTGATGCAAATAAATTTACACATTTTAACACATTTCACACAAAGATATTATAGTATTGGTGCCCAGAAATAGAACATCATTTCATTGAAAATTAAAAAAAAATAGTTCTGCCATCTATCAAATGATCTAGTCTTTATAATATCTAACTTTGTTCACTTGTACCAAGTGTCTTTTGAGACTCATGCCCATGTTCAAACATGAGATACAGATTAGTCAGAAATATATGTGTACATTTACAATGAAATGGTATAAACAATTATTATCATTAGAAATGTGATAAAAGAGGCATAGCTGCAATGGAATGTTTTTTTTTTTTACACTATATGGTTATATGTGGCTGTGATTGGTTAAATAAATATGCGTACTTTCCTACTGATGAACATGATAAAGTTAGGAAAACAAAGAATGATGGAGAAAGGCAGAAACCAGCCAGACAAAAAACAAACAGGTAATGTAGAAATTAAGAAAGCTATGTTCCAAATGACAAGAATAAATAAAAATATGAGTAAACTAAAATATAACACCTAGCTAGTAAGAAGAATGAAAACTAGAAAACATTTATAAGTAGTGCTTTGATACTGTGTGTTTAAGGGTGTGTGAAGGTTAGGACAGGAATACTAACCTCTTCTATACAGCATCCCAAAGAGGGGCTGATACTTCCACATAAGGTGAAATGCATTATAACAAATTTTAAACATACAAAACGAAGAAATTCCCATCCTTATTTAAAAATCTCTTCTCTAGAGGGTCTGTTGCTGGTAGTGAATTGAGACATGGGTCTTTTAAGATGTGGCTTCCTAGCTAAGGCTCTCAATATGGATGCTTATTTTGGAGGTGTATTTTGAGGTTACTGTTCCTGACTTTTTGGGCCTAACCTCAAGGTCTAGGCCCACAGACCCACAGACTCGCAGACCTGTAGACCCACAGAGACACACAAATGCTTTCAATAGTTTTAGGTTGATAGGCCTCAGGCCCAGACATATAGCTGGCTAGCTCTCTACCCTTCATCTAACCCATGTCTCTTGTTCAGCCATGCAGCTGGTTACCTTTGCTTAGAGCAATATAGTTGTCCTTTGCTTCTCCCAGCTTCTCTCAGGCATTTCATCTGGCATTCTGTTCCCAGAGATTTTAGTCTTGTAGCCCTGCCCACACTTCCTGCCTGCCTGTGGCCCACACAAAAGTACTTTTTATTAAACCAGTGGGTGGGACAATTATTTACCATGAAACAATACAATACCCCTACATATCCCCTATTCTCCTTTTAAAACAAGAAGAACTCCAAATCTAATATTCTTTCCCCCCTATAACAACTTATAAACAACACTATAAATAAACACAAACATCCACAATCCATGTTTTTGGGAATGTGGGCATTGTTCTCTTGACTACTTCCTGCTGAATGGGGATGCTGACAATCTCTTGGGAATCCAAAGACAAATTTAGGATTATGGACAAGTCTTTAGTGGAGTGGTCTGTAAGACTGGGTCATCACAACCAGTCTCCTTGGAAATTGTTCTGGATACAGAGCTTGGGAAAATTGACAGAGGTGCTCTGAAATGCTGAATCATCTGGTCCATCCATTTCCATTGGAGATTTTTCAGGGGGTCTTCCTCTATCAAACTTCATGTTCTTTATCCAGGAATAAATACACAGTATTTCATTTTCTGTGAAAATAAACAGAAAACCTCTTCTCCAACGTAGTGTATACTTGCATTTCAATTTTAAAGTAAACTCATTTACAAAATATATAGGACAGGAATACTTACCTCTATACAGCATCCCAAAGAGGGGCTGTCCTCCAACATTTATAATCAACTATCTTTTAGCATATTTAAATAAGTCATTTTCAGTCAAGAGGCTTATAGATAAGACAATAAAATTCAGCATCCAGACATTCTTTGTTTTTTCCATCTTCATGTGGTTTAATTATTTATTTAACTCTATTTCTTTTCTTTCTCTATCTTTTTTCTCTCTCTCTAAGCATATGTATATATATTTTCAAAGCACTATAAATCACTTAGACTTTTTTTTTAAAAAAGAAAAAACTGTCTTTACCGTGTATTTATTTCTTAACCTTTTCTGTCTCTGACTACACCTTTGCTTATCTAGGGTGATTGACTTCACCCAGATTCTTCTATTTCTTTCTGATTCTGATTACACGTTTAATCTGCCAATAATTCTTTTATTTCTTTCAATTTCTAAACATACCTTTAATCTGCCACTGTCTCTGACCACACCTTTGCTTGGCTAGGGTGATCCACTTCACCCAGATTCTTCTACTTCTTTCTGTTTCTGAACTCACCTTTAATCTGCCAGGATTCAAGGTTGGTAGGATGGGTGGATAGTCCACCCAGCTCCTAGTCTAATTTCATAGAATTTATCCTTTTAACATTGGATGCCATTTGTAGTAAGAGGTTTCTGGCCAGGACTTTTGGGCCTGATCTCAAGGTTTTGGACCACAGATGCACAGACCCACAGTCCCACAGTCCCACAGTTCCACAGTCCCACAGAGACACACAGATGCTTTCAGTAGTTTTCCGCTGAGCAGCGTCAGGCCCAGGCATATCACTTACTAGCTCTCTACCCTTCATCTAACCCATGACTCATCCTGATCAGCCATGGGGCTCAGTACCTATTCTTTAGAGCAGCATGGTTGTCCTTTGCTTCCTCCGGCTTCTTTCTGGTGTTCTCTCTCACATTCTGCTCTGTGCTTCCTGTTCTCAGAGTTTTTAGTCTGGTAGCCCTGCCCACACTTCCTGCCTGCCTTTGGCCAATCAGCACTTTTTATTAAACCAGTGGGTGGGACAATTATTTACAATGAAATAACACAATACCCCTACATATCTACTTTTGTCTTAAAAAAAAGAACTCCAAATCTAATATTCTTCCCCCCTTATATATAACAACTTATAAACAACATGTAAATAAAAACAAACATCCATAATCCATGTTTTGGGAATGTGGGCGTCCTGGTCTAGGCTACTTCCTTCTGAATGGGGAAGTTGGCAATTCCATGGGAATCCAAAGAAAACTGTAGGAGTATGCAAAAGTCTTCAGTGGAGTAGTCTGTAAGGCTGGGTCATCTCAGCCAGTCTACTAAAAATAGTTCTGCATATAGAGCTTCTGAAAACTTCGCAGAGGTGTTCTGAAATGCTGAATCATCTGGTCCATCCATTTCCATTGGAGGTTTTTCAGGGGGTCTTCCTCTATCAAATTTTATGTTCTTTATTGAGGAATAAATCCACAGTCTCTCATTTTCTTTGAAAAGAAAAGGAAAACCTCTTCTACAAAGCAACATATCTTTGGATTTCAGGTTTAAAGCCAACTCACTTACAAAATATATAGGTTGAATTATTCTAACAGCATTTATGATCAACTGTCTTTTAGAAGCTTTTACTAAGTCATTTCTGTCAAGAGGCTTAAAGATAAGACAATAACATACAGTATCCAGACATTCTTTGTTTTTTTTTTTCCATCTTCATGTGGCTTAATTATTTACTTATTGTACTTTATTTCTTTTTAAAAGCTTTCTATACGTTTTCTTTTATTTCTCTAAGCCTATGTATATATGTTTTCAACATACTCTAAAGCACTTATACTTTTTACAAGAAACTGTATTTACTGTATATTTATTTCTTAGCTTTTTCTGTTTCTGACTGCACCTTCAATCTGCCACTGTCTCTGACCACACCTTTGCTTGGCTAGGGTGATCCACTTCACCCAGATTCTTCTATTTCTTTCTGTTTCTGAACACACCTTTAATCTGCCAAGATTCAAGGTTGGTAGGATGGGTAGATGGTTCCACCCAGTTCCTAGTCTAATTTCATAGAATTTATATTTTTAACCAGGTACTCTGGGAATATTAGGGTCTATATAATTACCAAGTAAAGCTTTGCCATCTGCTGCTCATTAACTCTAAGTATTAGGCAGCAGGGCCGCTTAAAAGACTCACAAGTAAAAAACTCACAAGTGTATTGTGCCTTTAAGGCTGAATCAGGAAGTTTCTCTGTAAAGAGTCAAGCCTCAGTTTGCCTCAGGCAAAGAGAGCTGATCCATGAAAACATCTACACTAAGAAGCCATCTTTGATTCTGTTCCTCTTTTGTCCTTATGAACAGAAACCTTAAATACATCACTTATAACCTTTTGCTTATATTGAGGCTCTTGTGAGAATTGAGGAATAAGCCATTTTACACCTTAAGCTGCACTCCAAAAGACCACCCTTGAAACTCAAGCCAATGTGCCTCACCAGGGCATCTCTGTACCGCAGCTCATGTGGGAGGCACAAATTTGGCTCCTCAGGACCAAATCCTTGGTGAAGCAGGTTTGCTGATGTGAGGACTCAAACTACTTATGAAGAGCATTCTTTATTGCTATGCCATACTGCTGCACTGAATGCTTGGGAAAAGATTTTGGACTCAGGTCAAAAAAAATCAAGCATTATGCTCAGGTTAAACAAAGCTTAAAAGAGCCTTATAATGGCTTTCTACAGGAGCTTACCACAGATGTTCATAGAGCAATATCAGATCCAGAAGTTAGGAAGCAATAAATACTTTCTCTGGCCTGTAATAATGCTAATCTGGAATATAGAAGAATGCTTATTCCTTTGAAGATCAGAGCTGTACCTATAGAAGAATAGATACAATATGCAATCAGTGTTAAGTCTCTCCATTGCAACAAGGAGAATTGGGTAGGCCAAGCCCTTGCTAATGTTAGGGTGAGGAACCAAGGCATCGCTTGTTTCAACTGTGGTAAACAAGGCCATATAAGATGGATTCGTACAGAAGGTACTCTAGGAAATAGTGCCCGATCTAGGTTTAATTTGAACAGAAGGCCATTGCCTTCTGGATATAGCAGAAGGTGTAGCAAGGGATGCCATTGGACCAATGAATGTAGATCTACCAGGGATAAAGAAGGCAAAACTCTAACTTCGGAAAAAGCCTTTCTGGGCTTCCTTCTGAAGTCCCCAAAAATCTGACTCCAAATTCGAGGACTGTAAGATCATATCTGGTCATAGTAGAAGACCAGAATTCTCAGGACAAGTAGAGCATCCAAAACCTGAATTAGAAGATGATACAGTTTTATATAATAGCATAAATTCAAAATAAAATTCAGAAATTACAAAAAGAATCACAAAATTAATATTTTGTCAGACTTCAATAAATGAACAAAGACCAAAATTGAGAGTAAGGATAGATAACAGTTATATCCAGGATATAGTCGACACGGGGGCTGATGTTTCAATCACAACCCCACAATCATGGCATCCAAGATGGCCTTTACAGGCAGTAGATATTCAATTTCTGGGTATTGGAACAATATCTCAGGTAAAACAAAGTGTGAGATGGCTTGAATGCCTAGGACAAGCAAGAAGGTCAGAAAGGATGGTTGAAGCTGACATAGCAGTGAATATGTGGGGTCACGACCTTCTAATGCAATGGAATACCCAAATTAAAATCCCTCCCAGTTCTGATATCATCCAGAGACTGAATTATGTTTCAAAAAATTATGCTTTATTCCACCATGAAGGAAATTTACCAGTCATTCAGGTTGTACAAAAGACTTGCTCAATACCCACAGAACCTAAAAGGACACTCACAGCACTGCCTTTAAAATGGTTAACAGAAAACCTATTTGGTTTCCACAATGGCCTTTGAAAAGAGAAAAACTTCAGGCTTTGGAGTCATTGGTACAGGAGCAGTTATAGGCTCAGCATATCGAAGAATCAACCAGTCGATGGATTTCTCCTGTTTTTTTATTAAGAAAAAAATCTGGAAAATGGAGAATTTTGACAGATTTAAGACTTTTAATAAGGTGATTCAACCTATGGGCTCTTTAAAATCTAGTATTCCCATGCTGTCTCTGCTACCTAAAAGATGGCCGAATGCATTTATTGATTAGAAGAATTGTTTTTTTGTTGTTGTTGTTGTTGTTGTTTTTTTTTTAACCATACCTTTACAGGAACAGGACAAAGAGAAATTTGCTTTCACAGTGCTTACTCTTAATATTTCAGGGGCAGCTAAGAGGTACCAATGGAGAGTTCTTCCCCAAGGATGTTGAATAGTCCCACCTTATGCCAATATTTTGTACAACAACCACTAGAAATACTGAGTCAGCGCTTCCCACACTCTATCATTTATCATTATATGGATGATATTTTGTTGGCAGACCCAAACCCAAAGACATTAGAAACATTGTTTGAAAAACTAAAGAAAATATTGTCTGATTGGGGATAACAAATTGCTCCAGAAAAAGCACAGAGGGGAGATTCTATCAATTATTTAGGATATAAAATGGGTTTACAAAAAAATAGGTCATAAAAGGTAAAATTAAATAGAGATAAATTGAAGACTCTTAATGATTTTCAAAAGTTACCAAGAGAGATATTGCTCGTATACGGCCCATGATTGGTATAAAAGACTATGAGATAATTAATTTTTTCAAGACTTTGGACAGTGACAAAGATTTAAGGTGTCCAAGAGAATTATCTGATGAGGCTGAGAAAGAATTAGAGTTGGTGGAAAAGAAACTTCAAGAAGCACATGTGGATCCTGTGGATCCAGACCTGGATTGCATACTTGTTATTTTACACTCTAGACACACTCCAAAAGGAATCTTAATGCAAAGAGAAAACATTATATTAGAATGGATGTTTCTGCCACATAGGCCAAGCAAGAAGATGAAGACATTTATCAAAAAAATTTCTGTTCTGATATTTAAAGGTAAATTAAGACTTCGCCAATTGACTGGAAAAAAACCCTGCAGAAATTGTTGTGCCTTTGACTAATGAAGAAATTGAATGATTATGGGCAGACAGTGAACCTTGGCAAAAGGCTTGTAGTGACTTTTTAGGAGAGATTAATAATAAATATTCCCAAAACAAGAGAAATCAATTCATAAAGGAAACTAATTGGATCTTTCCTCATGTGATACAGAATAAACCCATTTCTGTTGCACCTTTTATACTGATGCAAACAATTTAGGAATGGCTGGATACAGGTCTGAAGACTTAATTAAGGTGGCTCAGAGCCCGTATAACTCTGTTCAAAAGTCAGAACTATATGCAATTATTATGGTGGTGTTGGATTTCACAGAGCCTCTCAATGTAATTACTGACTATCAATATTCAGAAAGAATTGTTTTACACACTGAAAATGCTGACTTCATTCCTGATGATACAGACCTAACCTTACTGTTCATACAACTACAAGATATCATCAGAAATAGTTTACATCTTATGTACTTAACACATATCAGGGCTTATCCTGGTCTCCCAGGCCCTCTACTGCAGGGTAATGATGAAATAGAATGGTTTCTGATAGGAAATGTGCTAGAGGCCACAGAATATCTTGAGAAACATCCTCTTAACAGCATAGGACTAAAGAAGAGTTTTTCTATCACTTGGAATAAAGCAAAGGAAATAGTAAGGAATTGTAACACTTGGTCTTTCTATAACCAACCGTCTTTACCTACAGGAAGTAATCCTAAGTGTACACACAGAAATGAGATCTGGCAAATGGATGTTTCACTTCCCAGATTTCGGAAAGATGAAATATGTACATCATACTATCGATACTTACTCTGGAATGCAATGGCAGCTGCTCTGAGTTCTGAAAATGCTTATGGTGTACTAATTCACCTTTTGGAAGCCATGGACATGATGGGAATTCCCACTCAGATTAAGACTGACAATGCTCCAGCTTACGTTTCCCGAAAAATGAATCTAATTTTTGGATAGTATAATATAAAGCATATTACGGGGATACCACACAATCCCACAGGACAGGCTATTGTGGAGAGATCTCACTGTTTGTTAAAAGAGATGCTTTATAAACAGAAGACATAAATGAGAAAACCCAGGGAGAAGTTGCACAGTGCCTTATTGACTTTAAATTTTCATAATGCTGATGAAAAGGGAACATCAGCCTCTGAAACACATGGGGTAATAGAGAAATCTTCCCAGATAAATCAGCCAATCTACTTCAAAGATGTGCTGACTTCAGAGTGGAAGCTGAGATATGTGCTTCGATGGGGTAGGGGTTTTTCTTTTGTTTCAACAGGGAAAGAAAAGGTGTGGGTACCCACAAAGCTAATAAAAGTCCGCTTTGAAAAGGAGTCCCTTCCTGAGGAGGAGAAGCAATTACTCACCCCTGATATGACAAATGGATACATGGTAAGGAAAACACATTTAACAAACCTGGGTCAATTTTGTCTTTACAGGAAAATGGATACAACTGTTTGTAACACATTGACTAGACATTGAATAATTACTCATTAGCAATAGAGGAGAGATTGATGATGAAGGAAGGTAAATGACAGATTATGAGACAAACAGATACACATATGCACTATTATATACTCTCTCAATTCTTACTCCTTTGAATCTTGCATCTACACCTTAAAGAAGTGGTCTTAATTTGACAATCAATAGGGCTGGATTTGGATTGGGAGAAAGTGGCTTTCTCCCTCTCTAAACCCAAGCATATTGGTAAGGAATATGTGAAGAATTTTGTCTCATATCAGAAAAGCCACCTGGTGTGAGACAGAAGACAGAATGTTTAAGGACCAATATTATTGTGACTTCATCTTAAACTTAGTTTCTCTCTGTGTCTGTACCTTTCAAACATCCTTTCTGCATACAGTCTCCTGAAGTCATAGAAGATATGAATATCTTTCTTGAGTATCAGCAATGCTTAAGTTTTCCATTGTAAGTAACATTTCCTCCTATCAGCTATCTACAAAGAATGTGGAACTGAGCTGGGGCCCCCACCGCAACAACTCCTACTAGTGAATCAAGAATAAAAGGGAGAGTATGAGAGAGAGAGTATGAGACAGGTAGACAGACAGACAGAGGCAAAAATAGAAAAATCAAGAACCTGGTGCACACCAATCAATGTTTTCAGAAAATAGACTATTCAAAACTGCCTGCAAAATAGCTCTCTATGATTATCCTCCAGATCACACTGCTAATTATTAATCAAGATGAAGTTAACCATTATTCTGAGAATGGTTATAAATGTATATAGTCAGTCCATTAAGATCTAACCATTGATTTAGCTTTTACAGGATCCCAAAGATATGCCATTGCCAATAAGTCAGCCAGAAGCAACATTATAAGAGACTATGCTCCCTTTAGCAATAATTTTTTTTGTTCTGAAACTTGTGGGTATTTATCATCCTCTAAGAATAGTTATAAGTTAAAACTGGGTGGTGGAAAGAACTATAATATAGCATCAAAGGTCTCTTTTGAAGAAGAGAAGGTGGATAAGACACAATAGATAAAGGTAGATTGTTCTACCTACATATACACCATTCTAGCTGAATGTATGGGCTAAGTTAAAGAAAATTTGTAATGGCATAGGTATTTTTATGATGGTACAAATGTGAAATTATTTTATTTGTTTAATTGTGATAATTTTAACATTGGTACAAAGTTTAATCTGAAATTGTTTTTTATAACCAAAGCAACATGTACTTTTATATAAATATGAATCTTACCTGTTATGAAAAATTGAATCTGTAATTGATATATCTTATATATGCTTCTACCTCTGCTTAAAATATTTACACATCATTGTCATGTACACTATACAATTACTACCTTCATTTAAATATACTAGATGTATTGTATGATTGCACTAATTATGATATATGCACAAGATGTTTTATATATCTCTGTTTAGATGATATATATATATATAAGCAAAGTCACTTTGCTTTGCATGTGTGGCCAACCTGGAGCATGTGCCACCAACCCCATTGATAAAGGGTTGCTGGAACACTAGGAGGGCTCTTCCCAGATCCTGGAGGCTGGAGAGACCAGGTTTGGAATCAAACATCCATCCATCACTATTCCATTGCTTTGAAATTCCAGTCCCTGTTCAGGTGCCACTATAAGCTGTTTTATGTATCATGAGTGTTGACTTATATTCTAATAAATATTAATCTGGGACTGATGCCTACTAAGTAAAACTCTGCCTACAATATAGAGTTCAATGAGTTCACATATATGTGTTTCAGTTGGTTGTTGAAACCATTTCCATGTGAGTAAATCCTGTCAAGTATAGTAAGAGCTGGGAATTCCTGGGTTTCTATGAATTTTATAAAACAAGAAATCTCCTATAAGCCTGTTTAGTGAATTAGATTCCCTTGCTGCTATTGTATTATATTGAAGTTGGGGGCAATGAATATGTAGACCTCATTGGAGGGACAGGAATATAACAATATTCAAATACCTCTGAAGTATATAAATGAGGCTCCAAAGTTGCAAAAAGAAGAGAAGAATTGAGCAGTTTGTGTAAAACAAGACTGTTATACAGACAATTTTGAGCTGAATTATCTAAATGAATTTCTTTTTCAGAAGGTGTTTGGTCTCTGTGTCACTTCTTCCCTGGTTACCATTTCCTGCTTTTTTTGGAAGATATGTATGATCCTGGCATCTTAAAAATGGATCTCCTCACACTTGTTAATGAAAGGTAAATGACCAGCAGGCTCAAATCTGACCTGAAAGAGAAGCGTTTTCTTGGTCTAACACATTCCACTAATAATTGAAAACTTTTCTAATGGCTGTCACTTCTCAAGTAGTCAAGCCACTGCTTCCACCCAGAAAGCACATTTCATGAGTTTGAGGAACATAGCAAATATTTCTTGAAGTTTACCTGGCAAGGAGATGCATTTTGACTTCACCCAAACATCCTGCAAAATGTAAGAAGGTAAGACTGGGCAGACCAGTAAGAATAACACCAGAATATATAATGGAAATTATGAAAGGAAGAAGGAACTGGTGAGACATTGTACTGATACAAATGAGCATGGCTGCCAACATTGATTACTATAACCAGCAAAACTTTCAATCACTAAACGTGGAGTAAAAAATATATTCTTTAAAAAAAGCATCAGATCTGAACAATAATTATCCACATAGCAAGTAATACAGAAAACTTAAGAGGAAAAATTCCAACTTTATTACACCAGATACAACAATGAAACCACGAAAAATTGATAACACCACAGAAGAAAATCCTAAAGAAGATAATTACACACAATCTACCACCAAAAATTACCGTAAATAACAATGCAATCACTAGTCATTAATTTCCCGAAATATCAATGGACTCAATTCACACTTTTGTCCCTTCATGTCTCTATTATAACTGGTTTGGTTCTTTAGACTGAGATCATTGAATCTATCATAATTAAATTAATTTACTTGTAACTATCTAATGGGTAAGATAATCTTTTTGGGTCTTAGAGAAAAGAGAGTTTTGATAAAATCCTGACTGAAGTAAACTTCAAGTCTGCATCATCCCGGCCAGTCACTTTGCTGTTGTTCTAAATGCAAAACTCAGAAAACTACAAAAGGGGCATTCTGAGACATTAGATCACTTGGGCTATCGACAGCCATTAGAGATATTTCAGGGGTCTTCCTCAATCAAAAATTCTCATAACATTTAATTAATTCACAGACTTATTTATTTTCTGTGGAAACAAAACATAACATATCTCTCCCAGTGAATAAAGTTGACTCAAAATTTGAAGGACAGACATTTTCTCAATATGTAGGTTGGTGTAAACTATTACTCTTTATAATTTAAAATCATTTAACAGTTGCCATTTGTTCAATGACAAGTCAAGATTATCAAGATAACACATATATAGGATCCAGACTCTAATAATTTGTACTATCACACACACACACACACACACACATATATATATATATATATATATATATATATATATATATATATATATATATGTTTTTATTTGCATTAGAAAGACTTAATTTACAAGTCAATAATTTTAATCTAATACTGCATATATACTTGCTCTTCTTTCTTCAAGGCTTATGTACGTTTTTAAACACACTGAAACCTATTTAGATCTTTCTTCCTTAAGCCTTTTATTGTGTATCTGTATTAATTTTTCATTCCATGAGTCCTTCATCTACTAGGTCATGTTGCTAAGACCTATGAAGTGGTTTTGATGGTTGTTTCTGGCCCGCTTGTCTTCCTGAAAGCTCAATTTCATGGTGGAGGTTCAAGAATTAATATCATGGTTATTACAGAAACTCTGTTACAGATGTGGGGACCAAACTGTTACTAGTCTAGTGAATTCTGTAATCCATAAACTCCATTCAAGTACACGAAGCAGTACCTTCCAAATGAGCATCCATATTGACAGCATTAGCTAGGAAGCCACATCTTAAAAGTTCTATGTCTCAATTCACTACCAGCAACAGACCCTCTAGAGAAGAGATTTTTAAGTAAGGATGGGAATTACTTCATTTTGTATGTTTAAAATTTGTTATAATGCATTTTAACTTATGTGGAAATTTCACCCCCTCTATGGGCTACTGTATATAGGTAAGTATTCCTGTCCTAACCTTCACACACTCTTAAACAAACAATATCGAGAAACTATTTATAAATGTTTGCTAGTTATCATATTTATTACTAGATAGCTCCTACATTTTAATTTACTCATATTTGTATTTATTCTTGTCATTTGGTGCATAGATTGCTTCATTTCTACATTTCCTGCTTGGTTTTGTCTGGCTGATGTCTCCTTTCCTCCATCATTCTTCGTTTGCCTAACTTTACCATGTACAGCAATAGGCAAGTGAGCATATTTATTTAACCAATCACAGCAACATATAACCATATAGTGTAAAAAAATTCCATTGAAACTATGTCTTTTTCCTCACAATTCTAATGATAATATTTGTTTATATCTGTTCATTTTAAATGTATGCATGAATTTCTGTCTATTCTGTATCTCATATTTGAACATAGGCGTGAGTCTGAAAGCACACTTTGTACAAGTGAACAAAGTTAGGTAGTATAAAGACTAGAAAATTTGATAGATGGCAGAAGTATTTTTTTTTTAATTTTCAATGAAATGACGCTCTGCCTCTGGGCACCAATACAATAATATCTTTGTGTGAAATGTGTTAAAATGAGTAACATATTTGCATCAACAATAGAGAGGCTGAACCCATTATCTTATTGGTTAAAACAAGTAAGTTAAGGTGGGAACCTATCTTCTGATGTCTATAGAACTTGATTCATTACAGCACACAGGAATTGACTGCCCACTTCTGACACTAACAAAGAAAGTTGTTCATTTCCACTGCCCAACATACAGATTTGCCTTCCACATCCATGAAATTGGACACACTGCCTTCCCAGGAAACACTTCAAATCTAGATCTGTTTTTAGTAGATATGAGTACATTAGGATCTCCAGAGAGAACTATGGTTACTTGTCTTTGTTCAGTCACAAGTTCCTTGGAAAAGTTATTTTATTCCATGTTTTACGCCTGAAGTTTTATCAGACATTTTGTCTACTATAGTTTATTGACAAAATCTGAGTATGTAATAATGGCCTTAACAGTTTAGAATGCAAAAACAATTAAAAAAAACTTTATTCACAGAAATAGGAAGGTATGCTTACACAATCACATACACAGAGATTACCACATGGATGCTCTATTTAGAACAAACAGTATTACAGAACTGTGTTGTGTGAGGAGGCAATTTTTTCAAGGAACCATCTGAGAGATGTTGCAAATGAAGGAGTCCTCACTTTAGAGACATTGATCTTTCAGTATGGACTATACAGAGTATAATAAAAAATCATGGGCTGGAGAATACCTTCTAGCTCAGCATCTTTAAAGAAACAGCAGATATACAGAAATGAACTAACTAATGTTTAAATTTCACAGTATTTAAAAAGGACACTCTAACATAATTCTAATAGTTCAACAGAATATGGTTTAAAACTACTGCATTGATAGTCCTAAAATAAGCATATAGTAACCCAATTATTACTATGTAAAACAAATCATAACATAGCCAAACATAGATAAAAACTTTTCCAATTGTATTAAAATTTCTAAGAAACAGAAAATTGTAATTTATATTGTTGTGTGAAGCATAAGATTGGTCTAACTATCAAAATAAAATAGCTGCTTTCTCTAAGAACAGCAACAGTGATGATTCCCGAAGATATATTACCACAATATTGCCACAAATGTAAAAAGAATAAACTGTCAAATTTGATTGGACTTCAGACTCATTCCATGAATTAGATCCATTAAATGCGTCTGCAGAAATATAAGAAAAACTTCAGATTTGATAAATCATGGATAACTTAATCCAATTATACTAAAAATATACATACAGTAGTGTCTTCATCCAATTTTCTTTAAATTGAATAGATAGCAAATGCAAAACAAAGTCATGGATTAATGAAATATGTTTTTTTTCTAATATGTTTAATGTTTTAAAATATTTTCTAAAAGTAACAGGGACAGTGAGAGACACACTGAGAGAAACATAGAGGATTAGATGGATATAAATGGGAGAGACAGAAAGAACAGTGCTAAATAAAGCCATCTGGATAGACAATGGATGAACAAATAAAATTAAATGTTTTTAAAAAGCGAAATGTTTGTTGTTATATTGTGTTGCAAAAATGTTAATATATGAAACATGTTGACTATGCCTTTAAAATTTTTAAGTGATGAGACAGATATTAACAACTCTGTTCCTTTAAGACTACATGTCATGACTCTGGTTCACTGCTCATAATGTAGTATTTGGCTCTGGTAGCTATGGGAACAGAAGAATTTTCAAATTCATCCCTTCCCTTAGGCAATCTTTGCAATTTGTGCATCAAAAAGGAGGAAAAGAGGCAAGTATTTTACATTTTATACATAGTGTGTTTTTATAGCTGTCTTTTTGATGAGATATAGTGTTCAAGGAGTCCACAGATATATGTTTCAGTTGTTTCTAGACACTATTTCTATGTGAGTAAATTTTGTTAGTATAATAAGAGCTGGGGATTCCTGAGTGTCTATGAAGTTTATAAAGCAAGGAATCTCTTATAGGCCTGTTTATTGAATTAGATTCCCTTGCAATTATTGTATTATATTGAAGATGGGGGCAATGGTTATGTAGACCTCATTGGAGGGACAGGAATATAATAATATGCAAATACCTCTTAAGTGTAAAAATGAGGCTGCAACCGAGCAAAACAGAAGAATTGAGAGGCTTGTGTGAACTAAGACTTTGTTACCCAGACACTCTTGAGCTAAATTATCTAACTGAATTTCTTTTTCAGAAGGTGTTTGTTCTCTGTGTCACTTCTTCCTTGGTTACCATTTCCTGCTTTTTTGGAAGATATTTATGACCTTGGCATCTTAAAAATGGATCTCCTCACACTTCTTAACCAAAGGAAAATGATCAACAGGCTCAAATTTGACATGACAGGGAAAAGTGCTCTTGGACTAACACCTTCAACTAATGATTGAAGATTTTTCTAATGGGTGTCAATTCTCAAGTAGTTGAGCCAGTGCATCCACCCAGAAAGCACATTTCATGAGTTGAGGAGCATAGGAAACTTGGTATTGGTATATTGATACAAATGTGAAATCATTTTACATGTTTAATTGTGATAATTTGTATATTGGTAATATTTTAATCTAAAATTGTTTTATATAACCAAAGAAACTTGTACTTTGATATAAATCAGAATCTGTAACTATTATGTAAAATTGAAATTGTAATTGCTATATTCTATGTATGCTTCTACCTCTGTTTAAAATATTTGCACATCATTATCATATACAGTATGCAATTACTACCTTCATTTAACTATACTAGTTATAATGTATGATTGCACTAGTTATGATATATGCACAAGATGTTTTGCATACCTCTTTTAGATGATATATATGTATATACATGTCTAAAATGCTGTGGCCACTTTTCTTAGTAATATGTGCCTGGCTAATGTTCGATAGTCATACTAAATGTCATTGTTCAGGGATTGAACACACTTTACATAGGTATTTTAATTTTTAGTACAGGGTTTATTCCTTAAGATGATAAAAAACTGCAGTCAACCTTAATTAAGGTGTCATATCCCAGTAATCTCAGATACAAGTTAGAATATCACAGAGAGACAGGAATCTTCAACCATTTTATAGACCCACAGAATATGGCATTTAACGTTTGAAATTCGTCCAGAAGAGACATGATGACTCCTGGTGTCATTGTACCTTTCCCAAGATGGTGTTGAGCATTGAAGATAGTCCTTTAGAGTTTGTCCTTTTGGCAAAGAATGGCCAGTTGGGTAAGGAACTGCCGTTACCTTGATTGCTGTCAGTATACACATGATGTCCAAGCTGGATGAACAAGTTGATGGATGGAGACTGAGGAAACCTGCCTGGACAAGATAAGACATTTCCTCCAAAATTGTCCTGATTGTGAAAAGATCTTTCAGATACCATAGGCTTGTAAACAATATGTTAGATGCTCCAATGGCACAAAAAAACCAGAGGTGATTGTCCAGGTATCTGTGTTGCTGTCCTCTTCCAAATTTTGGAAGCCACTATTTCCATGTACTTCTGACTTTCAAGTGATATACCTTCCTTCTCAGGTCTTTAAGGGGTTGAAGAATAGGTATTTAAGATTACTACCTCATAATAATTTCTATTGTACATACTCTTAGTTTAGAACCCTCTCAATTAGACCAAAGTGGGAGATGTAGTGGGATTCAGGTGTCAGCTTATAGGGTTTGAAGTTGCTTATCCAGTGTCCTGGGCTCCTGAATGGGGTGTGGCCATAATGTAGGGGGTGTGGACAACACCATTGATAAGGAACTGCTGGCAAACAAGGAGCTCTCTTCCTGGTTTCTGGATGCAGGGAGACAGGATTAGAATCCATCATCCTTCCATCAGTCTTTCATTGCTTGGATACTCCAGTCCCTGATCAGGTGTCACTATAAGCTGTTAGTAGTATCATGAGTGTTGATTCATATTCGAATAAATATTAATCTTGGACTGGTGCCTTGTTAGTAAAACGCTGCCTATAAGAACTAGCAAACACTTATAGTGTTTCAATACTGTTTGTTTAAGAGTGTGCAAAGGTTAGGACAGGAATATTTACCTATATACAGCAGCCCAAAGAAGGGTTGAATTTTCCATGTAAGTTGAAATGTATTACAACAAAGTTAAAACATACAAAATGAAGTAATTCCCATCCTTATTTAAAAATCTCTTCTCTAGAGCGTCTGTTGCTGGTAGTGAATTAAGACATAAATCTTTTAAGATGAGCCTTCCTAGCTAAAACTTTCAATATGTGTGTTCATTTGGGAGGTTCTGCTTCATGTATTTGAATGAAGTTTATGGATTGCAGCAAGCACTAGACTAGAAACAGTTTGGTCCCCACATCTGCAACAAATTGTTGTAATAAGCATGATATTTACTTTTGAACCTCAACCATCTAATTCAGCGTTCAGGAAGACAAGAGGGGAAGAAACAAACACCAAAACCACTCCATAGGTCTTAGCCACAGGACCTAGTAGGTAAAGGACTCAAGGGATGATAATTAATACAGATGTACCATAAAAGACCTGATAAAAAAGGTTTAAATAGGTTTAAGTGTGTTTAAAAACTTACATAAGCCTGAAAGAAAGAAGAGGGAGTATTTATACAGTATTAGATTAAAAATATATACTTGTAAATTAAGTCTTTTTGGTGCAGGTGAAATCATATATAAAGAACCATATGATAATACAAATTATTAGAGTCTGGATCATATACGTATTATCTTGAGAATCTTGATCTGTTATTGAAAGAATGGTAACTGCTAAAAGATTCTAAATAATAAAGAGTAATAGTTTACACCAACATACATATTGAAAAAATGTCTAGCCTTCAAATTTTGAGTCGAATTTATTCACTGTGAGAAATATTTTATAATTTGTTTCCACAGATAATAAGTCTGTGAATTCATTAAATGTTATGAAAATTCTGTATTGAGGAAGACCCATGAAAAATCTCTCAGGGCTGTGGATAGCCCAAATGATCTAATGTCTCAGAATGCTTCTTTTGCAGTTTCCTCTGAGTTTTGCATATAGAACAGCAGCAAGGCAATTGGCAAAGATGATGCAGCCTTGCAGTTTACTTCATTCAGGATTTTAAAAAAACTCACTTTTCTCAAAACCCCAAAAGTTTATCATTGCCACAAGACAATAAGAAATGAATTAATTTATTATGATAGATTCAATGATCTCAGTCTAAAGAACCAAACCAGATATAATACAGACATGAAAGGATAAATGTTTGAGGTGAGTCAATTGATATTTTGGGATATTAATAATGGGGGTTTAAATAGTTATTTAATGTAGTTTTTGGTGGTGGATTGTGTGTAAGTGTCTTCATTAGGATTTTCTTCTGTGGTGTTATTAATTGTTCCTGGTTTCCTTGGTGTATCTGGTTTAATAAAGTTGGAGTTTTTCCTCTAAAGTTTTCTATATTGCTTGCTCTGTGGATAATTATTGTTCAGATCTCTGATCCTTTTTTAGGAAATTGTTTACTCCATGTTTAGAGTTTGAAAGCTTTTCTGGTTATAGTAATAAAAGTTGGCAGCCATGCTCATTTGTGTCAGTATACTGGCTCACCAGTTCCTTCTTTCTTTCATAATTTTGATTGTATAGTCTGGTGTTATTATTATTTGTCTGCCCATACTTACCTTCTTACCCTCTGCAAAAAGTTTGGGTCAAGTTCAATTGGCAACTCATTGCCAGGTAATCTTCAACAAAAGTTTCCTATGCTCCTCAAACACATGAAATGTGCTCTCCGGGTGGAAGCAGTGGCTCAACTACTTAAGAAGTGACACCCATTAGAGATGTTTTCAATTATTGGTGGAATGTGTTAGACCAAGATCACTCTTCTCTGTCAGGTCAGATTTGAGCCTGTTGATCACTAACCTTTCATTAACCAATGTGAGGAGACCCATTTTTTAAATGCAATATCATAAATATCTTCCATAGAAAAGGAAATGGTAACCAGGGAAGAAGTGACACAGAGACCAAACATCTTCTGAAAAAGAAATTTAGTTAGATAATTCATCTCAAAAGTGCCTGTGTAACAAAGCCTTAGTTGACACAAACCTCTCAAATATTCTATTCTGTTTTGCTTGGTTGGAGCCTCATTTATACACTTCAGAGGTATTTGCATTTTGTTATATTTCTGTCCCTCCAATGAGGTCTACATATTCATTGCCCCATCTTCAATATAAAATAATAACAGCAAGGGGAATCATGCTTATAGGAGATTCCGAGCTTTATACTCTTCATAGACATTCAGGAATCCCCAGTTCTTACTATGCTTGACAGGATTTACACAAATGGAAATGGTGTCAAGAAACAACTGAAATATACATTTGTGGATTCATTGAAATCTATAACTAATCAAATTGACACATATAAAACACACTATGTATAAAATGTACAATACTTGCCTCTTTTCCTTCTTTTTGATGCACAAATGCTAGAGATTGCCTAAGGGAAGGGATGAATTTGAACGTTATGTTTTCATAGTTACCAGAGACAAATATTGCATTATGAGCAGGGAAGCAGAGTTAAGACATGTAGTCTTAAAGGAACAGAGTTTTTAATATCTATCTCATCATTTATAAATTTTAAACGCATAGTCAATCTGTTTCATGAATTAACACTTTTGCCATACAATACAACTTAACAAATATTTCCCTTTTTAAAAAAAATTAATTTTCTTTATTCCTCCATTGTCTATCCAGATCACTTGATTTAGCACTGTTCTTCCTGTCTCTCCCCTTATTATCCATATAATCCTTTATGTTTCTCTCAGTGTGTCTCTCATTGCCCCTGTTTCTTTCAGAAAATATTTTAAAACATTAAATATATTAGAAAACAGAAAAACATGTCATTAATTCATGACATTGTTTTGCATTGGCTATCTATTCATTTTCAAGAAACTTGGATGAGGACACTACTATATGGGTATAGCATTATTTTTAGTATAATAGGAGTAAGTTATCCATGATATACCAAATCTGAAGGTTTGCTTTTACTTTTGCAGACTCATTAAGGGGATCTAACTCATGCAGTGAGTCAGAAGTCCAATCAAAACTGGCAGGTTATTCTTTTTACATTTGTGGCAATATTGTGTTAATATATCTGATGGAAACATCACTGTTGCAGTTCTTAGTGCATGCAGCTGTTTTACATTGATAGTTAGACCCCTCTTCTGCTTCACACAACAATATAAATAACAATATTCTGTTTTTTCGAAATTTAGATACAATGGGAAAAGGTTGGATCTCTGTCTGTTTTTATAGTAATAATTGGGTTACTACAGGCTTAATTTAGACATAACAATGAAGTAGTATTAAACTAGCTCCTGTTGAACTGACTAAAAGTTAATTGTTCCTGGTTTCCTTGGTGTATCTGGTTTATTAAAGTTGGAGTTTTTCCTCTACAGGTTTCTGTTTGGCTTGCTCTGTGGATAATTATTGTTTAGATCTGTGATCCCCTTTTCAGGAAATATACTGTTTACTCCAGGGTTAGTCATTGAAATCTCTGCTGGTTATAGTAATCAAATTTTGCAGCCATGTTCATTTGTATCTGTAGAATGTCTCACCAATTCCTTTTGCCTTCATAATTTCCATTGTATAGTCTGGTGTTATTCTTACTGGTCTTACCTTCTTACCTTCTGCAGAAGGTTTGGGTGAAGTTCAAATGGCATCTCCTTGCCAGGTAAACTTCAACAAACGTTTCATATGCTCCTCAAACTCATGAAATGTGCTTTCTGGGTGGAAGCAGTAGCTCGACTACCTGAGAAATAACACCCATTAGAAAAGTTTTCAATTATTAGTGGAATGTCTTAGACCAAGACCACTCTTCTTTCAGGTCAGATTTGATCCTGTTGATCATTTACCTTTAGTTAACAAGTGTGAGGAGTTCCAATTTTTAATATGCCAAGATCATAAATATCTTCCATATAACAGGTAACCAGGGAAGATGTGACTCAGAGAGCAAACCCTTCTGAAAAAGAAACTCAGTTAGATAATTCAGTTCAAAAGTGTCTGTGTAACAAAGTCTTGGTTGACACAAACCTCTCAAATCTTCTGTTCTGTTTTGCTTGTTGTGGCCTCATTTATACACTTCAGAGGTATTTTCATGCAGTTATATTCCTGTCGCTCCAATGAGGTCTACATATAATTGCCTCCATCTTCAATATAATACAATAACAGCAAGGGGAATCTAATTCTCTAAACAGACTTATCAATCACATACACAGTGAATACCACACTGATACATTATTTAGAACAAACTTAGTATTGCATTAGGTGGGGATCTGATCTTTAAAGGCATAAGCATTCTTCTACATTCCAGATTAGCATGATCAAAGGCCAAAGAAAGTATTAATTGCTTCCTAACTTCGGGATAAGGAAATACAAATTGAAATGTGAGAATAATGATATAGAAGTACTTTTTGTAGACATGGAAAAATATACAAGAAGTAGATATAAATCACACAGATATGAATGAAAACAACTGGCAGAATGAACTATGATTTACTCAAAAACTTTATGGCACACCAAACCTTAAGGTTGCTTGTGATTCTGTAAGGCCTCAAAGAAAAGCTGTTTAAAAAAAATCCCCTCTTTTGATATAGGCCTGTTCCTATTGGCTGGTGATGTATCAGAAGTGATCCCTATGTAACAGTTCACAGACAAATGTCTGGATAATCCTGTGTGGATCCCACCATCCTAATCTCTAACAGGACTGGTTGCAAACACTTATCTTATCAGAATTTTAAAGGTAGTCGTCCCTCAGCTAAATTCTATTTTGTAAATCTTACTACTTCCTGAGCATTAGTAAATCCTTGTATCATTAATTCTACCTTTCTATGTCACACCTTACTAGTGGCATGATACTGTTACCGGTTGAAATAAAGAAAAAGACGTCGGACCCATATTTCTTGCAAGATAAAAAGAAAAAGTTTAATTTCACTCATGAGTGGACACAAGGCACTGAGAGGCCGAGAGCCCCAAATGCTTTTAGGATAGAATTTTTATACTACACTTTGATTTGGGAGGGGGAGTGTGGTGAGGTAAGGAAGTTGCAAGGTTGCCAGAATGAAGAATGCTTGACTGCTTGCTATTGTCTCAGGTGGTCCTGCTGGAGAGATCACGAGCACAATGTATGAGCTCCAGTAGGTCAAGCTGCTCCGGGGGGATTCTCAGAACTCAGGGAGCAAGGTGCTATAAATCTTATGAACAAAGCTTTTCCCAGAACCTGGGCCTTGAACAAACTGCCACTACATTACTATGAAGCAATGGAGCCAAAACTCTTTGTCCTGAGCAAGCTGCCCTGACATGAGAGGGAAAGAGAAGCAAACAGGATTTTAGAATTTTCTATTAACAGGATTTTAGAATTTTCTATTTTCACATTCCTCCCTTTTCTCTTCTGCATATCTCTTATCTTAGAGAGTTGAGTCTCTTTGTATCCTGTCATAGTTTTGCCTCAATATCATGAGCTTCACTGCACCTATTTGTCCCTGGAGGAAAGTTGAAAGCCTGTTTAGGATGCAAGGTCCAATAGTGACTATAAGTAGTAGTATAATGAGTGGCCCTGCCAGAGTTGAGATCAGGGTGGTCAACCACGGGGACTTGGTGTACCATCCTTCAAACCATCCCTGTTGTTCTAATAATTCTTGTTCTCGGGTTTTTAGCTGTTCTTTGAGCTTTGCCATAGAATCTCTGACCACCCAGGTATGGTCGGCATAGAAACAACATTCTTCTTTTAAGGCTGCATATAAACCTCCTTCTTTGAGGAAAAGCAAGTCTGAACCCCGCTGGTTTTGCAGTACTACTTCTGAAAGTGAGGTTAAGGACTTTTCTAAAGCTTCTATAGACTGTTCTATAGCTTTGAAGTCTTGAGTAATTGCTAATTCTAGTGAGGCCATCTGCTTGGGTCCTTCTATTAGGGCTGCTGTCCTACTCCTGCCAACACTTCAGCTCCCAGAATTACTGCTAAAGTCAGGCTGATAGATTCTCTTTTCAACCTGTCTCTTATATTGACTGCATTTTCAAAGCTCTCTCCTCTGTGATAGGTCAGGCTGGGAAAAATTCTGACCATAACACAGAAGTCTCTGGTATTATTAAAAATTTG
The DNA here is from genome assembly GCA_033318265.1 of Phyllotis vaccarum. Taxonomy (NCBI): domain Eukaryota; kingdom Metazoa; phylum Chordata; class Mammalia; order Rodentia; family Cricetidae; genus Phyllotis; species Phyllotis vaccarum. The sequence continues at coordinate 21,390,192 of JARWLC010000020.1, read as the reverse complement.
TGTGGAGACACAGGGAGTTATTCCCGTGTTGCAGGCCCATCTTGTCCCTCCTTCTGGGATCAGGTAGGAGTTGTTTGCAACCACTGTTAAGGTTCATTGGCAGAGGTACTTTCTTAGACTGGTTGGGGTCCCTAAACACGTTCCCCTTCCAGTTACTTCTGGAAGGGTCAACATATGATGTTTACTCTAATCACATCTAGAAGAGCTAGTACTCTCAATGTAGCTCCCATTAATTGCTATTCCTTCATAACAAGGGGGGTCTGCTTGTAGGCATATCCAGCATGAGTCAGTCAGGTTTGGTTGAGTACTGTTGAGGGCCTCGAATCCTCCCTTTACTAGATCTAATAGGCGCTGGCCAATAGTAGACTTTGATTCTTCTACATAACGGGAGGATGATTCTATTGTTCTAGGCGGGATTGCCACCTTAGTAGGCTGGGGATCTCGTATCTGAGGCCTGCCCTGATCAACCAGTACTTTGTTGGGCCCCACCGGCCCTCCCTTCTTAGAACCAATGCGGAGTCTAAGCTTGAATGTGAGGCCATTGTCATATCCCCTTTTATACAGTCTCAAACCCCACTGTCTATCTCTTAGCCAATCTCGATTGACTTTTCCCTTGGTAGTGCAAGTGATATTTAGGGTGTTACAGGTAAAACCTGCACAGGGCCCACCAATCCATTTTCCCTGTCTGCAAATCGATTCGGTGTAGTCAACTTGATGGGGAGCCCTTACTACACATATTAAGTCCCAAGGGAAGGTAGGCCTCCAGTATGTATTCCCAGTTGTCTCATATCCCCAGGTTTGGCAGTAGAATGATTCTATCCCTCCACAGTTATAAGCTGTTTCTCTATCTCGGCCATCCCGGGGGCACACATAGAAAGGAAGCCACTGCAAGAGCCGCCTATTCCAGGGCACCGCACATCCTGGGCTGTCAAGTGCGTGCCTCTGATTTTGATCTCGGGTCCCCTCATGGGCACAAGGGGGCGGATGGGCAGGGTCAATGGTGGGTATATCCCAGGATTCTAATCCTGCTGCCAGCTGACACAGGTCAGGATTAAGTTCAGGCCACCATGTCCACTGGGGATGGTTTGAGGAGGATATTTCCCATACCGTGTCCCCAGTACCAGATATCACCTGCCATGTCTGCTCAATCGGTTGGTGAGGGTTTTTATCTAGAGGACTGGTGCCATACATGGAGCTTGAGGGGATTATCAGTCCTTTCCACAGTCCATCGAGCATCAGGGGCAGGAGCAGGCTTAAGATGAGAAGTGTGGATCCAAGCCGCGATGCCATCTACCTTGACTGCTGTTGGTGTTATCAGGAGGATCTGGTAGGGTCCTTTCCAGCGAGGTTTCAAGGGTCTGGTGTTGGTGTCTCCGGACATAAATGAAATCTCCCACTTGATAGCGGTGTGGAGTTCCGTCTCCCTCAGGTTGGTATAGATCAGACAATTGTCTCCACAGGCTATGCTGCACTTTTGCCAATGCCTGTAACCTAACAGACAAGGGGGTATTTGGTATATTCAAATCAGAGTTAGCCAGGTCACGTACAGAAGGATGAGTTCCAAAAAGAATTTCAAAAGGAGTTAGACCAGTTTGAGCAGAGGGAGTATTTCGGGCACGAAAAAGGGCGTAAGGTAGGAGCATTACCCAATCTCTATGGCCAGTCTCCATGGTTAATTTGGTTAGGGTCTCTTTAATGGTTCTATTCATTCTTTCTACCTGTCCTGAGCTTTGTGGTTGGTAAGCACAATGTAATTTCCAATCAATCCCCAATATCTTGGCGACCCCCTGGCTTACCTGGGCCACAAATGCTGGTCCATTATCGGACCCTATTACCTTGGAAATTCCAAATCGGGGAAAATTTTCTTCCATGATCTTCTTTACCATGATTGCAGTGGTCTCATGCTTGGTGGGGAAGGCCTCCACCCATCTGAAAAGGTGTCTACAAAAACTAAGAGATATTTTAGTTCATATTTGGTTGGTTTTACCTCAGTGAAGTCGACTTCCCAAAACTGACCAGGCCGGTTGCCTCGAAGCCGGATGCCACTCATTCCCCTGGATGGGTAGGCATTTACCAACTGGCAAGCTTCACATGTGCTGACCACAGCTTTTACCAGGTTTTTCTTCTCCTGAGTGGTTATGTCTCGGTTGTCCTTCAGTAGCTGCATCAGCTTGTCTGTTCCCAAGTGGGTGAGTTGGTGCACCATCTGGATGTAGGCCCTCACATCTTGAGGTGGGGGCAAGGGAGGTAGTGCTGGGTCAATCTCTGCTGCCAAGATGTCTGCAGTGGGCTCCATTGCTACTGCCCGAGCTTCTTCATCTACCTTTCTGTTGCCCTTGGCCACCAGGTCCTGTCCCTTTTGGTGTCCAGGGCAGTGTACTATTGCCAAATCACAGGGAAGCAAGACAGCATCTAGGAGGGCCAGAATATCCCTTTTATGTTTAATGTCTTTACCGACAGAGGTCAGCAAACCTCTTTCTTTGTAAATTGCTCCATGCACATGAGCAGTGGCAAAAGCATACCTACTGTCTGTATATATGGTAGCTCATTTTCCCCTGGCCAATTCTAGAGCTTTTGTTAGGGCCACCAGTTCAGCTTTTTGTGCAGAGGTCTCTCCAGGGAGCCTTTGTGACCAAATTACTTTTTCTTTATCCACTACTGCGGCTCCTGCCCTGCGGCTCCCTTTGTACAGGAAAGTGCTCCCATCCATATACCATATCAAGTCTGAGTGAGGCAAGGGAGTGTCTTTCAGGTCTTTCCAAATTCCGACCTCCTCTGCTAATATGTCCTGACACTGATGCAAGACTGATCCCCCTTCCTCTCTGGGTAGCAAGGTAGCTAGTTTCAGGATAGCTGGGGAGCCAAAAGTAATCCTATCTTTGTCCAGCAGGAGACTTTGGTAATGGGTAATGTGGGCGTTAGTCAGCCATCTGTCTGGTGGCTGTCTAATGATGCTTTCTAAGGCATGAGGAGTAATTACAGTCAATTTCTGGCCCAGAGTCAGTTTGTCTGCATCTTTTACTAGAGAGGCTACAGCCGCAATGGCTCGCAGGCATCCTGGCCAGTCCCGAGCAACTGCATCCAGCTGCTTGGAGAGGTATGCCACTGGCCTTTTCCAGGGGCCCAGAGACTGGATCAAAACACCTCGGGCCACTCTTTCTTTTTCATGGACATAGAGTGTGAATGGCTTCTCTACATTGGGTAGGGTTAGGGCTGGGTGCAGAGAGCAACACCCTTTTGACTTGGTCAAAACTTTCTTGTTGCTCTTTTCCCCATATATATTCAGTCCCATCTTTTAACAGGGGGTATAAGGGGGCAGCCAAGGTAGCAAAGCCAGGAACCCATAGTCTGCAAAATCCCGCTGTCCCCAAAAATTCTCTAAGACTTTTTCTGTTCTTCAGGGGAGGAATCTGAGTTACAGTTCTCTTCCTAGCCTCTGTCAGCCATCTCTTACCATCTCGAAGGGTGTAGCCCAGGAATGTCACCTCAGGCTGGCATATCAGGGCCTTCTTTGCAGAGGCCTGATATCCTAGTTTGGCCAATTCAGTCAGCAGCTTTTTAGTCCCCTTCATGTACTGCTCCATGGAGGTGGCTGCAAGTAACAAGTCATCAACATACTGTAATAGAGTAACCTCAGGCATGGAGGCTCGGAAGCTCCCCAAGTCCTGATGAAAGGCCTCATCAAAGATGGTAGGAGAGTTCTTAAAACCTTGAGGCAGCCGAGTCCAGGTGAGCTGTCCCGAAAGCCGAGACTCAGGGTCAGTCCATTCAAAAGCAAACAGCTCTTGGCTGGATTCATGGAGGAGTAAGCAAAAGAAGGCTTCTTTCAAGTCTAGTACTGTGTACCATTTTCTGTCAGGATTGAGGGTACTAAGGAGATTGTAGGGGTTTGGAACTGTAGGATGGATATCTCCTACTTGACTGTTAACTTCCCTTAGGTCTTGGACTGGCCTATAATCTCCTGTCCCAGGCTTCTTGACAGGCAGAAGGGGGGTGTTCCATTCTGATTGGCAGGGTTTCAGGATCCCCTGTTTCAATAGTCTCTGAATATGGGGTTTGATTCCCTCTCTGGCTTCTTTGCTCATATAGTATTTTCTGACCCATTTGGGGGTGGCTGAAGGCTTCAGGCATACTACTACAGGAGGCCTCTGTACTGCTAGCCCTGTCCCAGCCGTTTCTGCCCATGCTTCAGGATAGGCCTGGAGCCAGGCATTTTTCAGTCCTTGAGGGCCAGAGGAGGTTCAGGTTCATAAAGTTTATACTCATCTTCAGTGGCCAGCATTAGCATGGTTACAGCAGGCTGGCTGACTAACGGATTGGTAAACTGAACTTCTGGGCCCTGGGGATTGAAGGTGATTCTAGCCCCAAGTTTAGTGAGGAGGTCTCTTCCCAACAGTGGGGCTGGGCATTCAGGAATCACCAGGAATTAATGTTGTACTTTACCCTTCCCAAGATCCATAGTTCTCTTAGTTGTCCAGGACCGATGTTGGCATCTGTTTGCTTCTTGGACCAGGGACTTCTTACTGGACAAGGGACCTAGAGGAGCCTGTAAGGCTGAGTATACTGCACCCGTGCCAACCTCAAAGTTGACTGGTGTCCCCTCCACATTAAACGTTACCCTGAGTTTGGGGAGGGGGGTCTAACTCTGACGTCCCTAATCTCCCAAAGCCAGGAGACTGGGTTTCTTTTTCTTTTTGGGAAAGTCTTTGATCCAGTGCCCTTCTTCTTTGCAGTAGGCACACTGGTTGGCTCCAAGTTTCTGGCGTGGGCCCAGGTATCTATTTCCTGGCCTTTCCTGTCCATTTACTACAGTAGCCAAGATCTTTGTTAACTCTCTATTTCTCTGTTTGTCCCTCTGCTTTTCTCTCTCATCTCGTTCTTCTTCCTTTCTCTTTTCTTTTTCTTCATGCTCTCTCTCTAATCTCTGTTCTTTCTCCTCTGCCATTTCTCTCTTATAAAACACTTTCTCTGCCTCTTTAACTAGATCTCCCAGAGCCATGTCTTGTAGCCCATCCAGCCTCTGGAGCTTTCTATGAATATCAATTGCTGACTGTCCTATAAAAGCCATGGCCAGAGCTCCCCACTGTTCCTCTGACTCAGGATTAAAGGAGTGTATCTCCTATAGGCTTCCATTAATCTTTCTAAGAACATAGAGTGGGATTCCTCTGGCCTTTGGACTACTTCCCTTACCTTGGCCAAATTGGTGGGGTGCCTTGCCACCACTCGGAGACCCCCCATTAGAGTCTGGCGATAGAGTAGAAGGTGCTGCCTACCGTCTGGGGTGTTTGGATACCAGTGAGGCCACCTTAAGGGGAAGGCATCCTCAATCAGGTTAGGCAATTGAGTAGGACCGCCATTAGGGCCAGGAACCAATTTCCTGGCTTCCATCAAGATCCGATCCCTCTCCTCAGAGGTGAAAAGGGTGCCTAGGAGCTGCTGGCAGTCATCCCAGGTGGGCTGATGAGAGAACATAAGAGACTCTAGGAGCCCAGTGAGCCTCACTGGGTCCTCAGAGAAGGGAGGGTTATTATTTTTCCAGTGATAAAGGTCTGATGAACTGAAAGCCAATACTGAAGAACAGGCATTTCCCTTCCTTGTCCACCATCTATAGCTGGCCGAAAGGGCCTCAGGGGCAGCATAACTGCTACTTCTTCAGAGGGCTGGGCCCTTCTGCTGCATGTGCACTGTTCAGGGCCCTCTGCTGGCTTGCCAAGGTCACGTCTCTCGGGAGGAACCTGGACTTCTTTGGCCTGATCACCTGGTGGATAAGGAGGGGGGAGACTAGAATCAAACAGAATGAGGTCAGACTGAGATTCAGGCAAGACAGGGGGAGAAAAAGGGGAGTACAGGGTTGGAGCAGAGGTGGAAGCTTAGGATTCAGGTGGTTTGAGAGGCAGCATCGGACAGGGAACAGGTTGGGAAGGAGCTGTGGGAGGGGGAGCCAGAGACAGGCTAAGGGAAGAGGGTTGAGGAGGAGGAAGAAACAGCTGGATGCAGATGGGAGGGTCCTCTGCCAAGTCCTCCTAGACCCAGATGTAAGGTTGCTGATCAGGATGGCCACGTGGTCCGGGGCTGAAAACAATAGCTTTAACTGCCTGGATAGTTTCCTTTTGAAAAGTCCCTGTTGGCAGCCATCCAACACCAAAGGTTGGCCATTCAGAAGTGCAGAAAGTCTGCCATATATTTTTCTTAACACTGAGAGATAAGTTATTAGCCCGGTCTGAGACTGCAGACCAGTGGGATAGGGTAAGTGAGAGTGGGGTCGAGTGCATCTGACCCATGTTAATCAACAAAGAGACAGGCAAGTAGGAATGCACACCAACTCCAGTGGAGCCAGCAGTACACACAGACACAGAGCTGGCAGACAGACACACAGAGACTGAGCCTGAGCCTGAGCCTGAGCCTGAGCCGGGCAGCCATACACACAGATACAGAGCTGGCAGACAGACACACAGACACAGAGCCTGGCAGCCAGACACACAGATACAGAGCCTGGCAGCCAGACACACAGACACAGAGCCTGGCAGCACTGCAAATGGCAAAAATGAAAGTAAAAAGCTATCGAGCTCGTTCAAAGGAGAAACTAATAGATCGGAGACTGGCACAGATTTATTACAGAATCTGTCTAAGACAGCAGATGGGTTTCCAAGCGTCCTTGGATACCCACAACTACCCACCCACGTCTGGGGGCTCATGGCATGACCTTCTAACATGTCTGTCAGCCGCAGCCAGGGAGAGGCTCATGCCTCCAGTCCCCAGCAAACCACAGTCAGAGAGCCAGTGCTCACCACTAGCAGAGTGGTCCACGAGAGTCTTTGAGAAGGCTTTCCCGGCCAATGCACCAAAATGTTACTGGTTGAAATAAAGAAAAAGACCTCGGACCCAGATTTCTTGCAAGATAAAAAGAAAAAGTTTAATTTCACTCATGAGTGGACTCAAGGCACTGAGAGGCCAAGAGCCCCGAATGCTTTTAGGATAGAATTTTTATACTACACTTTGATTTGGGAGGGGGAGTGTGGTGAGGTAAGGAAGTTGCAAGGTTGCCAGGATGAAGAATGCTTGACTGCTTGCTTGTCTCAGGTGGTCCTGCTGGAGAGATCACGAGCACAATGTATGAGCTCCAGTAGGTCAAGCTGCTCCAGGGGGGATTCTCAGAACTCAGGGAGCAAGGTGCTATAAATCTTATGAACAAAGCTTTTCCCAGAACCTGGGCCTTGAACAAACTGCCACTACATTACTATGAAACAATGGAGCCAAAACTCTTTGTCCTGAGCAAGCTGCCGTGACATGAGAGGGAAAGAGAAGCAAACAGGATTTTAGAATTTTCTATTAACAGGATTTTAGAATTTTCTATTTTCACACTACCTAACACATGGAATGCCTTTTAAAATGTACACAAAATTAACTATGAATAAATCCTACAGTTACAATTAAATGGAAAGTGAAAAATCTCTAGAAATTACTTAGAATTTAAATCTTTCTAAATTGGCAACCTGTTATTTCTGGGTGTACCCAAAACATGTTGAAGTTGAAAAAAGGTCTTTCTACACATAGCTCCTTGGTCCTAATTTTGTGAACAGATTCAGCCTACAGAACAACATGACTCATAGGCCTTTTGCTTGGTTCAGAAAGTTTCAAAGACAACAAACATGGTGCCTGGCAGGTGAGGAACTATGCTTGCAGGATCCCACCCAGATCAGGAATGGACTCACACCTTACCATGTGCTCGATTCCATCTATGGACACCAGCCCCTCACTCACCATGACCTGCTTTCCCAGCTCAGCCATGCTCTTGGCTAATATCCCAACTGGTGCATTCACAGCACAGGACACAAACCACTCTTGCCACTTCCTCTTGAGAGACAAGCCAGAATCTGACAACAGGAAGGACCCTGCACCACTTCTGACTGGCAGGTCAAATGAAGAGCCTGATTGGCTAGCGAGGTCTGAGTGACAAGAGCACACTCCACAGGGTTACACTGTAAACAGCACAATGATTGCTGAGCTGGCTTTAACCTTTAGAATAACATGATGGGCATTTCCATAGCACCTGCCTGCTGGCTACAATATCTGATGAAGTTATCCTGCTGCACTGTGTAGGCATTTTTCTCCTTCCTCCTGGACACAATGTGGCCTGTACAGCCTACTATGCTATTGAGGTAGGTTGAGTCTAGTATGTTTTTTAAGTCTAGTTTCTTGTTTTCTGGGTGCCCTGTTTTGGCTTCCATGTTTTCTTTACTTTTATTTTGTGTTTTCTGTTTTGGATATATATCCTTTTCTAATTGAGCTCAATATTTGTAGATATCTGAAAATAAACTCATTGTACACACCAAAATGCCACTGTGGATCCCAGATCAGCTTGACCACACAATGGCCATGATAGGCTTAATGAAAGCCAAACAAAGTGCAGGCTCTTGTTGGCAACACCTTCTGGTACCATACAGAGCCCCAGAGCAGACACCACCCAGGGAGGAGCCAGCACCTAAAGGAAAATATCTGACATTCCAAACATCCCCTTCCTAGGAAAGGGACAGATATCTCCAGGTGCTGAGCTGTTGATATAGGTAAAATCCACTGCTAAATGTTAAAACATTTCAAGAATTCAAAGCAGCTGATGTAGTCATAACAGGTAACAATAGCCCAAACTTGGAACAATCCTAGGACAGTAACCCTGAAGCACTGAGTCCCCTAGAGCCCTACTCCCAATAGATACCCTTGCCTCATGTGGCTCAGGTTTGCTTTTACTCTACCATTGTGTGGGACAGAAAGGTGACCCAAGCTATTTTGTCAATAAGAATACTGGTTGCTATTGCAATGGATGGTTCTCTTGGTAGTCATTTGGGGGCCTGGACTTTGGGCACCTCATCACAGGCTAGGAAACAGAGATGTCTATTTTGGTTGATTTGGATTTTATTTGAAAGCTGACAAATCAGTTTTAGTATGGTCTGCAGGTGCCAGGAAGGCAGTGTGTACTGTTTGTAGTCTTATGATTGATTTTATTTGTCCTTTTTCTGATTTCTGAGGCTGACAGTATGAAACAGATGGAAAATACTGCTATCCCCCATTGTTTATTAGCTATTGGAGCAGGAACACAGACAGTGATGGAGGTTGGATCCCAAAATCAAGGGTAGAAGTCCCAGAAGGACAAGTGGATGGTTTTTAAGGCAGGCTATGAGCTTCATGGGACCCAGATATGACATGTTTAAGGTCTGGTCCCCTTACACAAAGGAAATTTGGAGTATAACTAACTATGTGGCATGGAACAGGTAGGTGCATACAAGGGCCTCCTGGAGTTAAGAGTGTGCTTGACTCAGTGTACAATTGGGGACGAGTGGAGAATTTAGAATGAGACTCAGAGATATAGAATAGATTTCAAGGATTCACTTCCAAAGGGGCCAAGCCAGAGCAGGGAGTCACTTCCTGTCTGCTGCTTTGGTGGCTGGATTCAGGAAAGGGTGAAACATGGCTTTCATGCTGCAGAGCTTATGGGCTGAAAACTCAGGCAGGTAATGACATCTTCTCTGACCAGAGCCCTTGACTGAGGTTATTGCAAGATCAGGGAAGTTATTTTCTTTCTGCAGCTGGGCCTGCTCAGGCAGGTGATGATACCTCCCCTCCAGGGTCCTTGCTGCTGCCACTACTTTAACTGCTTTCAATTCTGAAACTGTTTCAACAACAGACTGTGTCCTTAGCAAAAAATGTGTGGGATTTTGTCACTCAATCCAATGGGGGTCTAGATATCTGTCATCACTTAGAGTGATGTGTTACAAATGGCTATTGGTTAGAATAAAAATACCCTAATGCTAGTTTCATTTTAGTATTGTGTTTCTGCAAATTTAAAGTGAGGGGTTCTTTATTCAATGTATTTTATGTATCTACATGGCCATCAGAGTGTGCTATCCAGATTATGATTGCATCTTACACATTTTCTACTTTTTTGTGGGTGTTTTTGAGACAGGGTTTATCTTTGTAGCCCTGGAGTTCATTCTGTGAGACAGACTGGACTCAAACTTGGAAAAATCTACCTACTCAGTGTGTGAATTAAAGGCATACACAGAAAACAAGCTGATGAAGCTAGATATCACTTCACAAAAACCAGCTAAAAGATGGGTCTTTGATTTCAGAATCTTTAAAGCCAATCCCTCACAGATGTACCCAACTTTTTAGTAATATTTTAAAGGTAGTTACTTAGACTACCAAGAATTGCCATCACAACAGACACGACTGATGAAAGGAGAAGAATGTCTTAACCACAGCTAGAAGATAAGGTATGGAAGTTATTTCCAAAATATTATCTTTTAAAAACAAAGGATGCATGTGGGTTTTACTGAGGAAGTCTGGACAGGTGAATTTAAAGTTTTCCATATTTCTAAGCAGCCTAGATTAATAAATAGATTTATAAACATGATCACAACATAAAAGCAGAGAGATTTAGGGAAATTCTTGCTTCAAAAATTAGGAAGAAACTTATATAAATTACAAAAATACCACTGGTATTTTCATCTTGTACCACAAGGACTTAGTTAAAAATCAGGTAAATGACACTGTGAATGAACATAGATGGTTTGGTTACCAATGCAACCTCTAAAACTTGACGTTTAATCTCAAAGATAAATATACCAATGATACCATTCTCAGATACAAATGATAAATTTCCCAGAGGTATGTTTACATGGTATGCTTTGCGGGTTGTGCTATTGGATATACTTTACATGTAATAAAAGCCTGGAATATCAGAGGACAGATTTACCCATCGTCAAACCAAAAGTTTCAGACAGTGGTAACTCATGCCTTTATTCCCAGCACAGAAAAAACTGTTTTTTGACCCAGACCTTGAGTCCTATTACTGCTGAGACAGAGATCTTTCTGTGTTTCTATGAGTTCAAGCCTAACTACCAAACAGTAGTAGTTCAAACCTTTAACCCTAACTCTAGCTTTATAATTCAGAGTCAAACCGAGTATTGAAACAGTGGGTGAAGAAGATATTTAAAGCACAAATAGGAAGACATGGAAGAATTCTGTAGAAGCTACAAACAAGGCTGAAGACCCTTGATGATAGCTTTACCCTGAGAAGTTGGATGGATGAGTACTGACTGTGGTCTCTTCCTCTCCCTGATATTACAGGCTGATTTATATCAAGTATCACCACATTTGTACACTTCAGTTACTAAACCTGAAGTTATAAAATTATAACACCAAGATTTAAAAGTATGAGGTAATAGTGAGGTTTGATTTTATGAAAGGAAATAAGTAAGAAAGGTTTTTAGTTTCTTAGAATGGAATGGAATAATAGGATTTATTTCAAATATTTCACTTTGAAAATGTAAAGTAACATAGACATCGGCAACACAAAAAAATCTCTCTCACATACAAAATCTGTTATTTAATGATATGCATTGACATTTGCTTTTGTTTTATGTTAACATGTTTAGGAATTTTTGTGTATCCATAAATTTATAGTTGTTGTTTTTAGCTCATCTGTAAAAAATAGCAGGAAAATCAGGAGCTCAAGGATACCCTGGGCTATACATGATTGACCCAGTATGGAAAAGAAACAGAGACATATGGTGGATCCTCAAGCCTTTAATCCCAGAACTAAGGATTTAGAAACAGAAAGTATAATGGCTGTGTATAGAGTAAAATGTATAATGGAAGGAGACAGGAGCATGGCCAGATTCCAGCCTGGGGACTCAATATAGGTAAACAGTCTGTCTTGTTGCCTGTCCCCTTACTCATTTTTAGAAATTATCCTGTTACATGGCTCTAGGTTTTCATTTTTAATACAGACAAATTAGAATTGTGCTACAGAAGTAAACTTTCAAATTCTAGAAGACTTGCCAGACATTTGTTTCCCAAACTTCAGGAACATAAATATAATCCTTTCATCCAACCAAGAAGTGGGTAAAGTCTCATGCAGTTTAGTCCATCCAGAATGGGGAATGGAGGGAAGGGTTTTCCTTCTCACTTGGCTAAAGTCTCATGCAGTTTAGTCCATCCAGCATGGGGAATGGAGGGAAGGGTTTTCTTTCTCACTTTGGTTCTTCCCTAATAACCTTTCACTGTCCACACAAGAGTGAATAACATATGGCACTGTAGTGGGATATAGAGCCTCTGTAAGATCTGGATACTCTAGCTCTCTGATGATCTGTAAGCTAGAAATTTTAACTTCTTCAGATTCACTAAGCACTAAAATTGTTTAGGGAAATTGCTTGTTCCCTCCTCCCATGCTTTCTTCCTTTTTCTGGGGGGCCACTTCAAAAACAAAGCACTCATGCAAATGATGTAGTGAGAAGCTCCTGTTGCACAAGCTCACTGTGAGCTAGAAAAGGTAGGCTAATCTCCAGGAGATGTGTGCATAGCTGGCTGTCATGTGCTGTCCTGATTGCAGTCTGGCTGTGCTCAAATTCATTGCTGTCTCTACTTCCTCTATTTCTTTTGGCTAGGTGTTTGGTTTCAATGCCTGTTAAAGGACCTTCTTAACTGTTTTTTCTTTAAGATCCCAATATCCTGCCAGGATCTTCACACCATAACACTTAAATGAGACAAATGGACATGTGGAAAGATGTCCTCCCAGGGCAGAAAGAACACATTTATATTGCAAAGATTCACAGGCTACCATTTTAGAACACAGGAGAAGCATTGTGTGTTCCACACACAAGGGGCAGAATGCATGTGAGTTTATTTTGTCTCTAAAAATCTTTCAGATAAAAAGCCTCACTAGTCTGCAGTTTGGTCTTTAAACCCTGATACCTTTCAGAAGCTGGTCTTTTGAGCTGCAATAAATACTCAAACAATATCTTGATAGTTATATCATGTAAGATCAGAAGAAAAGTTTCATATTTTGAGTATTCATTTGCAGAGAAAACATTCAATTTCCAAAGGAGAGAAATGGAGACATAATAAGGGAATATTGGACAAGGCAAGACTGAAACACAGCAAGAAAAAAATCAAATCCTATATCTTCATCTCAGAAACATTGTCCTTAAATTTCAAACAGCTTGGATGTTCATGGCCTTGCAACTTGCAATATGCCTCTCTCTTAGGTTACTTTCCTCTGTATATCTAGTATACCTTAGGTGTTGCCATATAATATGGTCTATAAATGCAAGCCTGGCTGTGGTAAAATATTATTTTAAGATATGTTATATTTGTTTATGCTGTTGCACATTTGTTCTAATGATATAAAGTTATGTTGCATTCTTTAATGTTGCATTTTTAACCTGTATGAAACTGTAATACTTCACCAAAAATACCTTAAGGGTTGAATATCCAGTAGCCTCATAGAAAAAGATATGCAGGTATGTCACAAAGAGAGAATAAATGTGTGTGGGGGGAGAAGGAATCTTGGCAGAAAAAAAATGAAATAACACAAAAAGAAAAGTACACAAGGGGGGGGGGGTCAGCCACTTGTCTACATAAATCACACTTTAGTTTTTCATTTGTTTTTATCTTGCTAAGATGCTAAGATTAATCCTCTAAGTGAATGGGAAAGTATATCAGGCAATGAATGGATTGCTTTGGCTGATTGTGTCAAATCACAATTGATCTTTATGGGAGATTAGAATAGAAACTCAATCTACCAATTAAATGCTATACCCATGGATAAAGATTGTTTCCTGACTGAACTGTAATTGGGAGGAAGAGAAATGTGATTAGTATATAAAAAATTCAATAAAAGTGGGATAAAATGTTTGAAGCTATTAATGAGCTAGGAACATTAAAGAACATAATGAAGTAGGGATAAAACCTGTAATTCACTTAAAAATTTAAAAAAATACCAAATCTTATATTTTAAAATAATAAAAATAATATATTTTGCAGATAAATATCTTAGCTGTATTGATTTTGAAAACAACTAGTATCTTATGACAGAGGGAATATCATGAATAAGAGAGTGATTTTGTTCATTTGTAGTTGTTGGATGCTGAAATATGTAACCTGACACATACACTCATAGCCTATATTCTTTTTTTTAAAAACTCTGAGCTGAAATAACTTTGTCAAGGATAGCCATGCATATTTGCATAGGAGAATTGTTTAATTGAAATTTCAAAACATTTTGGTGCAATTTGCCCCTCCCAAATTGTACTATAATTATTCTGGTCTGTCTTTATTCATAAGACATTAAATTATACATTCTAGGAAATTATAAAGTCATTGTTTCTGATATATCAGATATCTTTTAAAAGGTGACACTAGAAAATGGTTGCATACCTTCTTTCTCATGGCAGTGTTCACAATAAATTATTCTTTGTAGTCTAGTCTGAAGGGAAAAATCAATGTTCCACATCTGAATCTCACATAGATAATTTTGAAACTTTGTAGTAATCAATTTAAGATTTTGGAGATATAATATGTAGGACAGCAAGGTCAGCAAGATCATTTCCCTAAAGAGTAACAGGCTAGGACCAAGGGTCCTTTGGTCAATATAAGAGAAATTGTCTCTGAAATATTTTCCTAAAATGCTACAAGTAAATGTGTTTTAGTTAATGTCTTCCCATAGAGGAATTACTTCAGGTACTTAAGAGATTAATAAAGAAAAATCTATTAATGATAGTGTGCAAACATCTATAGCTAATGCTCAAAGATTAGTCAGTCTAGAAGAGATTTCACTTTTAACATATGCTGTTGATCTTATGTATTTTAGGATTAGACTACAGGTTAAACAAGCCCCACACCTCTTTACTGCTGAGCCATCAATCTAGTCCCTCTTCTTTGTTTAAAATTTAATTCTATAAATTGTTGATTTAACAATAGTAAATCACTTTGCTCCTTTTATCTCTTTATATGCTTTCCCATATCTTTTCCAACATCTATAGTATTAAGTATGAGTGAAAAAATATGCTGAAATACATGAATATAGCCTGCTGCACCTATTTATGTTGCTTGGATTTTTGTGGATAATTGGGTCATGATGTTGTATTTGATAAACAATTAGGAAGCACAACTATGCCTGAGGCTTATTACTTAAAATGGAGGAGAATTCTACTTTTAAATTAACATCACATACTGATTCTGACTAGGCTGCTTTGGACAGGGGACATAATTAAGTAAAAAAAAAATTGTAAAGGTAAAAAAAAAAAAAAAAAAACCTTACCAGTTAAGAGCAATGAATATTCTTTCAGAGCATATAACTTCTATTCCCAATACAAAAGAAGCTCACTACTATTTGTTATTCCAGTATCAGAAGTTCTCACACCATCTCCTGGCTGATTCTGGATATGCTTAATTTCTTGCTCACCTCATTTTTAACCTTGAGCTCCTCCATTCATGGGAAATTCAAAACTGTTTGTAAAAGACAAGCTGGCTAAGCAGATCTAGTGCTGTGACAAACTAAGACAATGATTATCCTAACAAAGAGTAAAATCTTTTCTCACTGACCTAGAAAAACATTGTATGGGGCTTCAGAAAAACTTTACTTGTTATTTTGTTTTGTCTGGCCCCACCTGGTACAATGTTAATGTTATAAAAAGTGATAATAACTTTAGTGAAACACACACATTGTCTCCATAATTCCATAGGACTGAGCATGTATCCTGAATTTAAGTAATCTAAACTCAATATCCTAATGTTCAACAGATTAATAGAAAAGATACAAGCAAATGATTATCTACCTGTAAGCAAGAGCTATATTTGTTAGTAGATTTCACAATCAATGATATACACAATCATTAATTTAGACATAGGTTATGGAATTAAATAATTGAAATGTAAATAATATTTTACTATCCACACACCTATAATCCCAGAACTTGAAAGGGAGAATTACCCCTAGCATTAGACCAGCCTGATATACAAAGGATTCCAGAAAAGCTACCCACCTAAACTAGCTGATGTACATTAATTATTTATTTAATTACAAATTTGAAGGGAAATAAAATTTACCTAAAAGAATTTTAAGTTTTACAGCAGAAAGAAAAACACTTCCATAAACTCTCAATACTACCCACAAGAAAACATTGAATTTTATTTAAAGATAGAGTACATGAAACAAAAAGACCCTTAGAAACTAAGAAATGAAGTCACCTAACAGCCCAACTATTTTATTGTAGGAAAACCCACAGATAAAGCAAAAACTACTAGAAAGGAATTATGAAGCAACAGGATTGACCTATTTACTGAAATCATATAAATAAAAATAGTTTAAAATATCAAACAAGTATGTCTAAGAAGCAGCAACCCAATGGGATAGAAACTGCCTAGAATGAGATGTGCCTGAGTTTTACTCCAAGATGAAAATTACCTAGAATCATGGGGAAGCTAAGATATGTAAAAATCATAATGTGGTGACATATTTTATATTTTATAAATTTAGTCTGAAATATAAGACAACAGACCCACCCAGAGCCAAGCAAGGTGGGTCAGAGTGGTCACTCACAGCTTTAATTCCAGCAATGGAAAGACCAAGTTCTGACCTGTGCCTTTAACCTCATAACTGTGGGTATTCAATAAAAGCTTCAGAAATTTTGGGGATATCAGAGGGAATCTACCCACAGTCTATGTGGGGAATTAATAAAAGCACCAGAAGTTCCAGAGCTCTAACCACAGTCATTCTAGGAGTATCAGAGTGTAATGATTCAAACCTTTAATCCCAGCACAGGGAGTTTTCTGGTAGTGGTGACCTATGCCCTTAATCCCAACTGAGTCAAGGTTGAAGGTGGAAGACAGCTGGGTAAGATCTGACTGTGGTGTTTATTCTCTCTAATATCTCCAACTTCTTCAGAGATCTATCCCTATGTCCCATTTATTTGTGCACCAATTTGCATCCAACTTTGGGGCATGAATTCATCCCCTCCCTACACAAAAAACCACAATTGCTGGCCACAATAACATGTGGCTGGAGAAGTAATTACTAGCAGCTAGGCTTTCCATTCTGGGTTAGCCTCCAGCCTTAGGCAGACTGGCCAAATGTATTTCTGTTTCACTCTCATCTGATTAAGACTTTCAGGCAATGGCCTCTTTCTCCTGGTGGGTTGTTTCTTTTTCCCTTTTGGACCCCTCCTTGGGTTGCTATCACACTAGGTTGCTGCCCCACTTTACAGTCATTAATGGACAATAACATTATGTAACTCAATTTTTTTTTAAAAAAAGAGGGAATTTGTTTAAAGTAATAGAGGCTGATTGGTCACACAGTAACCTCTCATTAGACGATTTGATATTAAAACCAGTGAAGGAAAACATAGGTAAGGTAGATGGAAATATCATGTTTATCATACTATTTACTATGAATATTTATTGTTTGATATCACAGAAAAAGTTGACTAATATAAATCCAAAGAAAAAGGTATTTAAAAAAAACTATTGAGAGAGAACACAAGGATGCTAAAATTCAAACAGAGGAATATGAAGAACCAATTTTAGCAAGGTCATCTAAAATTAGACAAAAACAGGCAAAATTAATATACCCAGTAACCTTTTAAAAATGAAGGATTATAGTTACCAATTTAAAAAATTGTGGTTTTTTTTTTTTTACAATACCTTCACAAGAACAAGACAAAGATAACTTTCCCTTTACAGTGCCCACTTATAATAATTCTCAGCATGTAAAGAGGTTCCAGTGAAGGTTCCTCCCTCAAGGAATGCTGAATAGTCCTACTCTGTGCCAGTATTTTGTTCAAAAGCCAATAAAACAAATATGCAAGAAATTCTCACAATCTATAATATATCATTGCATGGATGACTTCTTGTTGTCTGATTCATATTGATAAGTTGGAAAAACTTTTTGAAGAAGTGAAAAGAATTTTGTCTGCTTGGGGATTACAGATTGCCTCAGAAAAAGAAAATAAAAAGAGGGGATTCCATTAATTATTTAGGATATAAAATAGGTCAACAAAAAATTAGACCCCAAAAGGTACAGATCTGGAGAGATAGATTAAAGACACAATGATTTTCAAAGACTACTAGGAGACATTGCCAATTTACAACCGACTATTGGACATAAAAATGATGAACTAAATAATCTGTTCAAAATGTTAAATGATGACAAGGACTTAAACAGTCCGAGACAGTTGTCACCTGAAGCTGAGAAAGAACAGGCTTTGGGGGAAAATAAAATTACAAGAGGTACATGTGGATCATATGGATCCAGACCTCGATTGCATTCTAGTTATCTTGCCATCTAAGCATTCTCATACAGGAATTTTAATGCAAATGGAAAATGTTATATTAGAGTGGATATTTCTTCCACATAAACCAAGCAAAAAGTTAAAGACATATGTGGAAAAGATTTCTGAACTTATTTTTAAAGAAAAATTAAGATTTTGTCAATTGACAGGAATGGACCCAGCAGAAATTGTTGTACCTTTAACTAATGAAGAAATTGACCAATAATGGGTAGAAAGTGAACCTTGGCAAAGAGCCTGGAGTAATTTTTTTGGAAGATAGTAACAACAAATATCCTAAAAGCAAAAGAATTGAATTTATAAAGAAAACTAATTTGATTCTCCCTCATATTATATGAGATAAAACATTTCCATAGCTCCTACAGTTTATACCAATGCAAACAAATCAGGAAAGGCTGGTTACAAATTAGAACATCTAAGTAAAGTGACTCAAAGTCCTAAAATTCTGTTCAAAAGTCAGAATTATATGCCATCATAATGGTGTTAATGGATTTACAGAACCACTTAACATAGTCACTGACTCAGTATGCAGAAAGAGATGTTCTTCACATTGAAACAGCTGATTTTATTAATGATGAATCAGAATTAACTTCATTATTTATTCAGTTACAATGAATAATCAGGACTAGAAATCATTCTTTCTATATAACACATATTGGATCCCATACAGGTTGCCAGGTCCTTTAGCACAAGGTAATGATGAAAGTGATAAATTATTAATAGGAAATAGGAAATTTTAAGAAAGCATCATGTTAATTGCAAAGGATTAAAAAAGATTTCTCTATCACTTGAGAACAAGCCAAAGAAATTGTAAAAAGGTTTCCTACCTCTTCTTTCTATAACCAAACTCCATTGCCAGCAGGAACTAATCCTAAAGGTATACATAGAAATAAAATCTGGCAGATGGATATATTTCATTTTACAGAATTTTGGAAATTAAGATATGTCCATCATACAATAGATACATTCTCAGGATTCCAATGGGCAACTCCTTTGATTTCAGAAAAGGCTGATTCTGTAATCACACATTTGTGAGAAGCTATGTCTATCATGGGAATACTTGCACAAATAAAGACTGGCAATGCTCCGGCATAAGTCTCTGCTAAAATGAAACAATTTTTTGCTTATATCAATATAAAGCATATTACACGAATATCACACAATCCTACAGGGCAAGCAGTCATAGAGAGATCAAATCGAACTTTAAAGGATATATTAAATAAACAGAAAGGAATAACAAAGGCCCCAGAGATTAGAGTACATAGTGCTTTGTTAACTTTGAATTTTCTCAATGCTAATGACAAAGGAACAACAGCTGCTTAAAGGAATTGGACTATAGAAAAAACAGCTGAACTAAATCAGCCTATTTACTTCAAAGATGTACTAATCTCTTAATGGAAGCCAGGGTATTTACTTCGTTGGGGAAAGGGTTTTGCATTTATTTGTACAGGTGAGGAAAAGATATGGATACCATCAAAATTGATAAAGACTCAACCGAACCAGAGGCACTTCATGAAACTAAGAATTGATAGCTCATCCACCCATATTACAATTCTTTCAGTTGTAAATAAAAACAAAGGGTGGGGGAAAGTTTCTGTTCTTGTCTTTACAGGAAACTGGAAATACCCTTCTTCAAGAATTTAAAAGGCCTTGGACATCCAGACATCTAAAGCAAAAAAGAGCCTATCCAGGAAAACTTTCAGACAAAAGAATATGGTAACTATTGGTACCAGTATACTTGATAGGGTAAAATCTCATTACTTAACCTTTACAAAATTTTTTTATTAGTTAATGTCCCAGTTTAATTATAATTTAAAGCTGGTTTTAGAGTTGGAATGTGGCTCTCTCCTTCTCTAAACTCAAGCCTAATTATTAAAGAAAAATAAAAAAAAAAAAACAACTCTGTGTCATATCAGAAGACCCACCTGATATGGGACAGAAGAATAACAAAAAATAAGGGACTATTCTATTGTTACTAATCCTATGCTCAATAAATTGTTATATGTTTAATTTCCTGTACATTGTTTTAGTTTTTAGTTTTTTACCGGTTTTCTGCAGTGATCCAGGAGAAGGCCTAATTGAGAACTTGAAATATCCAAAAGGAAGATTGGGCCCCACAAAGATGGTTTCACATGAACTCTGACAAAGCCACTTGGCTGACAAAGACCAATTAAACATAAGATTTGGACTACAAACTGCTCATGACAATTTTCTAACAGCTTGATGAAATGAATCAGCTTCACAGACTACTGTGGTCAGGACTTGAGACAAGCTGTGTGCTTTCCTGTTATGCAGAGACTGGACAACAAATGACACAGCTACTTATTTCAGGTCTTGACTTTTAACAAACTTTTCTTTTCAGGATCCCCAAAAGATGCCATCACACCCCGTCAGCAGGAAGTAAACTTTAGAACACAGCGCCCACACTCCCAAGTGGTGGGGTGGCTTGGTGTTGGTTGTTCAATCGGTTATGGATGACTGTCATTGTTTAGGTTGATTGCTTAAAAATTGTTCATGGTTATGGGTAGAAAAAAGTTAAATAAGAATGATTAGACTCAAGATTTGTGTTTACAGATATATAGGATATAAGGATAGATTATGGAATCTTCTTTTAAAAGTATTTGCTAACTTTAAATATTTTACATTGCACTGATTTTCTGTATACAAATTGTGCATTTTGAGATTAATTGTGTCATTGTAGAAATATTTCATACTTGTTTCAGGTAGTATACTTAATCAGTTTATCTAACATAGTAATCCAAATTGCTAGTGCATAAAAGTTTTTATTTCCAATTAATTAGAAGAAATGCAAGTCAGTAGTTAGACATTACATTCAGACATAGTCATGTTTGATATGTATTCAAGGTCAAACAAATATATTTTAGATAAACAGGTCTTCAGAAATTTCAGAGATCCGTAGAATATGGCATTAAATATTTTTAGAACTTAAAGACTTTTCTGGACAGTGAGACAGGTCTGCTCCTGTCAGCCCCAATATTCTTCAAGGGAAAAAATGGCATTGAAGAACCTCCATGTGGAGTCTACTTTCCTTGTGGCAACTGTTAGTCATTGGACAAGAACCTGTCCCTGTATTGACTGCTTGACAGTGTGCTATTTGAACTGGACAGGCAGGTTCCCTCAGAAAGTGACCTTTGAACTTTAATAGAACAAGCTTAGATGGTCCTTCAGGTTCCTGTCTTTCAACAAAAACTGTCAGAGGTGGCCTGTGGATGGTGTGAGACATTAGCGGCCCCTGGCATGCTGGGCCTGGATCTTCCTGGAGTGGGGTTGCTTGCGAATGCAGTCCAAAGTGCTAGTAAACTCCATCTAAAGCTAAATACCAGCACAAAATCAATAACCAACAAGTACCCAAAGGGAAGGTTGAAAAGAACTTTGAAGAGAGTCTTCAATCTGTAGGACACAAGGAGAAATAACTGAACTACACCAAAATGGACAGAGCAGATTTCCTGTTTCACCAAAATGAAAAGAGACTCTGGGCCTGTAGGCTGAAGATGGATGCCCCAACATTATAAAGGAACTTTGGGTGACTGTCCAGGCAGGTGTGAATCATCTCTGTCATTTCTAGTTTGTGGAAGTTGCTTGCACTTCCTACTTATTTAGGTATATTTTATTTCCTTCTTGGGTCTCTGAGGGAGTTAAAGATGAGATAGATATAGTTACAGTTTTCTAATGACAGATTTAGAAAAGAAACTTTAAAGTTAAAGTTTATAAGTTTAAGAGATATCAAAATAATAAAATAATGAAATATTTTCTTGGACTTGTCAATTGCTAATGGACTGAACATTACTCGTTTATTGTTTGCATATATTGTATATAATTATTGTAACTATTGTATATTTTTTTTCTTATGTTAGCTATCACCTTCTTTTTTCAAATTTGACACAAAAGGGGATATGTGGGAATTTAATAAAGTTTCAGAAATTTTGGAGATATCAGGGGGAATCTACCCACAGTCTAAGTTGGGTGTTAGTAAAAGCTCCAGAAGTCTGAGAGCTCTAACCACAGTCAGTCTAGGAAAATCAGAGTGATGATTCAAACCCTTAATCCTAGCACAGGGAATATCCTGGGAGTGGTGACCTTAACCTTTAATGCCAACTGAGTTAAGGTCACTGCAGATTATAGAAGAAATTTCAGGCTCCCAAGCAGGTGTGGTAGGGCCACGCCTTAATAACTGAAAGAGTACTTAAGACAGGATTGAAACCCAGAAAAGCCATTCCAAGGGAAGCAAGGCTGAGGAAGCTAGAAGACACCTGGGTAAGATTTTACTGTGGTGTTTATTCAGAGGTCTATCCCTGAGTCTTGTTCTTTTGAGCATCAGAACACCAGCAAGGCAACTGGCAGAGATGATGCAGCCTTGCAGTTTACTTCAGTCTGGATTTCAACAAAACTCTCTTTTCTCAAAGACCCAAAAAGATTATCATTGCCAATAGATAATAAGAAATAAATTAATTTAATTATGATAGATTCAATGATCTCAGTCTAAAGAACCAAACCAGATATACTACAGAAATGAAAGGATAAAAGGCTGAATTGAGTCCATTGATATTTCTTGATATTAATGACTGGTGATTGCATTCTTATTTACTGTAATTTTTGGTGGTTGATTGTGTGTAATTATCTTCTTTACGATTTAATTCTGTGGTGTTATCAATTGTTCATGGTTTCCATGGTCTATCTTGTTTAATAAAGTTCGAGTATTTCCTCTAAAGCTTTCTGTATTTATTCCTCTGTGGATAATTATAGTTTAGATTTGTGATCGCTTTTTCAAGAAATATAATGTATACTCCACGTTTATGATTGAAAGATTTGCTGGTTATGGTAATCAAAGTTGGTAGTCATGCTCATTTTTGTTGGTAGAATGTCTCAACTGTTCCTTCTTTCTTTCATAATTTCCATTGTATAGTCTGGTGTTATTCTTACTGGACTGCCCAGTCTTACATTCTTACCTTCTGCAGGCTTGGGTGAATTTCAGGCGGTATCTCCTTGCCAGGTAAACTTCAACAAAAGTTTCCTTTGCTCCTTAAACTCATGAAATGTGCTTTCTGGGTGGAAACAGTGGCTTGACTACTTTAGAAGTGACACCCATTAGAAAAGTTTTCAATTACTAGTGGAATGTGTTAGACCAAGAGTACTCTTCTCTGTCAGGGAAGATTTGAGCCTGTTGACCATTTACCTTTCGTGAACAAATATGAGGAGGTCCATTTTTAATATGCCAAGATCATAAATATCTTCCATATAATAGGACTTGTAACCATGGAAGAAGTGACACACAGACCAAACACCTTCTGAAAAAGAAATACAGTTAGATAATTCAGCTCAAAAGTGTCTGTGTAACAAAATTTTGGTTCACACATCCCTCTCAAATCTTCTCTTCTCTTTGCTTGGATGGAGCCTCATGTATACACTTCAGAGGTATTTCCATATTGTTATATTCCTGTCCCTCCAATGTGGTCTATTCATTCATTGCCCCATCTTCAATATAATACAATGGCAGCAAAGGGAGTCTAATTCTATAAACAGGTTGTAGGATATTCCTTGCTTTATGACCTTCATAGACACTCAGGAATCCCCAGCTCTTACTGTACTTGACAGGATTTACTCACATGGAAATGGTGTCAAGAAACAACTGAAACATATATCTGTGGACTCACTGAACTCTATAATATCTCATCAAATTGACACTTATAAAAACACACTATGTATAAAATGTAAAATACTTGCCTTTTTTCCTCCTTTTTGATGCACAAATGCCAGAGATTGCCTATGTGAAGGGATGAATTTGGAAATTCTTCTGTTTTCATAGCTCCCAGAAACCAATATTGCATTACGACCAGTTAACCAGAGTCAAGACATGTAGTCTTAAAGGAACAGAGTTGTTAATATCTATTATCTAACTTAAAAATATTAAAGGCATATTCAATTTGTTTCATGTATTAACATTTTTGCCATACAATATAACTTATCAAATATTTCCCTTTTTAAAAACTTTTAATTTTCTTTGTTCCTTCATTGTCTATCCAGATGACTTGATTTAGCATTGTTCTTCCTGTCTCCCCCCTTTACATCCCTATAAACCTTTATGTTTCCCTCAGTGTGTCTCTCACTGTTCTTGTTTCATTTAGAAAATATTTTTAAAACATTAATCATATTAGAAAAACAGAAAAACATATTTCATTAATACATGACATTGTTTTGGATTGCCTATCTATTCACTTTCAAAAAACTTGTATAAGGACACTACTATATAGGCATAGCAATATTTTTAATATAAGAGGAGTAAGTTACCCATTATTTATCAAATCTGAAGGTATCCTTTTACTTCTTCAGACTCACTTAGGTTATCTAACTTATGGAGTGAGTCTGAAGTCCAATCGTTGGTAGGTTATTTTTTTACATTTGTGGCAATATTGTGTTAATATATCTTCTGGAAACATCACTGTTGCTCTTCTTAATGCATGCAGCCATTTTATATTGATAGTTTCCTCTTCTGGGGTCTAATTTACTAATATAATATAAATAACAATTTTCTGTTTCTTAGAAATTTTGATACAATGAAAAAGTTGTATCTATGTATGGCTATGATCTGATATGTGTTTTTATAGTAATCATTGAGTTACTACAGGCTGAATTTAGGCTTATCAATGCAGTAGTTTTAAACCAGCTTCTGTTGAACTGACTAGAGGTATGCTAAAGTGTCTTTTAAAAATACTGTTAAATTTAAATATTAGTGAGTTCATTTCTTCATATCTGGTGTTTCTTTAAAGAAACTTGAGCTAGAAGCTATTCTCCATCCCAAGATCTTTTATTATAATAATAATACTTCCATACTGGATGATCAAATGCTCTAAAGTGAGGACTCCTGCGTTTGCAACATCTTTCAGATGTTTTCTTGAGGAAATTCCCTCTACACACAACACAGTCATGTAGTACTAAGTTTGTTATAAATAAAGCATCAGTGTGTTACTCTTTGTGTATGTGCTTGTTTAATCTTACCTTCTTCTTTCTTTGAATAAAGTTTTTTTTTAATTGTATTTGCATTCCAAACTGTGAAGGCCATAATATATACTAATATTTTGACAATAGATGATTAATAAATGACAAAATGATTAATAAAATTTAATGTGTAAAACTTATATAATAAATGCCAATAAAATAACTTTTGCAAGGAAGTTGGGACTGAACAAAGAAATGTAATCATAAGCCTCTCTGGATACCTTTAGTTACTCATATCTTAAGAAAACTTATCTAGACTCTTAAGTGTTTCCTCAAAAGGCAGTGTGTACTAATTCATGAATGAGGAAGGCAAATTTGTTATGTTGGGCAGTTGGAATGAATCTTTATGTTTGTTAATGTCAGAAGTGCACAGACAATTGCTATGTGCTGTGATGGAACAAGTTCTATAGACAGCAGAAGACAGTTTCCCAAATTACCTTTTAATGGTTAAATTACTGGGTTCAAGCTCTCTAGTGTTGATGCAAATATGTTTACACATTTAGCAAATAATCTAATGTCTTAGAATTCCTCTTTTGCAGTTTCCTCTGAGTTGGGCATTAAGACAACTGGCA
This sequence comes from Phyllotis vaccarum, assembly GCA_033318265.1. NCBI lineage: Eukaryota > Metazoa > Chordata > Mammalia > Rodentia > Cricetidae > Phyllotis > Phyllotis vaccarum. The sequence goes on along the minus strand of JARWLC010000020.1, from coordinate 21,364,484 downwards.
GAGATGATGCAGCCTTGCAGTTTACTTCAGTCAGGATTTTAACAAAACTCTCTTTTCTCAAAGACACAAAAAGATTATCATTGCCAATAGATAATAAGAAGTAAATTAATTTAATTAGGATAGATTCAACGATCTCTGTCTAAAGAACCAAACCAGATATAATACAGACATGAAAGGATAAAAGGTTGAATTGAGTCCATTGATATTTCAGAATATAAATGACTGCTGATTGCATTATCATTTACTGTAATTTTTTGGTGACTGATTGTGTGTAATTATCTTCTTTAGAATTTTCTTCTGTGGTGTTATCAATTGTTTGTGATTTCCTTGGTGTATCTGTTTTAATAAAGTTGGAGTTTTTCCTCTGAAGCTTTCTGTATTGCTTGCTCTATGACTAACTATTGTTAAGATCTGTGATCCCATTTTCAGGAAATATACTGTATACTCCACGTTTAGTGATTAAAAACTTAGCTGGTTATAGTAATCAACATTGGCATCAATGCTTATTTGTGTCCGTAGAATGTCTCACCAGTTTCCAGTGTATAGTCTGGTGTTATTCTTACTGGTCTACCCAGTCTTAACTTCTTACCTTCTGCAGAAGGTTTGGGTGATTTTTAAATGGCATCTCCTTGCCAGGTAAATTTCAACAAAAGTTTTCTGTGCTCCTCAAACTCATGAAATGTGTTTTCTGTGTGGAAGCAGTGGCTCGACTACTTGAGAAGTGACACCTATAAGAAAAGTTTTTAATTTTTAGTGGATTGTGTTAGACCAAGAGCACTTTTCTCTGCCATGTCGGATTTGAGCCTTTTTATCATTTACCTTTCATTAACAAGTGCGAGGAGATCCATTTTTAAGATTCCAAGATCATAAATATATTCCATATAACAGGAAATTGTTACCAGAGAATAAATGACACAGAGACCAAACACCTTCTGAAAAAGAAATTCAATTAGATAATTCACCTCAAAATGTCTGCGTAACACAGCCTTGGTTCACACAAACCTCTCAATTCTTCTCTTTTGTTTTGCTTGGTTGGAGCCTTATTTATACACTTCAGAGGTTTTTGCATATTGTTATATTCCTGTCCCTCCAATGAGGTTTACATATTCGTTGTCCCCATCTTCAATACAATACTATAGCAGAAATGGGAATCTAATTCACTAAACAATCTTATAAGAGTTTCCTTGCTTTATAAACTTCATAGATACTCAGGAATCCTCAGCTCTTACTATAATTGACAGGATTTATTCACATGGAAATGGTTTCAAGAAACAACTGAAACATATATTTGTGGACTCATTCAATTCTATCTCTTATCAAATTGACACATATAAAAACACACTATGTATAAAATTTAAAATACTTGCCTCTTTTCCTCCTTTTTAATGAACAAATGGTAGTGATGGCTTAAGGGAAGGGATGAATTTGAAAATTCTTCTGTTTCCATAGCTACCAGAGACAAATATTTCATTTTGAGCAGTAAACAAGAGTCATAACCTGTAGCCTTAAATTAGCAGAGTTGTTAATATCTATCTCACAACTTAAAAATTTTAAAGCCATAGTCATTCTATTTCATGTATTAACATTTTTGCCAAACAATATATCTTAACAAATATGTCCATTTTTAAAAACTTTTAATTTGCTTTGTTCCTCCATTGTCCAACCAGATGACTTGATTTAGCATTGTTCTTCCTGTCCCTCCTTTTTACATCCATCTAATCCCTCATATTTCTCTCAGTGTGCCTCTCACTGTTACTGTTTGTTTTAGACTATATTTTAAAACATTAAACATATTAGAAAAACAGAAAAAAACATATATCATTAATCCATGACATTGTTTTGGATTGGCTATCTATCCACTTTCAAAAAACTTGGATGAAGACACTAAGGTTATAGCAATATTTTTAGTATAATAGGAGTACGCTATCCATGATTTATCAACTCTGAAGTTTTGCTTTTACTTCTACAGACTAATTTAGGGGATCTAACTCATGGAGTGCATCTGAAATCCAGTCAAAATTCATAGGTTATTCTTTTTACATTTGTGGCAATATTGTGTTAATATATCTTCTGGAATTATCACTGTTGCAGTTCTTAGTGCATGCTGCCATTTTATATTGATAGTTCCCTCTTCTGAGGTCTAATTTACTAATATGATATAAATAATATAATAACAATTTTCTGTTTCTTAGAAATTTTGATACAATGAAAAAGTTTGTATCTATGTATGGCTATGATCTGATATGTGATTTTATAGTAATCATTGAGTTACTACAGGCTGAATTTAGGCTTAACAACACAGTAGGTTTAAAACAGCTTCTGTTGAACTGACTAGAAGTACATTAGAGTGTTCCTTTTAAAAACTGAGAAATTTAAATATTACTTAGTTCATTTCTAGATATCTGATGTTTTTTAAGGATGCTTGAGCTAGAAGCTATTCTCCATCCCAAGATCTTTTATTATATTCATTATACTTCCAAACTGGCCTATCAGTGGCTCTTAAGTGAGGACTTCTTCCTTTCCAACATTTGTCAGAGGATTCCTTGAGAAAATTGCCTCTTCACACAACACTGTCATGTAATACTGTTTGTGCTAAATAAAACATCAGTGTGGTATTCTCTGTGTATATGATTGTTTAATCTTACCTTCTCCTTTTTCGAAAAAAAAATTTTTAAATTATTTTTGCTTCCCAAACTGTGAAGGCCATAATTACATACTCAAATTTTTTCAATAAACCATAGCAGACAAATGACTGATAAGATTCAATGTGTAAAACATATATAACAAATACCAATAAAATAACTTTTGCAAGAAAGTTTCGACTGAGCAAAGAAAAGTAACCATAGTTCTCTCTAGAGACCCTTAGGTAATCATATTTATGAAAACAGATCGAGACTTTGAAGTGTTTCATAGGAAGGCAGTGTGTACAATTTCATGGATGAGGAAGTCAAATCTGTATGTTTGGCAGTGGGAATGAAACGTTATGTTTGTTAATCTCAGAACTGGGCAATAAATACCTCTATGCTGCGATGGAAAATGTTCTATAGATATCAGAACACAGGTTCCCAAATTACCTTATTTGTTTTAACTGCTAAATTACTGGGTTCAACCTCTCTATAGTTGATGCAAATACAATTACACATTTTAACACATTTCACACATAGATCTTATAGTATTGGTGCCCAGAGATGGAACGTCATTTCATGGAAAATTAAAAAAAAAAATACTTCTGCCATCTATCAAATTATCTAGTCTTTATAATACCTAACTTTGTTCACTTGTACAAAGTGTCTTTTGAGACTCAAACCCATGTTCAAACATGAGATACAGAATAGTCAGAAAGTGATGCATACATTTAAAATGAAATGGTATAAAAAATATTGTCATTAGAAATGTGAGGAAAGAGACATAGCTGCAATGGAATTTTTTTACACTATATGGTTATATGTTGCTTTGATTTTTTTAAATAAAAATGCTTACTTGCCTATTGCTGAACATGTTAAAGTTAGACAAACGAAGAATGATGGAGGGAGACACTGGCCAGACAAAAAAAAGAGCAGGAAATGTAGAAATTAAGCAAGTTATGGGCCAAATGACAAGAATAAATGCAAATATGAGTAAACTAAAATATAAGAGCTAGCTAGTAATAAGTATGAGAACTAGCAAACATTAATAAGTAGTGTTTTGATATGGTTTCTTTAAGAGAGTATGAAGGTTAGGACAGGAATACTTATTTATATATAGAAGCCCAAAGAGAAGCTTAAATTTCCACATACGTTGAGATGCATTATAATAAATTTTAAACATATAAAACGAAGTAATTCCCATCCTTACTTAAAAATCTCTTCTCTAGAGGGTCTGTTCTTGTAGTGAATTGAGACATTGATCTTTTAAGATGTGGCTTCCTAGCTAATGCTGTCAATATTGTTGCTCATTTGGGAGGTTCAGCATTGTGTACTTGAATGGAGTTTATGGATTGCATCATTCACTATAGTAGTAACAGTTTGGTCCACTAATCTGTAACAGAGTTGTTGTAATATGCATGATATTTACTCTTGAGCCTCCACCATGAAATTCAGCTTTCAGGAAGACAAGCCAGGCAGAAACAACCACCAAAACCAATACATTGGTCTTAGTCGTGTGGACTGATGGGATCAAAAATTAATACAGATGCACAATAAAAGGATTGAGAAAAAAACTCTAAGTAGGTTTCAGTGTGTTTAAAAACTTACATAAGCCTGGAAGAAAAAAGAAGGAGTATACATACAGTATTAGATTAAAAATATATACTTTTAAATTAAGTTTTTTTAATGCAAATGAAAACATATATAAAGAATCATATGATAATACATATTATTAGATAATCTGGACCCTATATATATGTTATCTTGAGAATCTTGATCTGTTATTGAACAAATGGTAACTGCTAAAAGATTCTAAATTATAAAGAGTAATAGTTTACACCAATTTGCATATTTAGAAAATGTCTGTCCTTCAAATTTTGAGTCAACTTTATTCACTGGGACAGATATTTCATGTTTTATTTCCACAAAAAATAAGTCTGTGAATTTATTCAATGTTATGAAAATTCTTGATTGAGGAAGACTCCTGAAATATCTCTCATGGCAGTGGAGAGCCCAAATGAGCTAATGTCTCAGAATGCCTCTTTTGCAGTTTCCTCTGAGTTTTGCATATAGAACAGCAGCAAGGCCAATGGCAGAGATAATGCAGGCTTGCAGTTTACTTTAGTCAGGATTTTAAGAAAAATCTCTTTTCTCAAAGACCCCAAAAGATTCTCATTGCCAATAGATAATAAGAAGTAAATTAATTTAATTATGATAGAGTCAATGATCTCAGTCTAAAGAACCAAACCAGATATAATACAGACATGAAAAGACAAAAGGGTGAATTGAGTCCATTGATATTTCTTGATATTAATGACTGGTGATTGCATTGTTATTTACTTTAATTTGTGGTGGTAGATTCTGTGTAATCATCTTCTTTGGGATTTTCTTCTGTGGTGTTATCAATAGTTTGTGGTATCCTTGGTGTATCTGGTTTAATAAAGTTGGAGTTTTTCCTCTAAAGCTTTCTGTATTGCTTCCTCTGTGGATAATTATTGTTTAGATCTGTGATCCTTTTTTCACAAAATATATTGTTTACTCAAGGTGTAGTGATTGAAAGCTTTGCTGGTTATATTAAATGACATGGGCAGCCATGCTCATTTGTGTTGGTAGAATGTCTCACCAGTTCCTTCCTGCTTTCATAATTTCCATTGTATAGTCTGGTGTTATTCTTACTGGTCTTCCCAGTCTTACCTTCTTACCTTCTGCAGAAGGATTGGATGAAGTTCAAACTGCATCTCCTTCCCAGGTAAACTTCAACTAAATTTCCTATGCTTCTTAAACACATGAAATGTGCTTTCTGGGTGGAAGCAGTGGCTTGACTACTTGAGAAATGACACCCATTAGAAAAGTTTTTAATTAGTAGTGGCATGTGTGAGACCAAGAGCACTATTCTTTATCAGGTCAGATTTAAGCCTATTGATTATTTACCTTTCGTTAACAAGAGCAAGAATATCCATTTTTAAGATGCCAAGATCATAAATATCTTCTATATAACAGGAAATGGTAACCAAGGAATAAGTGAGACAGAGACCAAACATCTGCTGAAAAAGAAATTGTTAGATAATTCAGCTCAAAAGTGTCTGTGTAACAATGCCTTAGTTCACACAAACCCCACAAATCATCTCTTAAGATTTGCTTGGTTGGAGCCTCATTTATACACTTCAGAAGTATTTGCATATTGTTATATTTCTATCCCTCCAATGAGTTCTACATATTCATTGCCTCCATCTTCAATATAATACAATAGCAGCAAGGGTAATCTAATTAACTAAACATGCTTATAGGAGATTTCTTGATTTATAAACTTCATAGACACTCAGGAATCCCCAGATCTTACTATACATGACAGGATTTACTCACATGGAAATGGTGTCAAGAAACAACTGAAACATATATCTGTGGACTCACTGAACTCTATATCTCATCAAATTGACACTTATAAAAACACACTATGTATAATATGTAAAATACTTGCCTCTTTTCCTCCTTTTTGATGCACAAATGCCAGAGGTTGCCTATGGGAAGGGATGAATTTGGAAATTCTTCTGTTTTCATAGCTTCCAAAAACCAATATTGCATTATGACCAGTTAACCAGAATCAAGACATGTAGTCTTAAAAGAACAGAGATGATAATATCTACCATCTAACTTAAAAATTTTAAAGGCATAGTCAATCTGTTTCATGTATTAACATTTTTACCATACAATATAACTTACCAAATATTTCCTTTTTAAAAACTTTTATTTTTCTTTGTTCTTCATTGTCTATCCAGATGACTTGATTTAGCATTGTTCTTCCCTTTACATCCCTCTAAACCCTTATGTTTCTCTCAGTGTGTCTCTCACTGTCCTTGTTTCATTTGGAAAGTATTTTAAAACTTTAAACATATTAGAAAAATGGAAAAACATATTTCATTAATGCATGACTATTTTGCATTGACTTTCTATTCACTTTCAAGAAACCTGGATGAAGACACTACTATATAGGTATAGCAATATTTTTAGTATAAGAGGAGTAAGTTATCCATGATTTATAAAATCTGAAGGTTTGCTTTTACTTCTGCAGACTCATTTAGGGGATCTAATTCATGGAGTGCGTCTGAAGTCTAGTAAAAATTCACAGGTTATCCTTTTGACATTTGTGGCAGTATTGTGTTAATATATCTTCTGGAAACTTCACTGTTGGAGTTCTTAGTGCCTGCAGCCATTTTACATTGATAGTTAGACCCCTCTTCTGCTTCACACAACAATATAAATAACAATTTACAGTTTCTTAGAAAATTTGATACAATGGGAAAAGTTTGTATCTATGTCAGGCTATGTTCTGATTTGTGTTTTTATACTAATAATTGGGTTACTACAGGCTGAATTTAGGCATATCAATGCAGTAGTTCTAAACCACCTTTTGTTGAACTGACTAGAAGTATGTTAGAGTGTCCTTTAAATACTGTGAAATTTAAACATTAGTTAATTTCTGCGTATCTGGTGTTTCTTTAATGATGCTTGTGCTAGTAGCTACTCTCCAACCCAAGATCTTTTATTATACTCATTCTACTTCCATACTGGCTGATGAAATGCTCTAAAGTGAAGACTCCTTCATTTGCAACATCTGTCAGAGGATTCCTTGAGAAAATTCTCTCTTCACACAACACAGTCATGTAATACTAATTTTGTTCTAAATAAAACATCAGTGTGGTATTCTCTGTGTATGTGATTTTATAATCTTACCTTCTACTTTCTCTGAATAAAGTTTTTATTTTAAAATTGTTTCTGTATTCCAAACTGTGAAGGCCATAATTACATACTCCGATTTTGACAATAAACTGTAGTAGACAAAATGACTGATAAAATTCAATGTGTAAAACATATATAACAAATACCAATAAAATAACTTTTGCAAGGAACTTGCAAGAAACGTAAACATAGTTCTCTTTGGAGACCCTTAGGTACTCATATCTACTGAAAACAGACCTAGACTTGAAATGTTTCCTAGGAAGGCAGTGTGTACAATTTCATGGATGAGAAAGGTAAATCTGTATTTTGGGGAGTGGGAATGAATCTTTATGTTTGTTAATATCAGAAGTGGGCAGTCAATTCTTGTATACTGTGATGGAATAATTTCTGTAGACATCAGAAGACAGGTTCCCAAATTACCTTTATGTCTTTTTGTCTTAATCACTTAATTACTGAATTCAAGCTCTCTATTGTTGATGCAAATATATTTACACATTTTAACACTTTTTACACAAAGATATTATAGTATTGGTGCCCAGAGATGGAACGTCATTTCATGGAAAAGTAAAAAAAAATACTTCTGCCATCTATCAAATTATCTAGTCTTTATAATACCTAACTTTGTTCACTTGTACAAAGTGTCTTTTGAGACTCATGTCCATGATCAAACATGAGATACAGAATAGTCAGAAATTGATGCATACATTTAAAATGAAATGGTATAAACAAATATTATCATTAGAAATGTGAGGAAAGAGACATAGCTGCAATGGAATTTTTTTACACTATACGTTTATGTGTTGCTGTGATTGGTTAAATAAATATGCTTACTTGCCTATTGCTGAACATGATAAAGTTAGGCAAATGAAGAATGATGGAGGAAGGGAGACACCAGCCAGACAAAAAACAAGCTTGAAGTGTAGAAATGAAGCAAGCTATGCTCCAAATGAGAATGAATACAAATATGAGTAAACTAAAATATAGCAGCTAACTAGTAATAAGTATGAGAACTAGCAATAATTAATAAGTAGTGTTTTGATACAGCTTTTTTAAGAGTGTATGAATGTTAGGAGAAATACTTACCTATATAGTAGCCCAAAGTGGGGCTGAAATTTCCACATAACTTGAAATGCATTATAACAAATTTTAAACATACAGAATGAAGTAATTCCCATCCTTATTTAAAAATTTATTCTCTAGCGGGTCTGTTGGTGGTAGTGAATAGAGACATGGATCTTTTAAGATGTGGCTTCCTAGGTAATGCTATCAATATGGATGCTTATTTGGGAGGTCATGCTTCGTGTACTTGGAGTTTATGGATTGCAGCATTCACTAAAATAGAAACAGTTTGGTCCCTTCATCTGCAACAGAGTTGTTGTAATAAGCATGATGTTTACTCATGAACCTGAACCTCCACCATGAAATTCAGCTTTCAGGAAGACAAGTGGGGCAGAAACAACCACCAAAACCACTCCATAGGTCTTAATCACACTGTGTAGTAGGTGATGGACTCATGAGATCAAATATTAATGTAGGAATGTGTTTATGTATGTTGTGAATCTCAATCCTTAAATAAAGGAGCTGTTTTTTGCCATACAGGCACCATAGAAGAAGTAGGAGAAGAAATCAGAGCATAGGTAGGAGAAGCAGGTCAGAGTCTGGCAGACCAAGACTTGAAGAGTCTGGCAACCAAGAGTTGAAGCCCAAAGGAGCAAAATGTAAAGAACGCAGGTGTGCCACAGGCCACATGGCAGACAGATTAATAGAAATGGGTTGATTTTAGATGTAAGAGCTAGCTATCAATGTACCTGAGCCATACGCCAAACAGAATAAAGTTAATATAATTGCCTGAGTCATTTCTGGGAGCTTGAGCAACAGCGCCTAGTGGTTAAGTGGCCTGGCAGTAAGGTTAGGGCCTCTGGCCGCCCAGCACCAAGAAACCCTACTGCTAAAAAGAGTCATTTCTGGGGGCGGGGTGAGAAGCGGGATGCAGGGTGGCTAAGAGATCTTGGGTGGCAAGTTTGTGTGTCTCAGACCTCTGGCCGCCTGGGACCAAGAAAAGGCACTGCTACAAATGGCGTCCAAAGTGGATCAAATACCCACTTAATGCCTGAGAAAGTTTAAAAGGGTTTTAGCAGAAACTGAGCAAAATAAGCTTCCAAATTGTGTATCTGAAGTCGGTCATTGTATAAAGAAATTGAGGTGTCCAGGTGGACTGGTGGCAGGCAGTGTAAGATACAGTTAGGTGGGTTTCTGAAATCTCACATAAGACACAGTAGCATGTGATTGATTTTAGATTTCTGTTTATTTTGAACAAAAAGGAAAGAAAGATGGTTTCTTAGTAGCAGTATTTTCTTGGGTCTGCTCTGTTTGCTGGCCACAAACAGGGACAAGGTTCCCTTAAGACAACTTACTGATTCATTTTCCTCACAAAAACTATGCAGCTCTTTAAGAGAGTGCATTTTAAAAGCTATTATTGTTGGAAGATGATTAAGGATTCAAAATAAAACAGATTCAGATGAAAAAAAAATCTTAAATGGGTTACAATGTGTGCAAAAGGTACACAGGCTTCAGAGAGTAAAGAAAGTGGATAGAAAAAGTTTTTTTAAAAAAGAAATAGAGTAATAAAAATATAACAAGCCACGTAAAGATGGAAAGTAAACACAAAATCTGGATTTTGGTTCTTATTGTATTTACTTTTAATTTTTTAAAAGTCAATGAGATAACTGCAGAAAGACAATAGATTACAAATGCAAAGGCTACTAAGTTAAGCAAAAATATATATTTCAAAGGTATTTTGATTTTGAAAATTGAGTCTAAGGATTTATTGCTTTGGAAGAGTTCTGCTTTTGTTTTCACAGAAGGTAAGAACATGTGGATTGCTTCCAGGCAAATATGGTTTCATCAACCAAGACCCCCTGAAAAAACCTCTGATAGAAAGAGATGGCCGTATCAGCTTCAGGGTTGCAGACTGATCCAGTTTTAAAAACTCATGAGATTTTCAATGCCCCTTAATCAGCAGGAAGTAGTAATGGATAACTATGCCCAAATTTCCCAAATATTGTTTCTAAATGTTTGTTTTCTTTATAAACGGTTAATGGTCATAATTAATCTCTTCCTAAGAAGAAAAAGGGGATAATGTATATGAATGATATTTAAAAATTAGATTATTGAATTTAGTTAGATCAGGAAATCAGCTGTGAATCCCAAAATGTTTTACATTGGTATATATTTTGGTTTATTGATACAAATTTAAGGTCAATTCTCTTATGCTATATGTAGTTTTCTACTCTTGTTTAAGATATGATGTTTATGTAACTGTTTTAAAATTGTAATGTATAATTAAGAAATGCATGTTAGTTAGACATTTAGGTATACAAAGATATAATTCAATTAGATAGGTAAACTTCAAACACTTCTAAGACCTACAGAATATGGCTTTTAAAATATTTTAAAAACTTAGACTTTTCTGGACAGTGAGACAGATCTGCTCCTGGCAGCACCAATTTACTTCAAGAGAAAAATGGGCATTGAAGAAACTCCATATGGAGTCTACTTGTGGCATTGATTAGCCACTGGACATAAACCTGTTCTTATATTAACTGCTTGACAGTATGCTGTTAAAAGTGGACATGCAGGTTCCATAATCAGGTGACCTCTGAACTTTGGCAGAACAAGCTGAGATGGTCCTTCGGGTTCCTGCTTTGCAGAGAAAACTGTCAGACATTCTTCAGGACTCGAGGAGAAGCAACTGATGAAATGTGCCATAATGGGAAGAGCAGATTTCCTGCTTCACTGGAATGAAAAGAGACTCTGGGCCTGTAGGCTGAAGACGGATGCCCCAACTTTATAAAGGAACTTTGGGTGACTGTCCAGGCAGATAGGTGTCATCTGTCCTTTCTAGATTTTACAAGTCACTTGCCCTTCTTGTTTACTTGGGTAAATATATCCTTCTGTGAGCTTTGATGTAGTTGAAGATAAGATGTTTTAGGTATAGTTTTTCTTAGTCACTTAAAATGTATATTGGATATAAAACTTTAGATTCATAAAGATAAGGTAGACGATAAGAATATTTTTCTAATTTTTCTAACTACATATAGACTAGATATTATAACTTTAATTCTTGCTTGATGACTATTTTGTTATATGTAATTTTGCTATGTTAAAATTGAAACCTTTTTGATTAGACATAAAGGGGGAAGTGATGTGGGGATGTATTTATATATGTTGTGAATCTCAATCTTTAAATAAAGGAGCTGTTTGGGGCCATGACAGGCACCATACAAGAAGTAAGAGGAGAAATCAGAACATAGGTAGGAGAAGAAGGGTGGAGTCAGGAAGATCAAGCTGAAGCCCAAAGGAGCAACATGTAAGGAACACAGGTGAACCACGAGCCATGTGTCAGACAGATTAATGGAAATGAGTTGATTTAAGATGTAAGAGCGACCTAGCAATGTGCCAGAGCCATAGGCCAAACAGCATAAAGTTAATATAAGCATCTGAGTCATTTTCGGGGCCTGAGTGGCCAAAGTCAGGGCTGCAAAACGGACTTGGGCAGCAGGTCAGTGGGTCTCAGACCTCTGGCCGCCTGGACCAAGAAACCGCACTGCTACAAAAAAATTAATACAGATACACAATATAAGGCTTGAGAAAAAACTCTAAATAGGTTTCAGTGTGTTTAAAAACTTACATAAATCTGGAAGAAACAGGAGGGAGTATATATACAGTATTAGATTAAAAATATAGACTTGTAAATTAAGTCTTTTTAATGCAAATGAAAACAAATATTGATGTAGGAATGCCTTTCTGTATGCTGTGAATATCAATCTTTAAATAAAGGAGCTGTTTTGGGCCATGACAGGCACCATAGAAGAAGTAGGAGGAGAAATCAGGTCATAGGTATGAGAAGCAGGGGCTGAGTCAGAGGCACACCCAGCTGAAGCCCGAAGGAGCAACATGTAAGGAACACAGGTGAGCCACAGGCCACATCACAAACAGATTGATAGAAATGGGTTGATTTAAGATGTAAGAGCTAGCTAGCAATGTGCCTGAGCCATAGGCTAAACAGAATAAAGTTAATATAAGCATCTGAGTCATTTCTGGGGGCCTGAGCAGCAGGGGCAGTTTCCTAAGTAGTCGGGAGGCAGGTCTGTGGGTCTTGAACCTCTGGCCGCCCAAGACCAAGAAACCCCACTACAACAATATATAAAGAAACATATGTATGATAATACAAATTATTAGAGAATCTATATCCTATATATGTGTTATCTTGAGAATCTTGACTTCTTATTGAACAAATGGTAACTGATAAAAGATTCTAAATTATAAAGTTTACACCAACTTACATATTTAGAAAATATCTGGCCTATAAATGTTGATCAACTTTATTCACAGGGAGAGATATTTTATGTTTTGTTTCCACAGAAAATAAGTCTGTGAATTCATTAAATGTTAAAAAAATTCTTGATTGAGTATGACTAGTAACAGTTTGGTCCCTGTAGGTGAGGTTTTACTTAGAAAGCACTAGTGCAGGATATATATTTATAAAAATATAAAACAACACTTACAATACAGGTAACATCTTATAGCGGAGCCTGAACAGGGACTGGAGTCTGGAATGGTAGATGATGAATTATAAACCAGTATCTCCAGCCCTCAGGAACTAGGCAATCAGGCTCTTCAGGGTCGCATCAGCCCCTTATCAATTGGGTTGGCCATGCCCCCCTCAGGGGCATGTATAAATTACTTCAAAAGGTTAATCTGGGAAAGTGAAAATTCAACACCTGAATGTTCTTATCTAAGGGATAATAGGGTGATAGAGCATCTATAATATTGGCTACAGGCCTGTGGTGTCTGACAGATCATTTTACAAGCAAGGCAGTTTTGGACAACTGTCTTATCCTTTCCAGGCAGGTTTTGTCCGTCTCCATCCATTAACTTGTTCATCCAGCTTGGACATCATGTGTGTACTGTCAGCAATCAAGGTAAGGACAGTTCCTTACCCAACCGGCCATTCTCTGCCAAAAGGAAAAACTCCATAGGAGAATCCTCGATGCTCAACACCATCTTGGGAAAGGAGCAGTGACACCAGGAGACCTCGTGTCTCCTGTGGCCGAATTTTAAATGTTAAATGCAATTTTCTCTAGGTCTAAAAAATGGTTGAAGATTTTTGACTATCTATAATATTCTAACCTGTATCTGAGATGACTGTGATATGGTACTTTAAGTAACGTTGACTGAAGTTTTTATCATCATAAGGAATAAACCCTGTACTAAAAATTAGAATACCTATATGAGGGGTATACAATCCCTGAACAATGACCTTTGGTATGGCTATCAAACATTAGCCATGCGTATATTACCATGTAAAGTGGCCACAGCATTTCATACATGTAAATACATATATATCATCTAAAGAGAGGTATGTAAAGCATCTTGTGCATATATCTTACATAGAGCAATCATACATTACATCTAGTATAGTTAAATGAAGGTAGTAATTGCATAGTGTACATGACAATGATGTGCAAATATTTTAAACAGAGGTAGAAGCATATATAAAATATAGCAATTACATATTAAATTTTGCATAATAGTTACAATTCAGATTTATATTGAAGTATAAGTTGCTCTGGTAATATAAAGCAATCTCAGATCAAACTTTGTACCAATGTACAGATTATCACAATAAACATATAAAAGGATTTCACATTTGTATGAATATACAAATATCTATGCTAGTGCAAATTATCTTTATCTTAGCCCATATAATCAGCTAGAATGTGTATAAGTAAGTAGAACAGTCGACCTGTATCTATCCTATCTATCCCCCTTCTCTTCTTCAAACAAGATCTTTGATGCTATATTATGGTTCTGTCCTTCACCCAGTTTTAACTTATAACTATTCTATTAGAATAATAATTACCCACAACCCTCAGAGCATAAAAATTATTTGGAAAGGGAGCATAGTCTTTCATAAGATTGCTTCCTTCTGGCTTAATGGCGATGGCACCTCTTTGGGATCCTGTAAAAGCTAAAACGATGATTAGATTTTAATGTACTGATCATATACATCTATAACAAGTTTCTGAATAGTTGGTGTTTCTGCTGCCAGGGACACAATTTCTGCCACCTCCGACCCTGTGTCAGCCACTGCGAGTTCTATGTCCACCACCAAAAACACTGTTTCCCACTGCCGTGGATGCAGTGTCCACCTTGTATGGGCTGATTCACCTCAGCTTTCAGCAAGTTCAGGGCTTGTAATCCTTTGGAGCAAGATTCCTATATCCTTTGTATATGCCAGTCAAGAGAAATCTCTTGAAACAAGTCTAAACCAGGAACAAGTGTTAAAATTTATGTATATATGTGTAGCTTTTAGGGTCTAGTCTTAGCAATTGGAATGGGTTTTAGTCCCAATGTCAGGATCCCAAAAATACCATCCCTGGGAATAGGTAGGCAGAAAAAACTTAGATAGTACTTATCTGAAGGCTCTCTTGGACCTCTGTGAAATAGATCTAAATTTAGTGACTTTTGATTCTCTGGAGTTCATACAAATTAATATACATTTATACATATACATATATTCATATATACATATATATGTATATGAAAGAGAGAGAGTAGATGGCCATCATCTTGCAAAAGAATCTGGTTGTCTGATGCTACCAAACTGACAAAGTTATAGCTAACCGAGCCATTAATACTTGCAGAAATCTAAGTAGGATAATTTGTATGTGATTGTATAACAAGCAGCCTTTTAATCTACTAAAAATGATAGAGATCAGTTCACATAACATTAGCCATACCAAGGTCCCCACATTGTTAGAGGCAGAAGTATCAGAACAGCAACAATCTTTGGCTGCTAGGTCCATAATGTAGGAATAGAGAGACATAGAAAAATAAGCTGATATTAATTTGTCTAGGCAAAAAGATACAATCAATTCTCCCATGTCTTGTTGCTTGTCCACAGTCTGTACCAGGTCATGGTAGTAAGCATTGCACCAGAGCTTCTTACCCAGGTAGAGCCACAATACATATGAAGACGTCTGGTACCTCAAAATCTCCTTCAGAGACCTTTTTTTCCAAGTGTTCACAATGATGTTGCTTTTTGATCCTTCGATGTCAGTTACTCCTATCATTGTGAAGCAGAATTCACCAAGTGTTGGATTGTTCATCCACTAATCTTTTGAGTTTTAAGCAGGAGGTGTCAGAAAAGTTACCATAGGGATAACTTGTTTGGGGCAGCTGGCTTGGTCTAGTGGTTAAGATTCTGCACTCTCACCACACCATCATGGCCCGGGTTGACTCCAGGTCAGGGAACAAAAAAAAACAAAAGAAAAGAAGAAAAAAAAAGGAGAGAGGGACTCCAAGATCCCAGCAGCCTTTTATGAATAGGGTTGGCCATTCCCTCTTCTGGAGCCTGGGACGCTGACCCATCAGCTGAACCTTGAATTCTACCACACCTCTGGTCACTTAAGATCTGGGAGTCTCTGTTTGATATAATGACCTTTTAAATAAATATTTATATGCTGTATTCTTCAGATCTCTCAACTATGAAAGTGCACAGGTATATTTGAATAGGCAAATTTCCTTTCTAGCTACCTGTTGTAAGCTCAACCTGAAAGCATCTACAAAGGACTAAATAATGTTCATTCCTATAATTGATACCATCAGTACTTAACACGGCTACAATGAAAGTAGTTTGATTTTTTGAGGATGACTGACTACATGTGTTTATTCATAGCCTTTATTATATTAGCAGCTTTAATAAGACTAGGGCTTTACAATTTATTTCTGTGGGGATATTTTCAAATATATTAAAAACATTTGGAGATATCAGAGGGATCTACCCACAGTTACTTTAGGAGGATCAGACAGTGGTGATTCACACCTTTAATCCCAGCACAGGGAATATCCCAGGAGTGGTGACCTATGCCCTTAAACCAATCTGAGTTCAGGCCATCTTATTTTACAGAAGCAGAGGTGGTCCCATGCCTTAACTGAGCAGAGAAAGTAATTAAGGCAGGTATAGAAAGACAGAGCAGGCCAAAGCCAGGAGGAGCAAGACTGGGGGAACCTAGAAGATACCTGGGTGAGATCTCTCTGTGCTGCTTATTCTCTCTAATATCTTGTTAACGGCTAGAACAAAGAAGACCCCAGACCTAGATTTCTTGTAAGACAAAAAAAAAAATTATTTCACTTGCGAGTGGGCTCAGGACAAGAAGATAGCCAAGAGCCCTGAATGCTCTCAGGGTAGAAGTTGTATACATCACTCTAGGTAGGGAAGCGGGGAGTTGCAACAATTCTCATGGTTACTCAAGGTGGTCACCCTTGAATTACTACCTGCAGGTCAGACTGACGGGGCAGACGATGTGTCCCAAGAATGCAAAAAGTCAGCTTTGTTTGGACTTCACATCCTGCATGCAGCTGGGACATCCTGTAAACAAAGCTTTTTCCAAGACTCTGAGTCCTTGAGCAAACAGTCACTGAAACTCTGCCAACCTCAGTCAGCTTCAGGGGCCTCAGGAAGGGGCAAGGGTCAGTTTTGGCTTTTGGAAAGGAAAACAGGTATCATGACAATAGAGGGTTAAGTGGGAAAGAGTCAAATGGAATTTTTCCATTATTACAATCTCTGCTTTTCCCAGAGACTAGCCCTGAGTTTCCTTTATGCATGCAACATATTTCTGTGAGGCTTAATTCTTAAAATAATAATATTGAAATGGATTTTTTCAAAATTAAAAAAAATCATTATATGACTCACTTTATGTGCTGAATCTGCTAAGACCACCAGGAGCAGAGAACTGTGTGTAGAAATATTGTTCTAGTCAATTACAACAGGTTTTTGGTAAATTCATGGAAAGCAAGCTGCCCAACTCAGAGAGGCCTAATTTCTCCAGATTTTCTAGAGGCTCAGCATTTTGCATTTAACTTTTCCTTGTAAGATCCATTTTTAGTTAACTTTGTGGATGGATTAAAGGCATCCTTATGTTTTGGGTAGCACTGAACCACTAAGCTGTGATGTAGAAGAGGATAATTAATGATATAAAAGATTCACTAATGCTTAGGAGGTAGTATGAATCAGCTGACCAGGACAGTTAGAGTTTAGGGTGGTAGAATATGTATTTGTTTACAGAAAATGTTCAGACATTTAGCTCCATAGAATAACATAAAGGCCACTCCTGATTTACAAACAGCCAAATCCCTATCTATGCCTATCAATAAACAGGCTTCAAACAAGCTGCTCAAGGGGTATTACAACAATCAACTGTTTCGGAAAATTTACTGACAATCTGTCATATAAAGGATTAACATTCATTAAAGGGTTATAAAAACACTCACTGATACAACTGAACTGTAAGACAATTATTGGATAGTTAAACTTGCCCATGACGACTAATCCACTCCCCAGAAGGCAAGAAGAAATGGAAGGGAGTTCAGTATCTTGGTGTCTCAATGTGGCCTGGCAAGGCACCATTCAGTCTCCAGGCATGCCAGAAACATGCCTCCAAGCTTTACCAGCAAACACCTGAATCCCACCTACATATCTCCCCTTTATCTAACTAAGAAAGTTCTAAACTAAGTATAAGACTATATAGAATAGGAATGATTAAAAGGGAATGTCTGGGGGAGGAAAAGGCAAAATGTAAGCAAGGTAAAACTACAGCTAAAAAAGAAATATAAGGTACATCCTACATGTCTAGAATATTCTAAAGTGGAGAGGTACAGGAATTATTACAAAGCTGTTTATCTTGATTAATAACAATCCAACACCTGATTTTTCTTTGCTAAGAAAAGATGCCAGTAATCTTAACTCTCTAAGTCTTCAATATCATCAAGACCTGAGAATGAAAATGTGTTACCTGAAGGTTGGAAGCACAAGAGAATATTTTCCAAAGTTTAGGAGATGACAGTGACAATCAGCTACCTGGAGTCACCCATGACTTTTCCATGAAGTTGGAGTATCCATCCTTCAGGCTACAGGCCTATGATATCTGACAGATCTCTTCAGAACCGGGGCATTTTAGGAAAAACCATCTTATCCTGTCCAGGCTGGTTTTCGCAGTCTCTATCCTTCATCCTGCTCATCAGGGTTGGATAGCATGGCTGTTGACAGTGGTCGAGGACAGGGCAGTTCTTTGCCCAACAAGCCATTGTATGTTGCAAAAGAAAAACTCTTAGTGGAGTGTCCTTAAAACTCAACTCCATTTTGGGGAACAAACAGTGATGCCAGGAGTTGTCATGTCTCTCATGGCCGAATTCTGAATAACAAAACATTAAATGCCATATTCTCCAGGTCTATAAACTGGTTGAAGACTTTTATCTATCTGATATGTTGTAAGAGTTATCTGGAAAACCTAAACAAGAAGACTATTACATGGCAAACCTAAGTAATAGTGATCTGCAATTCTTATCATCCTAAAGACAGAAGTTTACCTTGTAAAAATAAGCAATCTATAAATGGTTGTATAGTCTCTGAATGATGACTTCCAGTATGACAATCATATAAATGTTATCCAGGTGTACATGTATCTACAACATGATAACACTATCCAAGTATATATTACATATAATACATCTAAACAGAGGTATACAAAACATCTTATTTATATGTTATGACTCTTCCAATTATATATTATGACTTGTATAATTAAACAGAGGAAGAAAGAAATACCATAGTGGATATGACAATAATATGCTTAATCTGTATCAATGTACAAAATATCTTAAACAGAGATAAAAGCAATGTGTAAAATGTGGCAGTTACAAATTCAATATTGTATCAATATACAAATTACTTTAGACACATAAAAATTTAAGTTTACATTAGGAACAGTACACAAATTATCTCAACCAGACATATAAAATGACTTCACATTTATATCAATATACAAGCCTCTATATGAGTGCAAAATGTCTTTGGTTGTATTTGGCTAATAATTGATCACAGGTAGATTCAACAATCTACCTCTATCCCCCTTCTCATCTTTAAATGGGATTCCTGAGTCTATATTATTGTTCTATCCTCATCCCAAATTCAACTTATAAATATCCTATCAGAATGATAATTATCCTAAACCCTCAGAGGACAAAACTTATCAGGAAAGGGGCATCGTTTTTCATAAAGTTGCATCCTGAGCACTTGTGGGGTGTGGCATATGTTTCAGATCCTGTAAAAGTTAAGACAGTGATTATATCCTAATGGACTGACTATAAACATCTTGAACCTTTCTCACAGCACTGGGTAAGTCCATCTGGTACTCTTGTTAAAGATGAAGGATAATCATAGAATACTGTCTTGCAACCATTCTGAATAGTCTATATTTCAAGACCAATCATTTAGTGGTTTACACCAGGTTCTTTCTTTCTCTGTCTCTCAGTCTCTTTTTTAACATCAGATAGGATTGTTTCAGCGGGGGCCACATCTACTTTTTGGATGCATTGAATATTGCAGGTAAGGTAAATTGTTGTTTGCCATGGAAAACCAAAACATAATTAACATCAAGTAAAGATTTTATGTCTTTTGTATCATATGAAAAAATTGTATGCAGAGACGATTTTAAGGTTAGGAAGGAGTAAATACACAGAGAAATATGATTAAAGATAAAATTTTAATACGTGCCCTCTATATTCTGGCTGTCTTCTGTCCTATACCAGGTGGCTTATCTAATATGAGACAGAATCCCTCAAGTTTTCTTTACCAAATGTGATTGGTTTTAGAGAGGGAGAAAATAACTGAATATAAATCCAAAGACAGCTTCACTTATAATCAAACCAGGACCACTGTTTTTAAAAAAGAGATATAGATGTGAAACAGTGAGAATTGAGAAATTACACAATAGTGGATATTGGTAGCAGTTGTCCTTATATTTCTTTGTTTATAATCCTTTCATAAGTGATCTCACTTCAGCTATAGGTGTCTAAACACTGAGCATCCTTTTCACATCTTGAAGATCATTGTATATATTCTTCTGTAAAGACAAAAACGAGACCCTGCTGCAGCCTTGTTAAATGAGTTTTCCTTTAACATGTATTCAATTGTCATATCGGGGATGGGCTATGACTTTTATTCCTCAGGAGAGGTCTCTTTTTTGAGGTGGATCTTTATTAATTTTGTTGGTATCTATACCCTTTTTTCTCCTGTGGAAATAGAAGCAGAACTCCTACCCCACTGAAGCACATATCCTAGATTCCTTTCTGAAGTAGTACATCCTTGAAGTATATGAGTTGGTTTGTCTCAGAAGTTTTTTCTATTACCCAATGTCTCTCTGTAGCTGTTGTTCCTTTCTCATCAGAAGCTATGGTGGTGGTGTCACTGTGGTTTGCCTAGTGATTCACTAAGGACCCAAAGCAATGGGGCCTGAGCGACTAGCCAAGGAAGTTGAAAAGGGCACCCTTTTAAGTGGCTCCCTGCTTTGTAGCTAGAGAGGAAAGCACAGGCCAGCTAGCCAGAACCACAGGGCTCCAGCTTTTGGCATGTGACCCCGCTTGCATGGAGAATAAACCCACATCATTGCCAGCCTGAAAAGGTAACTCTGTTTGTAAGAACCATATCATTTATCCAGATCCCCCATCTATTTTGGTTGAACTAGAGTAACTCCAATAATTTGGTCTTAGTTCTTTATCTAGATTATTAATTGACAGATCTGTGGGAAATCAAGAGAAGTATTGATAAACCTACAGTAATTAATTCAACACTCATTGCTAATGTAATTTCTGTCACACCATAAAAGAATTTGCTCTTTTTCTTGCCAACCAATTTTGGTACCAACTGATTAATGTTGGTCAAATGAACTCAACTATTACACGGTGGTCCCTCTTCATTAGGAAGTTCCTTATAAAAGGAGGGAGTTCAGAAGACACCCCCCCATTGATCTTTATTTTCTTCTTCCTGACCAGTTAAGGCTCAGACTAAGAAAGGAAGAACTATTTTTCCAACCCTAAGAAAAAAAGTTGGGGTTAATTTATCAAACCATTTTTGAATCACATAGTGTGAGGAAAATCTGAGCAACAGAAAATCTTATTTATATAGAAATACATTAAAAAAAACTCATATGAGAAAGGCAAAATAAAATTTTGATTACTGGGAAACACATATAACATATAGGAGATTAGAACAGTGATATTTTTAATGAAAGTCAAGATTAAGGACCAAGGTGAGATATGCAGGGTATTGTAATTGGTAGGAACATTTAGTGGCCTAATTCCCTTGAGTTACTCTGTGTTTCTCTTTTACAACATCATCTGATTAGCCTCCTCCCCAATTTGTATACTTTTAAAGAAACTGAACCTATAAATTTACATTAACAAGAGACTAGCTGTTGAATTTGGCACCAATCTCCAGCCGACATGGGATAGGTCTGTTTTTAGATTGGAAACCAAGGCTGAAAACTGTGCACTTTGCCCTCAGATCACTTGTCTTGTCACTCAGGTCTTACTATCTAGAGATTTAAAGACTCTAGTGGACCCACCAGTTTGATGGGAAGGAATTTACGGAAGCTAGAATTCTCTCTCATCTAGCCTCCCGTGGAAGTCAGAAATTGCATGTTTGCACATTGGGCTCCATCATGGGGAGAACATTGGGAGTTGCACCATGTTGTGTGAGAGCCATTTATCAATAAAAAAGGCAGAAGAAGTGAATAAGTATGTTGAGTGAGGTGCTGTTAGCTTCAGAATGTATGGAGCAACCATCTGAACCATGTGAGCTGGTAGGGTGGCCCTCTCCTGGTAGGAGCCAGTGGCCAGACAGAGAGTTCAGCATATATATGTTGGTTCTGTGTAGATTTGCATGGGCTGTCAACTTCTTGGGTCAGGGAGGCAACCTCTGAATAACCTGAGTTAGCCTGCATCTGCCTAGAGCATTGGGAGCAGGACTGAACTTAGAAATACTCTTGTTATTGGATCACTTGGAATTGCCATCACCTGCAGTACTAGAGTCGTCACAATGGAAGCTAAATTTGCCAAACTCAGAGGATAACCTGATTTCTCTAGTATCTTCTAGAAGTCTGCAATTCTAAGAGGTGACAGTACCTTTTAGAGTGGAACACCAGAAACTCAGGAAACTACTATAAATTTGCCAAATCTACCCATTCTCACTTTGCAAACTTCTGCACAGTTGGGTGTAGTGGTGTATTCGTGTAACTTCAGCATTCAGATGCAAAGCATACGACCAAAGCCAATCTGGGCCACACAGTTCCAGGCCACTGTGGGCTACAGAAGGTCCTATTTCAAACACCAAACAAATAAGAATGCTGTGCATTGTGGCTAATGTCTGTGATCTGAGCAGTCCAGAGTGGAAGCAGGAACGTCCTGAGTTCAAGGACAGCCTCAGCCACATAGAAACTTTGAAGTCAGCCTGGGGTATACAGGATTCTGTCTTGGGAGGAAGCAGAGGAGGTGGTTAGAAGTTGTTACTATGTTAAATTGTTTGCTTTCTTTTCTTCTTTGTTATTTTTGGTTTTTAGACAAGGTCCTGTAAACTGCCTTGAAATTCAACTCACAGCAGGCTTGCCTTGAAACCTAAAAGCTGTGATTACAGTGTGCACTACCATGTTCAACTTTAAATTTCCATTGCCTAATTGACAACCAAGATTTCATAGTTACAGATTGATTGTTAAGCTTTAATGTTAATGCTATGAAGTTTTTAAAGCCAGTCTGGCATAATGACCCACACCTATAATCCCGGCATCTAGGAGATTGAGACAGGAAGACAGTTCTTCAAAGCTGGCCTCAGATGCATGTTGAACTTAAGGTTAACCTGAGTTATATGAGATTGTCTTTGCCAAGATAAAAGATAAAATTCTGGGTTGCTGAGACAGTTCAGCAGGTGAGAGCACTAGCTGCTCTTCCAATGGATGAGTTCAATTCCCAGCATTCATTATATGCAATTCGAGTGTGGGAAAACAGATGTTTACTTCTGGCCTCTCAGGTCAATAGGCACAGGTGGTGTACAGACATAATGCAGGTAAAACATCAATGTACATAAAATACTACACATACATACACACACATATATATAGTGAAGTATGATCAGAAAAGACACCACCTTTTCACCTTTTCATGGTGGCACACACCTTTAACTTCAGTACTCAAGGTAGAAGCAGACAGGTATCTAAGAGTTGGGGGTCAACCTGATTCCATAATACACGATAAGAACCTGTCAAAAACAAATAAACAAAAACCCCATAATGCTTAAACACATGTGTAGTGGATTTATGATGTTACCTTGTAAATAATTGTCCCGCATATGAGTTTAATAAAAAGTGATGATTGGCCAAAGGCAGACAGGGAGTGTGAGTGGGGCTACCAGACTAAGAAGACTTTAGGAACAGGAAGAACAGAGCAGAATGCCAGAGAGAAGCCAGAAGATGCAGAGGACAACTATGCTGCTCTGAGAAAAGGTACTGAGCCAAATGGCTGAACAGGATAAGAGTCATGGGTTAGATTAAGGATAAAGATTTAGCAAGTTATATGCCTAAACCTTAGTCCAATCAACCTAAAATTGATGTAAGTGTCTGTGTGTCTCTGTGGGTCTGTGAGTCTGTGAGTCTAAACCTTGAGGCTGGGCTTGAAAAACAGGGCCATAAACCTCTTACTAAAATGGTGCCCAACTGAATACAGCTCATCAGGCTTTGAGACATCATGTTACCTGCTGAACCATTTCACCATATCCCGATGTAGTTTTAAACCCTAGACTCCCTCCTACACTGCACAGTTCATTAGTATTCCCTACTGGACCTGGGGAATATGGAACTATTTTGCTGGGGAGTGCCCCTGACCCACAAGTGGCTGACAAGCTGCTCTTATGGAGAGACTGATGCCTGGAGGACTGTCTTGCCTCAGCTCTGTGCTCAGTTGCAAAAGAACCAAGTTCTGGATTGAGGCTACTGACCCAAACAGACTAGAGATGTCACTGTTTATCTTGGGTGCCCTCTGGCTATCTCTCAGTGATCCCTCTGGATCCCCTTTCTCCTGGTTCTCCACACCTCTTCCTCTTACCCCTACAAGCACTCTTTCATGCAGTGAAGGAAAAGCAACACGTGAATTTATATGGGAAACTGGGTCAAGACTAAGGCAGTCATAAGGGTGGAGTCCAGTGGTAGAATTTTGCCCAGCAAATGCAAGGCCTTGGTCCAATACCAGAACATCACCGAGGGAAAATGAAATAAAGAGCTCAGGCAGCAAAGTTACAAAATATTAGTAAACTTTAGTTTCTTTCTGGAATTATAGCTGTAACAAATACCAGCAGGGAAAAATTTAGAAGCTAAATTGTCATCATATGGCCTAGAGAGGAACACTGATAAGACGTATAACAAATACCAATAAAACTGGGTATACTGATTCTCACTCATAACCCCCAGCACTTGGGAGGCTGAGGGAGGTGGATTGATGTGTCCAAGGCCAGGATATACAATGTGGTGAATCTCAGGCTGTTCTGGGCTTTAGAATGAAACTGCCTTTAAAAAACATACACAATAACAACAAAAAACCATAATAGCAACAACAACCCAATCCACACCTAAACAAAACAAACACTGAAAGCATGTCAACAGCTGTTCTTTTATTTCCAAAAGTAAATGTCTCATTTATACAAAATGACTCATTCTCACAAATGTATAAGCAGCTGCTACCTGTTCGCATTGTTCTGGGTCTAGGTGTGAAGCAATTTTCAGAACAATCCAAATCCTCATTCTCACAGATCTACAAGCTTTTGAGAGAAAATCATTGACAAATGAATGTGAGATGGGTTGGTGGTGTTGGGCACTCTGAAGACAAAGTGAAGACAAGTAGGGGAGATGGAGAGAATTTCTGGTACTAACATAAAAGCTGTTTAAGAAAGCTACTGTGAGAAATGGCATTTGGGGTCATGCAGAAGTGAGTCAACCAGTCATCCATTCACTCACTTATCCAGTGTTGACTGAAAATGTCTGACACTGAGGACCTTTGCGTTATGGGTCACACACCCTCCTTTTCAGAGCAGAAACTGCTCAGGGGATTGTTTGGTTTAGTTTTGTGGGTTTTTTTCTTCATCTTTTATTTTCTTCCCTCTTTATTTCCTTCCTTCCCCAACAGCTGCCCATTCCAGTTCTGGCTAAGTAGCTGGAGTTGATCCAAAACTCCCCATGCTATCTCAGACTCCTAAGTATTGGGATTAGGATGTGACCCACCATACTTAAATTCACATCCAGCTTCAAGTGACAACCTGCCTCAGACTCTCAGGTTGCAATAGCTACAGAAGTGTGCACAGCTGAAACTTTACTCTGTCCTACTGAAGAGTTTGAAAACTGAAAATTTCCAGGATAGGAAGCAAGAAGAAGAGCCATCCTTTGTCACTTTTTTGAGACAGGGTCTCTACATAGTTTTGGCTCTCCTGGAACTTACTATGTAGACCAGGCTGGCCTCTGCCTCTGCCTCCCAAGTGCTGGATTAAATCCCACAGAGCCTAGGGAGTTTTTTAATTTGAAGGAACAAAAAGTCTAAAGCAAATATCTACTCTCCTCCCAAATTAAAAGACTGGCTCAACTTTATCTCTCTTTCTGGGATCTCCCCCATGCCCACTATGAAATACAATGTGGTATTACTTTTCTAATACTATAATAAAGTATCCCGATGAAAGCCATTGTGAAATAGAGTGCATAGTTACTTTTCTATCACTACAAAAAAGTATCCTGACAAAGACAACTTGGAGGGGCTTATTTTGGAGTAGAATTTGAGGTTTCCAGTCTGTCAAGGTGGGATGGGAAAGGCCAATAGCAGCAACATGAGGCAGCTGGTAACATTGCATGGTGTAGTGGATTTATGGTGTTACATTGTAAATAATTGTCTCCCCTCTGAGTTTAGTAAAAAGTGCTGATTGGCCAAAGGCAGACAGAAAGTGTGAGCAGGGGCTACCAGACCAAGAAAACTCAGGGACCAAGAAGAACAGAGCAGAAATGCCACAGAGACTCCAGAGTGGCCAGACAAGCCAAAAGATGCAGAGGACAACTATACTGACTGCTCTGAGAAAAGCACCATGACTGAACAGGTAAGAATCATGGGTTAGTTTAAGGGTAAAGAGTTGGCAAGTTATATGCCTGGCCCTTAGGCTGATCATCCTAAAATTAATGTAAGCATCTCTGTGTCTCTGTGGGTCTGCAGGTCTAAACCTTGAGGTTAGGTGGGGAAGTCTGGGACAGAAACCTTTTACTACATGCTGGTGCTCTGTTCTCTTTTCCTTCAGTCCAGAGCCCACACTATAACTCACCTAAGCTAGAAAAACCCTTAGGGACCTTCTCAGGAGTCATTTCCATGGTGATTCTAAATGCCATCATGCTGATAATCAGGATTAACCAAGACAGAAGATGCCAGTAGCTTAGGCTGGCTTTGAGCTCATTGTATCATTGAAACTAACATCCAACTGGTTGGCCCTCCAGCCCCACCTCTCCATTCTAGGGTTATAGATATTCAACACCACACCCAGTTCCCTGTTCCCATCTTAAATGTTTATGAGGGTTTTCTTAGTTCAATTTACTTTTAATTTCACACACTAATCATTATTAAAAATAGTTTTGAATCACCCTAATTTATTTAAATAAACCAATGTGTTTTCTGAACACATGTAACACTTTCTTTTGGTAGCTCATTTCTTTTTTACCTTAATTTTCTTCTTAAATACATCAGAAGTTTCCT
The DNA here is from genome assembly GCA_033318265.1 of Phyllotis vaccarum. Classification (NCBI taxonomy): domain Eukaryota; kingdom Metazoa; phylum Chordata; class Mammalia; order Rodentia; family Cricetidae; genus Phyllotis; species Phyllotis vaccarum. The sequence continues at coordinate 21,337,458 of JARWLC010000020.1, read as the reverse complement.
TTTTAAAGTCCTACAGTGGTTCTCTGTGTTTGTTTATTTAAAGATGTCCTTAACTTACTCTCTTTTAAAAACAATGTTCTTGTTGGACTTGAGTGGCCTACATCTATAATCACAACATATGGGAGATTGAAGAAGAGATGGGGAGTTTAAGACCAACAAGACTCTGACTCAAAAGTTAAAAGTCTGACTTTATTCAGACACAATCCATGCAACCAATTTCAGTTTCTGGGTTGTGTGTGTGTGTGTGTGTGTGTGTGTGTGTGTGTGTGTGTGTGTGTGTGCCTATATCTCCCAAGTTACTTTCAAACATATATAAGAATTACCCTGAAAATTTGATCCTCCACTTCCCAAGTGTTGGAATTTTGGCATGCACTATCACACTCAATTTATGCAATGCTGGAGACTGAACCTAGGCCTCAAGTATGATGCTAGGCAAACACTCTACCAACAAAGCTACATTCCCCAGTCTAAACTTCAGCTTCTAAATGAAGCATATAGTTCAGTGATTTTGAGGACATTCACAAATTTGTGCAACTATCACTACTAATTTCAGAACATTTCATCAACCACCAGAAAAAGAAACCTCATGTTGGGCATACTGTCCCAACAGTCAGGGTCAGAGGCAGGTAGATCTCCAGGCTAGCACAATGTATGTTTTATATAGCAAGACATTTTATTAAAACCCAAAGGAAGTAGGTGAGAAACTTCCCATTTTTTCATGTGGTGATCTCTAAATATTTTGTCTCTTTAGATTTTTGCATTTGAATATTCTGACATGTTACCTAAGTGGAATCATACATCTGTCTTTTAAATTATTTTATGTGTACAAATGTTTCATCTGCATTTGTATGTCTGTTTAGTACATGTGTGCAGAGCCTGGTGAGGCCAGACTGGTAGCAGTGTATGCAGGGAACAGAGCCTGTGTTCTCTGAAGAGCTGACAGTGTTCTTAACTGTTGAACCACTACTCCAGCTTTGAGACTGGTTTCTTTTAATTCTCATAATGTTTTCAAGTTTCATCCACATTATGGCATATACTAGTGGTTTCTGTTTTTTTACTTATTTTAGTTTTTTGAGACAATGTTTCTGTAAATTGCCCTTAAAGTCATCTGCTCTGCATATCAATTGAGCCTTGAATTTAGAGATCAGCCTGCCCTTGCCCAAGGGCTTGGATTAAAGCCCTGTTGTTTTGAGACAGTGTGGCTTTAGCCCACCTTACTAGGTTCTGGAGGACCTTAAAATTGTCCTGGTCCTTCTTGACTTACTTCCCAAATGCTGGATTATGGGTGGTTTATGCCCATACATCTCCAGCTTCTTCCCATATTTACCTTTTCTTAACACTGTGGAGACTGTGTGTATACAGACTGCCTTTTCTTTTCCTGGTTTATGGCAATTCCCATATAAATGCCCCATGATTTATATAACTAGCTTCTATTGGTGGGCTTTCTTAGTCTTTCCCAACTGGGTACAGTGATTAACTCCATTCTCAGGAGTTTACTATGGAATTTTCGGTAATGGGCCATAGACTATTTAACCATGAAAAAAAATTAATGCGGATTGCTCAGGAAAGTTGATTCAATAGACCTCTATCTGCCAGCCAGCATTGTTGCTTCTCTTCTTCTGGTCATCCCTGCCCCCTCTGCCAGACTAGACATCCTGGAAAGTAGGGGAAAGGTCACAGCAGGAGCTTGCTTCCTCCAATCAATTCTGTTTAGTTTAGAGGTGATGGTTTCTCCCCTGCAAAGTTGATTCTTGCCCTGATACATGACCTGGCCAATTCTAGAGATCCAGGGCTCCCCGACCCCTGCCTTCGACTCTTCATCCAGAGAGCCATGTGTGCATGTTCACTGTCAGAACTGTCTATAATTTGAGGGGGTGGGCTGGTGCTTTTCCTCCTAGGAATCTTTTCTGAGATTCCCCTTTTGGGTCAGCATCATCTGAATCTTCTTCTCTGGGGCTGGTGGGTGACTTTTCCATGTATAAAGCCTGGAACATGTGACCTCCCTTTCTAGTGCAAGTGAAGACACCTTTAAAAACAAACAGTTTATTTTAAATGAAAGAAAACAAAAGCAATCGCTGAGCCACGGAGGACAGTGATTTGTTCAAATGCCACTAAAAGCCAAGAACAACGCCAAGAGAATATTTCACTTCCACTCAGGAGGGTTCGAGGCCAGCCAGGGCTATACAACAAAAAACCAGTTTAAAAAAGAAACCCCTGCCAGGCCTTCACCCTCCACCCGTCCCTTTGTGTCACTTCAAGTTTGGCCATGGAGTAGGTGGGATAAGGCGCCTTTGGGCTCCTGGATTTCTAAAAGAAGGCCAGTGTGGTTGAGCCTCACATCAAGACCCATTCCCTACAGCATTGAGTCAATTGCAAATGGTGACAGGTGCATCTGACTCAGGGGCAGGGTGATGGGCACTGGAGAAGCTGGCTTGAGGCTTCAGTATGCATGGGCAGTCTTGAGGGCGGGGACTTGGCCATCATGGGCATGGCCTGGAGAAGTCAGTTTCTCTTTGAGGCTTGTATCCCAAGCAGAGACTAAATGGAGCTTCCACGCATTGCGACATGCAGAGACAGTGAGCAGCCATTTCAGGGTTCTTCCTCCCAAAGTAACTGATCCAGTACCCTCCTGCCTGGTGGCCGAGTCCTGGTTCCCTCTCTACATCGGTCTCAGACTGCCAGAGCTTCCCTCTGCTCTCTCCTATGGGCTACCTATGCTCACCCACCCTGCGTGTTCAAAGTACCCTAATCTTCCTCTTTCTGATAAATCTCTTAGAGTGTTGTGTAGTAACTGTCCCCCTCAAAGCTGGATTCTTGTCTGTGGGACGACCTTGTGGCCCTAACTTCCAGAATGCCTAATCTATTGAAAGCATTCAAGTATGGTTGGGCAAATTAACTTGATAATCATTTATTTTGTGATTGCTGCTTTTTGTTTTGAGGTTCTGGGAATTGAACCGAGAATTTTGTATATGCTAAGGCTTATACTGAAAGAATGATAGAAAAATCCTGTTTGACTCTTTCCCCCTTAACTCTCTAGTGTCATGATAGCTGTTTGACCACCAAGCCAAAACCCTTGCTTGCCCCTCACTGAGGCCCTTGAAGCTAACTGAGTTTGGCAGAGTCACAGTAACTGCTTGCTCAAGGATGCAGATCCTTGGAAAAAGTTTTATTTACAGAATTTCCCAGACACATGCAAGATGTGCAGCCTAAACAAAGCTTGCTTCTTATATTTCTGGGACACATTGCCTCGTCAGCTTGATCTGTGCACAAGACCACCCTGAGTAACCATGAGAACTCCCCTTTCCCTTACCAGAGTGCTGTATCCCCCTCCCCTACCTAAAGTGCTATATAAAAATTCTAACCTGAGAACATTCAGGGCTCTTGGCTGAACATTCAGGGCTCTTGGCTATCTTCTTGCCTTGAGCCCATTCGCGAATATAACATATATATTTTTTTAATCTTGCAAGAAATCTGGGTCTGGGGTCTTCTTTGTTTTGGCTGATAACATTTTTGGAGGTTCCACCAAGATTATAAAGACCCCCTTGGATCACTTTGTTGATGAGTAGAACTGGCAATCTGGAAGGAGCCTTGCTGAGAGGAGGGCATGTGCCCTCTCTGGCTGTGACTGACAGATGTGTCAGGGAGCCTTGGGCTAGGACCCCCAAGACATTGGGGCATCGTCAGGGTACAAGGATGCTTGAAAGCCCATCTGCTGTCTTGGACAGAATCTGTAGTCAGGGCTGGAAGCCCATCTGCTGTCTCAGACAGAATCTGTAAAATATCTGTGCCAGTTTCTGAGTGTTCTAGCAAGTAGTCCGGACCTTTAGAAATATTTTTACTTTCTTTTTGCCATTTTCAGCGCTGCCAGCTTTGTCTGTGTGTCTCTCTCTGTTGCCAGCCTTGTCTGTGTGTTTCTGTGTGTTGCAGGCTTTTCTGTGTATCTGTCTGTTGCTGGCTTTGTCTTCATGTCTCTGTTTTGTTGGACTTTGTCTCCTTGTTGTTGAAATGGATCAGAAACCGTCAACCCCACTCTCACCCTCTCCCACTGGTCTGAAGTCTCAAACCAAGCTAATAACTTATCTCTCATTGTTAAGAAAGGTAAAGAGCAGACTTTCTGTACTTCTGAATAACTGACCTTTGGCGTTGGATGGCCAGCTACAGGGACCATCCACAAGTACACCATCCAGGCAGTTAAAGCCCTTGTTTTCATCCCCGGAACACATGGCAATCCTGATCAGCAGCCTTACATCTGGGTTTGGGAAGAGTTGGTAGAGACCTGTGAGGTGCCTCACCTCAGCTATTGAACTTGCTCTGCTGGCTGTGAGTCTGTTCAAGCTCTGGTGAGGGAGGCATCCACCCACTCGGGGCCTCTCCTGTGCAGTCTACCCACGTGTGGAACCCTGCTCTCTGGGAACTCACCTCCCCGCTCCTGAAGGGCCTGGTTAGAGCAGAGGGAAGCCCTAGTCTCAGACCTTACCAGGGGCCAGAGAGTAATGGGCACTCAGCACTTGGCCCCACTGATGAGCAGAGGACCCTCCCAGCTGGGTCCAGCCATTTCTCCTTCCTCCTCAACTCCCTTCTCTCAGCCTGTCTTCATCACCCCCTCCCACAGCTCCTCCTCGACCTGTTCCCTGTCTGATGCTGCTTCTAAAGCCATTAAACTCAGCCTCTACTCCTGTTCTGCCCCTGTTTCACCCCTCTTTCCCCCAACTGTCTGGCTTTGGCTTTTGCACTCTGCTCTCTTCTGTTTGCTCACAGTACTGTTTCACAGTAGAACACTCGCTTTGTGGACTGGATTACGTACTGTGTCTTCATTGTGGAGTGCTGCCTAGAGCTTTTCATTAACAGATGGTAAATGTTCAGTGCCCTGTCAATGGCACTGCTAATGGTAGGTGCTAAAAGATCTACCATTAATTTGAAAACTAGATACTGATACAAGGGTACTTATGCCTAGTGTTATAGATTTTAAGTAAAGTCTTATAAAGAATAAAAATGTGCATAAAAATCAAAGTCACCTATACTCTTGACCATGGCTTGTGGAAAAAGTCTAGCTTTTCTTTGGGCAAAGACAACTGGCAAACACTGCTTAGTGTGATGCCACAGTAGTTCACTTTCTGTTCAGATATCATGGAGTGTATTGGTGCAGAAGCACCTACTGAACAATTTGCTTTTCAAAGAAAGCAACTGTTGAGTCCTCAATAATTCCTAAGTTTTTTTCTCTTTTTTTGTTTTTTGGAAAGGAAAATGTGCTTGTTGAAGATATTCAGAAACTTTTAAAATATAGTTTCTAGTATTCCCCCTCATCTTGCCTGAATCTCAGTCTGACCTCATTCTGTTTGATTCTAGTCTGCCCCCTCCTTATCCACCAGGAAGTCCTACCAAGGAGGCCCAGGCTCCCCCTGAGAGATGCAGCCTTGACAGGCCAGAGGAGAGTCCTTTACAGGGTACACACATCTGAAGGGCTCAGTCCACTGAAAAAGTAGTGGTTGCACTGCCCCTGAGGCCCTTTGGGCCAGCTATAAATAATGGACAAGTGAGAGAAATGCCTGCATTTCAGCACTGACCCTTCGCTTCGCCTCCTCAGACCTTTATAACTGAAAAAAAAATAACCCTCCCTTCTCAGAGGACCCAGTGAGGCTCACTGGGCTCCTAGAGTCTCTTATGTTCTCTTATCAGTCCACCTGGGATGACTGCTAGCAGCTCTTAGGGACCCTTTTCACCTCTGAAAAAAGAGACTGGATCCTGTTAGAGGCCAAGAAAGTGTTTCCTGGACATGATAGCAGTCCTACTCAGTTATCTAATCTGAAGCATGGGCAGAACAGCTGGACTGGAGCTGGAAGTACAAAGGCCTCCTGTGGTAATGTGCCCTCAGCCCTCAGCAACCTCCATATGGGTATGGCAGTAATATATGAGCAAAGAAGCCAGAGAGGAGATCAAACCCCATATTCAGAGACTGTTAGAACAGGGGATTCTGAGACCCTGTCAATCAGAATGGAACACCCCCCTGCTGCCTGTCAAGAAACCTAGAACGGGAGATTATAGGCCAGTCCAAGACAGTAAGTGAGAGGCAGTTGACTGCAGAGGTCAGCATCCCAAGCTGATGCCAAGCCATGGAAACTCCAACTGGATGGCCCATGTTGCCTGTCTGTGCCTTGGTTCTGACTGAGGAGCAACTATGTGTGTTCAAAAGCCATGGTTTCTTCAGCCAGTTCTCAGAAAAAAACAAACAAAAAGAAAACAAAAACAAAAGCCACTCTGGCATTGAGAGGTATGCTGTACAAATGCCTAACCTAACACCATACCTCCAGCCAGGCAGGACTGAAGGGCCTCGGCTGTCCGCTGTGAGGAAGCCTAGGACATCTTCCCTAAGACTGGTGAGAAAGGCAGCCGGGCCAGGGCACAGGAATTTGACCTAACTCCAGCCCAGCTGAGGGAAGAAGTGACCATGCCAGACATAGTGTTATTGGTTCAAACAGAAAGCACCTCCATTGGGTGGAGTCACATTTTAAATGAAAATTTGTCTTTGACTATGCTTATGCCTCCACGAATCTAGTCAGGAGCTGTTTGCCTTTGAGTGGACTGACCCTGAGAGTGGGTTTTCAGGACAGCTTACCTAGACTTGGCTGCCCCAGGGATTTAAGAACTCTCCTACCATTTTTAATGAGACCTTGCATCAGGACTTGGGGAGCTTCTGGGCCTCTATGCCTGAGGTTACTGGATTACAGTATGTTGATGAGCTGTTGCATGCAGCCACTTCCAAGGAGCAATACCAAAAGGGGACTGTAAAGTTACTGGCTGAATTGGCTATATTGGGCCTCTGCCAAGAAGGCCCAGATATGCCGACCTGAAGTAACCTTCCTGGACTACACTCTTCCAGCCGAGATCCAGCCAGCACCATCTACCCCGCCCTCACCCACATCTGAAAGAGGTGTGAGCTTACCTCCAGATGGTGAACCAACTCACCCACTTGGGGACTGACAAACTAATGCAACTGCTAAAAGACAACCAAGAATTGACTACTCAGGAGAAGAAGATCCTGATAAAAGCTGTAGTCAGCACATGTGAAGCTTGCCAGTTGATAAATGCCTACACATCCAAGGTAACAAGTGGGATCCGTTAATAAGCCTTGTCAGTTTTGAGAAGTCAACTTCACTGAGGTAAAACTAGCCAAATATGGGCCAGCATTTGTAGGCCAGGTAAGTCATATGGTAGTCAAGGTATTGGGGATTGGTTGGAAACTTCATTATGCTTATCAACCCCAAAGCTCAGGACAGGTAAAAAAAATGAATAGAACCATTAAAGAGACCCTAACCAAATTATCCAGGAGACTGGCCATAGAGATAAAGTGATTCTCCTCCCCTATGCCCTCTTAGGAGCCCAAAACACTCCCTCTGTTTGCACTGGCCATACTCCTTTTGAAATTCTTTGTAAGATTCCTCCTCCTATACGGAACTTAGCTAGCTCTAATCTGAATGTACCAAATACCCCCCTTGTTTGTTAGATTACAGGCATTGACAAAAGTGCAGCATATCTTGTGAAAGCAGTTGTCTGATCTATACCATCCCGAGAGAGAGGAGACCTCCACACCACTACCAAGTGGGGGACTTCGTCTATATCCAGAGGCACCAACACCAGACCCTTGAACCTCGCTGGAATGAACCTTACAAGATCCTCCTGACAGAGCCAAAGGCAGTCAAAATAGACAGGCATGCAACCCAATAATAACTCCCTATGTCTCCACTTAGGTTTTTAATAATTCTAGAGATTTTTATGTAATGGTCAGAATTTTTCCCCATCTGAGTTATCACAGAGATGAGGACTTTAAAGATGCAGTCTAAAAGATGGGCCAGATTTAAGAGAAAACCTGTCAGCCTGACATTAGCAGCATTACTGAGAGCCAGAGTATTAGCAAGAGTAAGCACAGGGACAGTGGCCCTGGTAGAAAGAACTAAGCAGATGGCCTTACTAGAATCAGCAATTACTCAAGGCTATAGAACAGTCTATAGAGGCATTAAAAAAATCCCTTACATCACTTTCAACAGACTCACCATCTTCATCCAGGGGCAAGTAGGAGCAGTAAATCTCATGATAATGAGACAGCACTATAAACAGATACTAAGAGATTCAGATCTCTAGGATTAGAGATATGCAAAAGGAAAAGGGGGAATGGAAGAATGATAGAAAAATCCTGTTTGACTCTTTCCCCCTTAACTCTCTAGTGTCATGATAGCTGTTTGACCACCAAGCCAAAACCATCCCTTTGCCCTCACTGAGGCCCCTGAAGCTAACTGAGTTTGGCAGAGTCACAGTAACTGCTTGCTCAAGGATGCAGATCCTTGGAAACAGTTTTATTTACAGAATTTCCCAGACACATGCAAGATGTGCAGCCTAAACAAAGCTTGCTTCTTACATTTCTGGGACACACTGCCTGGTCAGCTTGATCTGTACACAAGACCACCCTGAGTAACCAGCAGAACTCCCCCTCCTCTTACCAGAGTGCTGTATCCCCCTCTCCTACCTAAAGTGCTATATAAAAATTCTACCCTGAGAACATTCAGGGCTCTTGGGTATCTTCTTTCCTTGAGCCCATTCGCGAATGTAATAATTTTTTTTTTAATCTTGCAAGAAATCTGGGTCTGGGGTCTTCTTTGTTTTGGCTGATAACAATACCACTGGGCTGTATCACCAGCCCTGTGGTTACTTTTTTGTGGTCTTTTGAGACAGGGTTCCTCTTTAATGGCCCTGGCCCTCTTGGAACTCCTTTCATAGACCAAGTTCAAGTGGCCTTGAATTCAAATGAAATCCGACTGCCTCTACCGAACGCTGGTATAAAAGTTGTGCACCACCAGTGTCCAGCCTAATTAATGGTTACTTTTTAGTTTGAGACAGAATTCACTAAATCTCCCAAAGTAGCTGTTTATTTTCTCTATAGGTGGGCCGACCTTAAACATGCATTCCTTCAGACTCAGCCTCCTCCATAGCTGGGATTACAGGCCTTGCCACCATTATTTATATTTATATTGACTTTCAAGAAGTGTATAATCAAATGTGTGATACAGTAGGGACTAATATACAGGTTGTCTTATCTAGGGCATGTTCTTTTTATTCCTGTGGTGCAGCAGCATGCTAGACAAGCTCTCTATACCACTGAGTTATATTTTCAGCCTCTTTTTCCAAACCCCAAGACAGGGTTTCTCTGTGTAGCCCTGGAGGTCTTAAAACTGCCTTAGAGATCCACCTGCCTCTGGCTCCTGATTGCTGGGATTAAATTCATGGCCACCACTTCCTTGCTCTGCTCCCCTTTTACGTTTTTTGAGTCAGGGTCTCACTAAGTATCTTACTGTGAGTATCTTACTAAGTAGTAGGTTTTACCTCACTGTGTAGCCCCAGGAATGCACCACCGCCAGCCACACTAATCATTTTCTTGTGTCTCTGTGTGTAATGTATACATTTTGCTTCCATGTTTTGTTTGCACCTTTGCTGTGCATCATTGTTATGTGGTGCCTGGTAAAGGGTGGAGATGATGTCAGATTCCCTGGGACTGGAGTTACAGATAATTGTGAGCTGCCATGTGGGTACTGGGAATTGAACTTCAGTCCTCTGCAAGATCAGCAGAGCCCCCCTCCCTGGCCCCATCTCTCCAGCATGGTGTGTGGGGATATTTTGTAATATAATAAAAACATTCCGGAGATATAAATGCGATCTACCCACATTCAGTCTAGGAAGATCAGACAGTGGTGAATAATCTTTAATCCCAGCACAAGGAATATCTTGGTTGTGGTGACCTATGCCCTTAATCCAATCTTAGTTGTAGGTCATTTTAGTTTATAGAAGGAGTTCCAGGCCCCCAGGCAGGCAGTGGTAGGGCCACGCCTTTACTGAGCCCAAGAAAGTATTTAAGGCTGGTATAGAAAGACAGAGCAGACAGAAGTGAGGCTGAGGAAGCTGGAAGACAGCTGGATGAGATCTGTGTGGTTTCTTCTCTAATATCTCTGACTTTCCCAGAGATCTGGTCCTAAGTTTCCTTTATTCAAGCAACATGATTATTTTGTATTTCCATCTTCCCCTTTTGTAGAGGTAAGTGCTGGCACTGTAACATAGCATTTGTACATTGTTCTTGGTAGGAATGGTCTTCAAAAGAAGTAGCTGGATGTGGGAAATGTATCTATAATCACAGCACTTGAGAGGCACAGACAAGTATGAAGCTAGCCTGTGTTCCCTAACAGGATTCTGGAGAGAGGAGAAGAAGTAAAGATAAACAGTTCTAAACAGTGCTCTTGAAATTATCCCAACATGTGATGTGGTCTTCAGCTGTGGTGTTCACAGTGTAGATATATTTGGAGATGGTACTATGAGCAAATATGCTTTGGGGAAAACAAGAGTTAAAGGATTCAAACACTTTCCAGGGACTATAGACTTTCTTTCCTTTTTCTTCACAGGATCTAAAAGCAGAAGGCCATTATACTTCCCTTAAAAAGAGCTGGGCATTGCAGCCATGAAGTATATGCTGAATGTCTATCTACTAGGGGTTGTACTGACCCTGCTGTCCATCTTTCTGAGACTGATGGAATCACTAGGGGGCTTGTTGGAGAACCCATTGCCTGGAAGCCCCTGGATCACCAGAGGTCAACTAGCCAATACATAGCCTCCCAAAGGTCTTCCAGACCATCCATCTAGAGTAGTACAATAAAATCTCCATCCAGGCATCAGCCATAGTTCAGCACACTAATTTCTGCACGTCCAACCATGTGTTCCATTTCTGAAGAGGCAGTGTCAGTTTCTCCAAAGAACTGTTACAAGCCTGGAAGGGACTCTTTTTTTTGGATGTTCTTTACCCTGGAAAAGGGCCTATTTAATGTAGAGGTGTGAGTGGGTTGTCTGGCTATGGGATGGATGGAATCTCACTCTCTCAACATTTGCCATATGCTTTGCTGTCTATCCTCTGCAGTTTGGCTCTACGAGGGAAGTGTTCCAACTGTTGGGGGATAGGGGCTCTTATAATCCTCGGTGGGGTGGTAAAGGACTCATTTGGACATAAGTGTCTTATTACTGTCTGGTATTGAGTCACTTCTGTGAGAGTTGTTTGAGCAGCAATTAAGTTATTATGGGTTGGCTATTTGGAGAGAGAGGTTGGAATATCTAGTGTCCATCTCTCAGTGGTACATTAAATTCTTCCTCCAATGTAGTCCACATGTGTTTGTAAATACTGTTTAAATGAGGCTGTGGGATGATCAGACCTGATCAGGATGTGGGAGATCCAGTAACTGTGTGGCTTAAATGAATTTTTCTAATGCAATAAATATGACTATATTTCCACTTTGTGTCATGTTCAAATGTCTGCCCTTGAAATTAGTAAGGAAAAGTTTGAATCCTAGATCTTCGAGTAAACCTTATTTACTTATTATTTATGAGTCAGGGTCTCACTATGCAGCACTGGCTATCCTGGAGTTCACTATGTAGATTAGGCTGCCCTCAGAGTTGTCTTCTACTACCTCCCTGGTGCTGGAATTAAAGAATGTGTCACCACTCTTCGCTGTTTTTATTTTTGAGATACTGCCATGTAGCTAAGGCTAGTCTTTACTTCATGATCCACTGTGTGGTGATATGTTAATATATTTTAAAAAAAAATCAGTCTGGAATATCAGAGATGAGATCCACCTACAGTCAATCCAGGAGGATCAGAGAGTGGTGACTCACACCCTTAATCCCAGCACAGGCAATATCTGGGAGTGGTGACCTATGCCTTTAACCCCAGCAGATCTGAATTTGAGGCCAGCTTGATTTACAGGAGTTCCAGGCCCTTAGGCAGGCAGTGGTGGTGCCAGACCTTTAATCCCATAACTCCAGAGACAGATCTTTCCATGTTTCTGAGTTCAAAGCTAACTAGCAAATAGTACTAGCCCACGCCTTTAATCTTAACCTGGATGTGAAACACTGGGTGAAGAAGGTATTTAAAGCAGGTGTAGGAAGACAGCTGTGGTATTTCTTCTCTCTGATATTCCAGCTTTCCCCTCCCTGCCCCCGATATTTGGCTCTGAGTTTTCTTTATTACAACTAGAATTCATGCAATACACCTGCCTTCACCTTCTAAATGCTAGAGTTATAATTATAGGCTTATACATAAAGAGTATTTTCAAATGTAGGAGCAAGAAACTGTTAAAAAGTATTTAGGAGCTGAACATGGAAATATATGACTATGATTCAGCACTTAGGAAGCTGAGGCATGGGAATGCCAAAAGTTCCAAAACAAGCCAAGGCTACACAACAAGGCTGAGCTCACATAAACAAACAAAAAATCATTTAACTTAACCTTTGGGACAGGGCCTTTCAGGTTTGTCCTGTATCCATTTTGTGAGCATAGACAAGACTATCCCACTTGGCCCTGCATAGCTGCTGCATCCATGATTTCAGCCAGTAGTAGGGTGAACTTTTGATTATTACTGCTCAAGATTGAATTTAGGGCTTTGAGCATTCTAGGTAAGCACTATACCATTGAAATGGAATCAGCTCTGGATTCTTATTTATTAATATTTATTTTATATACCTTAGTGTTTTGTCTTTGTAAGTATCAGATATTGGAGTTACAGTTTTGAGTTGCATGTGAGTGCTGGATTTGAATCTAGTTCCCGTGCCCTTAATTACTGAGTCATCTCTCTAGCCCCTCAAATAATTTTTTTCTTTAAATTATGTCCATGATGAACTATGTTTGTCCACAATAAGACATTTTTCATTTCCCCTTAAACAATAAAATGGAATAACTATAGTATTTATATTGTATATTTTATACTATATTAGGTACTATAAGTAATTCAGAGGTATATATGTATATTTTAGGATATGCTTGGGACTTTTGTAGATAGTATGCCATTTTGTGTAAGAGACTTCTCCAAGGCAGAGTTGTTGCATGAATCAACCCTCCCCCATCAGGACCACTTGGTCTTCTTGGGATTGATGCATCTTTAGGAAAAAATGCCCTCTCCCATCCCTTCCTTGAGTCTAAAGAAGAGCACTTCATGAAGGCCCTGGGTATGTCTTCAGTGTTTTATCCACTCATGTGGCTACTAAATGTCTGCATACTTCAGTGTACAGTATGCATTGTGAGAGCCTAAAGTGTGACCCAGACTGGCCATGAATGTAGGATCCTTCCACCCACCCTAGCCTTGTTGTCTCTGCCCTCATGCAGATCCAAGCAGTTTCACCTTAATTCAACAGTGGACATTTGATTTTGTTTTGGAACAGTCTCACTACATAGTCCTGTCTGGCGTCAACTTTGTAGGTTGACTGGTGACCCAGACTGGCTCATTCACAGAGCCACATCTGCCTCAAGTGCTGGGTGTAGTGTCTGCCATTGTGACAGGCAACGATGGTTTCCACCCCCATTCCACCACTCCATTCCCTGCACCTGAGAGTTTTACTATTCAGTCTGCACTGAATTAGAACTCTTGGCAATCTTCCTGCTTTAGCCTTCTATTCCAATTTTTGTATCAGTCAAGGGCATGTTAGGTTACATTATAGCAAGATCTGAATTTCCAAAAGGAAACAATTGTCTAAACAGTGCATCCCTCTCTCCTTGGTACTCTACAGTCTAAAGACTGCTATGCCTCACCCCCATTCCTCTTCTGCAAGAAGGCTGTTAACCTGGCCTCCTCCTGCTACTGTGTTAGATGTATGTAAGCATGGCACATAGAGAAACTTGTGACTCACCCATAGCTTGTTAAATTTGAACTTGATGTTGAAGGCAAATGGAATCACCCCCCCCCCTTGAGGGGAGATATATTAAGGGTGTCCTATCTGCAAGAGAGATGTGAATTGAGTAACTATCTACCAGAGAATCTCCTAATGGTAGTCATTATATTCTCTAAATATTCTTGCATTCCTTTATTTGTTTGTTTGTTGTTTTGAGACAGCGTCTTACTGTGTGGTCCAGAATGGACTCAAACTCACAGCAATCTTCCCTCAGCCTCTTGCACTGGAACTGCAGGTGAATGCTTCCATGCCTGGCTAGAAGCTCACTGCTGCCCCCTTATGGTTGAATGCTGCCATAGGCCTAATTCTGCTCAATTAGTTCTGAGTACAAGTAACTCAATAGTGAGACCCAGTCTCAATAATATGATGAAACATTATTATTTTGAAATACTTTGAAGCCTTCTCCAAAAATCGTTCTTGGTTTCCCTTTAGCAGGATGGTTGGAAAAAAAGAAAGAATATGGCCCGACAGATTGACAGGATGGTCTGTAGTTTTTCATTAAGCTTTCTACATGAGATCAATGCTGGCATCAAGCTCCTGGGTTCAACATTCTTTCAGTCTCAGCCTTCCAAATACATGACACTAAAGAGGCACATATCCCACACACCTCTTTTGGTGGCCCATTTTGAGCTGGCTTCAACAGACATACCACCAAATCTTTGCTTCTTCCTTTGTTCATTATTTATAAATAAATAACAACCTGGTTATTAATATCATTTTTTAAAATCTCATTTTTCCCATAAGGTGAGTTAGAAAAAATTCCCTTTCTCAAGACCACCCTTCTATTCTCCTGCACAGGTCAGAGCCTTACTTTATTTTTTAATCACATTTTAGTGTCTGTGTATATGTGCATATGTGTTTGTGTGCACGTGTGTGTCTCTCTGTGTGTGTATATATGTGTGTCTGTATGTGTATGTGTGTGGGTGTGTCTATGAGTGTGTGTGTGTATGCGTGTCTCTGTGTGTGTATATGTGTGTCTGTGTTTGTGTGTGTGTGTGTGTGAATTTGAGTATGTGTAAGTTTGAACACCTGCATGACACTGCATGTAGAAGTCAGAGGACAGCTTACCTTCTATCAGGTCTGGGATCAAATGCTGATCCTCAGGTGAGGCAGCAAGCCCTTTACCCTACTGAGCCATCCTGTAGATCCCCAAAGCCTGATTTTAGATAGTTTGAACTTACAAAGTCTTTATGTGTGTGGCTTCCAGTGATGGGAGAAGATCAAAGCCTGCAATTTTCCTTTTATTAGGGACTTGGCCAGCTCACTGTCTTGACAAATCTTAGGAAGGTCATTCTCCCCCTGCTTGAGGTAAGGGTGACTGTTCAGAATCAGGATTTTTCTGCTGGTTTACTGTCAACACACAGTCCTATACATGCTGTCTGGCCCTCTCCCCCTTTGCTGTTGTCAGCCATCTCATTCCTTGATGTCATTCCTGCCATTGGGAGCTGACAGGCCCTCCCAGCTCTGGTGCACATGGAAACCATAAGTGAGTAGGGAACTGGGGCTAGGGAGGTGGGGAGCAGTGGTCCCACCAACACCTTGGAGTTGGGCTGGGTCTGTGTGGAGCCCCAGAGATGTTCCCCAGCCCATCTTTTTTAGGAGCCTACCTCCTGTGGTCAGGGACCCAGGCCCTGGGGTGGAGCTTGGAGTAGAAGATGGCCCTCTCTGTCAACTAATTCATTCTCCAGAATTCAACTTGTTCTCTGACTCAGTGATGTTTGAAAGCACCTTTTTCCAGGTACCTCCCGAATCTCATGAACTAGAACCTTCTGCTTTCCACAGCCTGTTTCCTCCTGTCAATTAGAAGACTAACAAGACAAGTCCTGAGGGTGGGGGAGGCTCTGAAGCCAGTGTAAACCAGAGGGTCTAGGTCCCCATGTCACTTCCCTTTGTGCCTGTAGGTGTCAGGGAATGCCCTACAGGCTAAATGCAGAGTTAAATAGAGTTCTAGTACAAGAAAGGAGGTTGTTCATCTGTTTGGGGATATTTTTATTGTTGTTTTGAGACAAGGTCTTGTAGCCTTGACTGGCCTAGAGCTATGAACACCAGGCTGGCTTCAAACTCATAGATAGAGATCCTCCAGCCTCTGCCTCCTGAGAACTAGGATTAAAGGTAATGTACATCTTTTAAAAAGTTTCTTTTGGAAAGGTTTATTTATTTAATTTTTAATTGTGTGTATCTGTATACATGAGTACAGTGCCCTGGGTTGGGCAGCGATGGCCATGGGGAGGGGGTGGTCAGAAGTGGACATCAGATCCCCTGGAGCTGGAGTGACAGGTAATTGTAAACTGCCTGACTGAGATGCTGAAAACTGAGCTCCAGGTCCTCTGTAAGAGCAATAAATGCTGTTAGTGGCTGAGCTGTTTTCTTTAGCCCTGAAAGGAGCTTCATTGTGTGCAAGGTTCTCCATTCAACTGTTATCAGTGTCTAAGACAGCTCTATTTTAAGACCATTTGGATCAGCAATGCATGGTTACAGGTACCCAGGGCATTCTTTTCTGGACTTTGGTGCTTGAAAAAGTGCTGCCTGTGCCAGATAGTAGGGGTTCCTCAGCCACTCTTTGTGGGAATTACTGAGGTTTTGGTAAGAAAAAGAGTGGGAAGAGGGATTTGAAAGTACTCAAGTTAATGTGAAGAGACTACAGAAACGAGGATCTGATGATATCAGGAACCTACCAAAATGGCATGGAAAAGACGTGGGAAACTGTAAGTGAGATGTGAGAACCTTCCAAGGTCAGTCTGTGAATTAAATGTGAGACTCTCACAGTAAGGAGCTACTTCCCACCATGTTCCCAGTTTGGGAACTATGTTCCCAGTTCCTGATACTCCATTATCTTGTGCTTCCCTGGGTAGGCACCTATTTTCCTGGGCAATGAGTAGGAACCCCGGGTGAGGGAATAGTGATGTGGGATCCAGATTTTTCAATTTCTAGTCATCCTTTATGAGTGACATCTTGGCTGTGGATTTCTCTTGTTTTACTCTACATGGTCTAACATTGATGCTGTTGAGATTCTCTGAATGGGCTTAGAGTGATGTGAGAGACCCTCATCATTCCTTAAAATGACTCACTCTTCAGTTGGTTGACTTCTTCATCTCTCCCCTGTTCTCTACATCACTGCCACCCCATGGCCAAACTGGGACTAGTTCCCAACATGTATTGGGCACTTACTCTCATGGGTACTGTCCTCTGGGTGTGAGGACTAGATTCTATTTCATAGCCTGAACTCTAAGAAATATCACTTCCTTTTCTCTCCATAAAATCAAGACAAAGTATGGCAATTTGTTTTGTGTGCATATATGTATCTCCTGCTTGTCCATTTTGAACATCATACTTTAAGAAGTTCAGGAAGGAGTACTTTCTTGACCGCTGGCTAACATTTTTCACAAAGAAGGTAAACTCCATACAGTTTCTTTGATGTTCATAATCTTCTCTGAAGTAGAATGTTGCTGCCAGGAGCTGATGTCCCACTGTCATAAAATAATAAGAACCTATGTTATTAAAATATTTTAAATAACACATTTTATAGGTCTCTGAAGTATTTGAAGAAGACTTGTCCATCAAAAATATATTTGTTTGATCTTGAAAAATATCTAATATTATAAGTTTGATTGCAATGTATACCTTGTAACTTGCAATTCTTTGTATTATAATTAGTTTGGAATAATCACTTTCATGGGCTAGCAATTTTGTATAACACTTTTAAATTAAATTATATAAGTATGACATCTTGAACAAATATATACACATATATACATAGTAACAAATAATCTCATATCAATATACAAAATTTCTATACAATATAAAAAAATTTAATCCAGTACAAAATAATTAAAGCTAGTAATTTCTTTTTAAAAGTAGATTCAACAATCTATACTAATATCCTATTTGTATCTTCTTTTTTCTTTGTTTTTTTTAACAAGAATCCTCAGTTTAATATCTTTTTTAGGATTTTTCTAACCATAGCTAATAACAATTTTAACTTATTGAAAGTGGGTATTTCTAGTTTATTGTAAAGACAAACAAAAAATGTCACCCCAATCTTTTTTTTTTATTTTATAACTTAAATAATGATCCATCAATTCTCATTTTCATGAAGTATCTCAAGTTCAAACTTGGTCTCTAAT
This sequence comes from Phyllotis vaccarum, assembly GCA_033318265.1. NCBI lineage: Eukaryota > Metazoa > Chordata > Mammalia > Rodentia > Cricetidae > Phyllotis > Phyllotis vaccarum. The sequence goes on along the minus strand of JARWLC010000020.1, from coordinate 21,319,588 downwards.
AATTTTGGTGGCATTAATAACTTTCCATCACCTGTGGAAACAAAAGCAAAACCCTTCCCCAACCATAACTATGGGGATGTTTCTTTATAACCTTTATTAATTTTATTCTGTAGTTTCTCCTGATTTTTCTCTCTTTTATATACTTTCTCTTATCCACAGCTACAAGTATTTTATAAAAGTCATATTTTCTTTAATCACTTTGGGAAAGGGTTTCTTCACAGATGCCTAGAATAACCTGAACTGTGTTTGATATGAGTACTTCCAGGGCTTTTAAAGGATCCTTTAGGATGTTTCCTCAGGGCAAAAGTTATGTATCTGTCCCTTGTTGATATAAACTCATTAGTCCAATGCCTCACTTTGTTACATCTTCTTCAGAAAGGAGGGTTATTTTCTTGAGATTACTCCTAATAAAGGCACCGTTTCTGGGCATACCCATATTTACAATTTAATTTATGTAACATTGCCTTCTACCATTTACCATTTAACATTTGACTTTTTGTTATACGTCTAGAAATAACCTCTCTTACCCACTTATCATCAGAATTATAAGCTTCTAGATCAATTGTTTCATGATTCCATATACCCAGGAGTGCTGATCTGGCTGTTAATGTTTTAATTATTTTTTTAAATTTTAGTTAGTATTCTCAAAATCCAGTGATTTAATTATTCACTAATCTGAATCTGGTACCATTTTGTTTACTGCTACAGTTAGTCTCTGAAAAAAAGATTGTAAATATTTCTTTAAAGATTTGAAGTACTTTTAGGGAAGCTTTGGTTTTCTCTCCTCTCTCCTCAATTCAATCTCATGTATTTAATGTTGCCATATGGCATACTGGTTGGATATACTCATCATATAAAGTTTACCTTTCTATATCATAAACATCTCCTTCCCCAAGAAGTTGGTCTTGGGAGATTCTATGCCTCTTGCTCAGCTTCATTGTTCTATTGTTTTAGCCTCCTCCTTACACCATGTTTTCTACTGTAAAAGTGGCCCAGCTAACAAAAGTGTAGTGAGTGTATTTAATCAGTACTTAGTGGTAATCTGGTTTCATAATGAGAGGGAAACTAGCATTTGTTTTATGAATGGTGTATAATATGCAATGATTACTTCCTTTACTCTCCATAATTCTAAATGTGTATGTTGGCATATATGTATATGTATCACATGTAATCTTCAGGCCTTCAGAGGCCAGAAGAGAGCTTGCTTGGCATTACCATCCTGCACTATAAGGTGGTACCTGTAGTAGTGCAGTTTCTTGGTCCCAGGCGGCCAGAGGTCCAAAACCCACAGATCTGCCCTGCCAGACCCCTTAGCCAGACAGCTGCCCACTGCTCAGGCCCCCATAAATGACTCAGACACTTATATTAACTTGATGATCCTTGGCCTATGGCTCAGACACTTTGCTAGCTAGCTCTTATATCGTAAATCAACCCATTTCTATTAATCTGTCTGCCGTGTGCCCCACAGCTCACCTGTGTTCCTTATATGTTGCTCCTCTGGGCTTCAGCTCAGTCTGCTTCTGACTCCACCCTTACTTTCCTACCTATTCTGGTGATTTTTCATGGCACAAAACAGCTTCTTTATTTAAAGATTGAGACTCACAGCATATAGAAAGGCATTCCCATATCACTTCCCCCTTTCTGTCTAATCAAAAAAAAAAAGGTTTCAATTTTAACATAGCAAAATTACATATAACAAAATAGCTATCAATCAAGAATTACAGTTACAATATCTAGTCTATTTGTATTTAGCAAAATTAAAGAAAATACTCTATCATCCACCTTATCTTTATGAATCTATAGTTTAATATCCAATATACCTTTCAAATGACTAAGAAAAACTGTATCTATAACTAGAAAGTTTTATGTCTATAACTACATTAAAACTATATCTATAACTACATCAAAAAGAACAGAGGGATAGATTTACCCAAGTAAACCTGAAGTGCAAGCAACTTCTAACATCTAGAAAGGACAGAGATGATACCTGTCTGCCTGGACAGTCACCCAAAGTTCCTTTATAAAGTTGGGGCATCTATCTTCAGCCTACAGGCCCAGAGTCTCTTTTCATTTCAGGGAAGCAGGAAATCTGCTCTGCCCATTATGGCACAGTTCATCAGCTGCTTCTTCTCGAGTCCTGTAGAATGTCTGACAAATTTCTTTGCAAAGTAGGAACCTGAAGGACCATCTCGGCTTGTTCTGCCAAAGTTCAGAAGTCACCTTCCTATGGAACCTGCATGTTCACTTCTAACAGCACACTGTCAAGCAGTTAATATAAGAACAGGCCTATGTCCATTGGCTAACCAATGCTACAAATAGACTCCATATGGAGTTTCTTTGATGCCCATTTTTCTCTTGAAGAAAATTGGTGCTGCCAGTAGCAGATCTGTCTTACTATCCAGAAAAGTCAAAGTTCTTAAAACATTTTAAATGTCATATTCTGTAGGTCTTAGAGGTATTTGAAGATTACTTACATAACTGAAATATATCTTTGTATACTTAAAAACCCTAACTAACCTAACTATAAGTTTAGTTATCAAAGGTGACTATTAATCTTCATTTTTTAATTATACATTACAATTTTAAATCAGATACATAAATATCCAATCTTAAACAAGAGTAGAAAAATACATACAGCATAAGAGAATTGACCTTAAATTTGTATCAATAAACCAAAATCTATACCAATGTAATACATTTTGAGATTAACAGCTGATTTCCTGATCTAAGTAAATTCAATAACCTAGTTCTTTTAAAAATTGTTTATATACCATATCCCCTTTTTCTAATTAGAAAGAGATGAATTATGACCATCAACCATTTATAATGAAAACAAACATCTAGACATGATATTAAGGGGAATTTGGGAGTTGTTTTCCATTACTATTTCCTGCTGATTAAGGGGCATTGAAAATCTCATGGTTATTGAGGCTGGATCAGTCTGCAGCTCTGAAGTTGATATGGCCATCTCTTCCCATCAGGTTTTTTCAGGGGGTCTTGGTTGATGAAACCATATTTGCCTGGAAGCAATCCACAGGTTCTCATTTTCTGTGGAAACAAAAGCAGAACACTTCCGAAGCAATAAATCCTTAGACACAAATTTTGACATCACAATACCTTTAAAATATGTATTCTTGCTTAACTTAGTAGCCTTTGCATTTGCAATTCATTGTCTTTCTGTAGTTAGCTCATTAACAGTTACAAAATTAAAAGAAAACACAATAACAACCCAAACCAGAATTTGTGTCTATTTTATATCTTTACATGGCTTATTATATTTGTTATTACTCTTTCTTTTTAAAAGACTTTCTCTATTTCTCTTTTTTCTCTCTGAAGACTATGTACCTTTTACACACATTGTAACCCACTTATAGGTTTTTCTTTTCATCTGAATCTGTTTTATTGTGAATCCTTAATCATCTTCCAAACATAAGAGCTTTTAAAATACACTCTCTAAAAGAGCAGCATAGATTTTGCAGATTAGGCTGAATCACTAATTTCTCTTAAAGGGACCATGTCTCTATTCATGGCCAGCGAACAGAGCAGACTAAAGAAAATGCTGCTACTAAGAAACTGTCTTTGTTTCCTTTTTGTTCAAAATAAACTGAAACTTTAAATCAATCACATGCTACTGAGTCTTCTGTAAGACTTCAGGAACCCGCCTGATTGCAGCATACACTGCCTGCTGCCAGTCCACCAGCACCATTTTGAATTTGACCTAGATGCCATGCTTTCTTTGTACAATGACCCACTTTAAATGCACAATTTGGAAACTCCTTTGGCTCAGCTTCTGTGATCTAGAACCCTTTCTAGTCTTTCTCAGGCTTTAAGTGGATATTCAACCCACATTGGAGCACCATCTGTAGCAATGGGGTTTCTTGGTCTCGGGTGGCCAGAGGTCCAAGACCCACAGACCTGCTGCCACAGACTGCTTAGGAACCTGCCACCACTGTTCAGGCCTTCAGAAATGACTCAGACACTTATATTAACTTCATGCTGTTTGTCCTATGGCTCAGGCACATTGCTAGCTAGCTCTTACATCTTAAATCATCCCATAAATGACCATTGCTGTTCCGCGCCTATCTCTCGCCCGCGAGGAAAGACACGGCACACACTTAGGATCCTTCTGCAGTATAACTTTAATGTATCTTAGGGGAGAGCATTTAGCTTACGGAAAATGGAGAGGGGAGGAGAAAGAGAGAGCCGGCAGAGAGGCCGGCAGAGAGGCAGGGGCCACTGCGCAAGAGCCAGCGGCGGCGGGCCCCCAGCAGGGAAAAGGGAAGCCAGAGAGAGCTAGGCCCCGGCGTGGTCCGGGCCGGACCATCTGCCACGTGGCCTAGAGCCGGCGCCCTTGAGCCGGGCCGGCGTCTGTGCGCATGGCGGGGCGGAGAGGGAGAGAGGAACAGCAGGGACCACGAGGCAGGAAGCACCCGGTTTTAAGACGACCAAACGGCTCTTGCTTTAGACGAAACATCTTCCTATAGGTTGTAGTTTAGAATCCCATATGACGCCACGGGAAAGGCGGAGAAACCAGACCAGTCTCGCGAGATTACCAAGCGCATGCGCTCTCTAACGACTCAGGCGGGTTGGCCAGCACCAGGTAATAGCGCCACCTTGAGGAGCTGGAGCCAGTGGCCTCCAACACATTGCTATATAGTAACTGTCAAGTTTAATTTCAGAAATGGACAAACATTTGGATTAGCTGTTAAGCCCAAGACTTGTAGAAAATGAAGTTATTAACATATTCACTCTGTGACCGGCCTCTAACAGAAGTCAGTTAAACATAGAAATATTGCTGAGTAAAGGTGAACAGCCATATTTACCATTTTGATGTAATGGAATCTGAATTCTTATCCTCATGTGTTTAGCAAGAAATTTATCTGCAAAAATATGTTATAGTTCTATTATTTTAAACAACTATTAGGAATTATTTTTATATTTCTTGTTTTCTTTCTCAGCATATAATTTGTTGGCATATTAAAAAAATGACATTTTGTGGTCTTAAATTGTTTTATTTATTTTATCTTCAAATTGCCAAACCAGGTTTCTCTTTCATTTTCTAGAAACTAATAAGCAAATTTAATCTGCATTAATAATAATCACCATTGAGTAAGAAGCTATTTCTCTGTGCCTAAGACTTTCACATAAACTTAACTTGCTCTATTTGACAAGCAAATAAATTATTCCCAAGATGTCTCCCTATTGAGAAAACTGCAATTTTGGCTACTTAATGTGATTTGCCCACAGAAGACAATACCCAACATGCTTTAATTTTCATGTCAAAGTTTAGAGAAAAAGTACATGAAGTCTGAGTCCTACTCAGTGAACTATAGGCCAGTGAGGAAAGCTGTGAGTAGGACATGTGTTCTGAGAAGAAAAACTCCTTCAAGATCAATCCTAATTAATCTTGGTAATAAAAACCAGAATAAGATATCAAGATATCAGAGAAAGCAAAGAAGCAACCAAAAGGAAGCTTTAAAAAAAATCTCATACTCAAATGGAATTATAATATCTTGTCTCCACTTGCCCTATATTCCTGTGCATAGCTCCCTAGTGCTGGGACCAGAAAGGGAACTTCCCAAGACTGCTGACAGGCATCTATCCTAAGTGCTGATATTAAATGTGTGAGCTTCCACTACCAGGCTTGAATTCCTGAACTTCCTGCTTCTTCAAATATACTGTTTTTAAGTGTGTCACCACTACCTGGCCTCTATTGTTATATAATTTTTAGCTATCCTCTGATCTCAAGGCATCCTTTATTTGTCAGAATATCAACACAAAACCAGACATTTTCCAATTTTCATCTAAATAAATATCAAAGGTTTTAAACAAAATAGAAAAAGTTTATGCAATAAATATAAATACCATGTAAACATATACACAGGTAATAGTACAATAAAATGTCTGGTCCATTTGCCTTTGACAAATTCAGAGAAAAAAAAATCTCCATTGTCTGTCTTATCTTGCTGAGTCCAAAGAGTTATACCTAATTAACTTTCTATCCATCTTGTATTAAAAACCCAACACTATCTTTTGCTACTTTTTTTAACTACATCTCTATTGTGTCTTTTCTTAATTTATTTAAACAGAAAACTTCAGCTATTAAGTCTCCAAGTCCATCAGGAGCATAATAAAGATATATTACCTGAGTAAACAGGAAGCATATGCAAATCTAAAATAAGACAGATATGGTTCTAATTTGGGCAGCATACTGTCAGCAGATGAAGCAAAGAGAAAGTATTACCCAATGGCTAATTTTGGCACAAAGATAATAAACTTCATATTGTTCCTTTCATCTTCTCTAAGTAGTTGGTGCTACCAGGAGCAGACATCACTAACTGCATTAGAACAAAATAAGATAAAATAAAATAAAATTTTATTTCCCCATTCTATTTCATGTTCTATAGCTCTCTGAAGTGTTTATAAAAACTTTAATATTTAAATATATTTATTTACAATGAAATTAAAGTGACTACAAGATTGATTTGAAGTAAGTGGCTAATTAGTACATGCACTTCTTCATTAGTCTATATAGTATATAATAATAGTTTTCAAGAACTAAAATTTTACATTGTTAGCTGACTTTTCATTAACCATAATTAGAAACATATGTATGTTATGTTCAAATCAAAATAACCTCAATATGTATCAAAATACAAAACGCATACCCACGTAAAATGTTTGAAACTGTTAGTTTCTACTTTGGTTAAGGTAGATTCAATAATCTACCTTTTTATCTTATGCCTATATCCCCATTTTTCTATTTAGACCAAGATCTATAAAACTAATTGACTTTTTCAGTATTGTTATACTAAAAACAATGACTGTATCCACCCCCTCACAAAAAGATGACAAATATCAATATTCTCCCAAATAACCTTCAAATCACCTACCCAATTTTTAAAAATGTGGGTGTTGTAGTCTTAAAATTATTCTCTGCTCTGTTTGGTTAATGGTATCTTTACAGGACCCTGAAAAACATGGGGCAGTTGTTAAGTCCTGAGAAAAATAGCTATATGATTTGTTGTGAGAATAGAAAGGTACAGGGTCTGACTCAAGTCCTGGATTAGTAGTCTGTGAGGTTGGACAATCTCAACCAGCCACTTTCTAACTTGCCCTGAGCAATCTGTAGTCCAAGTCAGAGATGTCCTTGATCTTGATATCTATCAAATATAATACTCAAAATAATAGCTAGACTAATTGACAACAAATGAAGATCAAGGGAATACATATTGGCAAAGAAGAAGACAAACTTTAGCTTTTTACAGGTGACATGATGGAACGCATGTGACCCCAAAATTTCTACAAGGGGCCTCTTGCAGTTGAAACAGAGGTTCTGTACTTGCTTTTCGAGTACACTTACAAGAGAGTGATATGTTACTAAAATTATTACAGGAGTGAGAGGTGTGGACTTTCGCAACTTGATATGCCAGAAGTAATTAACTCCACATGGAAGGCTTTTTCTTCTTAGGGGAGTAGGTATGGGTGATGGTAAGGCTGGAGATGTGAGTGGGAGAAGAAGAGGGAAGTAGAAATGTAGTTGATATGAAAAATAAATTTAAATTTTCAAAATATAAGAAAAAAATCAAAATATTTAATAACAGTTTATAAAAGTATGAAAAACATAACCTGATTGTTACTTCATTAAGTATAACACTTATCATTAGAAGAGTTTCACTGCAGAGGTCTTCAGCATTTTGGAAGTTTAGAAGAGAGTGCCTTCAAAGCTCACCACCTCTCCATGTTTGTAGTTCATGGATGAGTTAGAAATATGTGGATGTTATCTTTCTTCTGACAAGAAACACATCTTGAAAGCAATATCTTTATTTCTTTAAGTACTGTTTTTCTTTTATACAGTGAGAAAGATTAATATTGAATTTCATAGAAATCCTTCAGAATACATTATGGAACTTCTTAATCTAGCTAGCCAAATATTTTAAACAGATTTAAATGTATGTTCATTAAACTGAAGTGCAGTCACTACATAAATTTAAATGAAATATATGAAAAAATATAACATGCTGACATAATTTATCTTATAATGAAATTAGTGAAGGTAGCCATGAATTTTATTGAAGAGAATTGGTTTAGAATAGAAGTATTAAGAAACTTTATATTGTTTTAAACTTAGTTTATAATAATAACCATGAACAAGTGTAAATGTATAAAATATTACTCATGAGGCAATTTTAATTACATGTTCTATAAGCTGTCATTGTGTGACCTGAGTTGATAGTAAGATAAGATAGTGTGATATTATCAAGTGTCAAAAAGACAAGTTTCAAAAATCCTTGGCTTCGTGCCCACAGTAGATCACCATGTAGATACAGGAGGATACTGGCCGACATCATCTACAGAAGCTACCTAGACAGCCATAGCAGAAGGATGATATCCAAGAGAGAAAGCATGACATGGAAAATAGAATTAGGAAAAACAGTTATCATTGGCCCCTGAGGATATGGACAGATTTCTTTTTTTGGACACACTTCAGTCCACAGCAAAATCTATTGGCTAATACTAGGAGACACTCAGAGACAGCACCCTATCTAGATTTTATTGCCTCCAAGATACACATAAGCACTTTGCATAAGATGATAATGATGCTGGAGGTGCTGCTACCCTGATCATTTGTAAGGTTCTAGGTATGTGGCTCTGGGGGACAAAACTAATCTTACTGGCTCCACTGCCCAATTTCCTCATGTAGCACACTTCAAAGATAAAGTCAATTGTAAAAGAAACCAAAAGAAAGTGAGACAAAAGGAAAGGGAGACAGAGAGCAGAGAGGATGGAAGGGAAAGAGTTCAAAGACAATAGATATTTGGCCATGTAGGCTACCTTGGTCTGATTCCCTGAGATTCTGGCCAGTACTATGGCTTCCAGAAGTGAGCTATGTTAGGTAATGCTGGGGAGACTAATCAAAAAGCCAAGGGGTTTCTGATTGGCCTTGAGAAGCCAGGGAGGGCTAGCCTGCAAGTGAGGTGGAGTGCTCACAAGAAGTCAAGAAAAATTTTCCATTAGAATAAACATATATTCCTTCTAGGCTGTAGAATCTCCTGCAGAGATGTGCTCATGACACCAGAAATGGCAGTGTCAGGACTCAGAAGGTTAAGCTTCCTCTGTCAAAGGAGCCAGGTCCCTTGAAGTGTGGTGCATAACCCCTGCTTTCAGCACCTTTTCTTATTGGCCAATTTGACCTCAGGAGACCTGCTAAATTTGTGGACCATTGAAGCACTTACATTGACTCCAGGCAGAGATGTCCATACAAACACAGGGCATTTCTTGCAAGAACAGAAAAACATTTCTTGATGGAAGTAGAGCACCATGAATGCCAAGTGCCCCAGAATAACTTGGTACTCCCTCCATACTTCCCAATGCAAAAAAAGGGGGCTAATGGATAATCCCACAGTGCAAGATGGACACCTACCAGCAAAGAACAGACTAAGCACACACGAATCATTAACCCTGCTGAAAGGGACATAGAAAACTTGGAGGGTGGGAATAGGTGTGTAGTGCTGAGATGGGGCTCATGTACATACAGGCTGCTTCATTGTATAGCCGTTAGACACCAGGCTTTGGGTATATGAAAGA